>PVKB01001234.1:0-460208 GCA_004027205.1 Ctenodactylus gundi | reverse complement strand
TTTTAAAAACTCTTAATTGATTTTAATTCTGATTCTAGAATTGAGCAATGTTTCATGACATGAAATATAGTATGCTCCCATGTATTGGCTTCCTTAAACAAAGATGATATTTAATATCCCATCTGTCCTCTGCCCTCTCAGTATAGTGACTGTTGGTTCCAGTCCTCAAGCAGAAACCCCAGAGCAAAATTAGCAATACACAAGACCTGCGGGGAGGGGGTGGGGGTGGGAAGGGCAAAGGCTGGCCTGCGGGTGACAAGAAGCAGGAGGGAGATGGGAAGGAGGGTTGGGCGGGAAGAGCCTCCGACTGCAGAGTACAACTGAAGAGCCCCTGGCCAGGCCAGGAGGACACTTGGAGAAAAGACCGCAGTCCACAGGAGGGCGCTGCACTGGGCGGGAGCCATTGCTCTGGTCTCCCGACAGTGGACTAACCTCTGTTCCAGGAAGGACACAGTCCTTAAGCAGGTTGTCCTTTGATGGGAGGTCTGGGCGCACCTCCCTGTGTATATAATCTCTGTATATAATTTGTTCCTATCCAGTGCTTACATCATTTATGCCACAGCCATATTTCTTTTTTCATTATTTTTTCTTTCTTGGAAATCATTTTCTAATTTGCCTACTTTTCTATGTTCATGTCTTTTATTCTACTCCAGACTCTCTGATACAATGATTAAACACCCTGCAGTAGGGCAGACACATCAGGATATTGTTCCATTTCTTTTGGAGAAAAAAGATAAGTCCCTGTCTAGATTGCTTTTTCTGTTTGTCTGTTTTCCTTCCTTCCTTCCTGCCTGCCTGCCTGCCTGCCTGCCTGCCTGCTTGACTTTCTTCTCTCTCTCTCTCTCTCTCTCTCTCTCTCTCTCTCTCTCTCTCTCTGTCTGTCTCTTTCTGGGCTGGGCTTGAATTTGTGATTCTTCTGCCTCAGCTTCCGATAGTGCTGGAATTTCCAGGCTGGCACTTTCAGGTTGACTTCCTCTCTCTCTCCCTCTCTCCCTTCCTTAATTCTTTCTTTTCCCCCTCTTTGTTGCTATACTGAGGATGAAACACATAACTCTGTACACACTAGGCAAGTGTTCTATTAATAACTAACACCTCCAGCGCCCTCCCCTCTTTTTAGTAGACAGATCTTCTAGGAGTTTGCCAAGAAAGGGTGTAAGAGGGCACAAATGTTTTGACTTTGCCTGTGTCCTTAGTCCACTTCCAACTTCATCAATAGTTTTAGGTCAGAAATAATTTGCCCTCAGAATTGTGAGATTGCTGGATCCTGGTTTGTAGTGGACTTGCTGAGAATCCACCTGTATCCTGATCGCTGACGTTTTATGTGATCCTTTCTTTCTCGTTCTTTCTCTTTTTTTTAACTTTCTGGTAGTTTTTAGGATCCCATGTTTGTCCCAGCTGGTCATAAATCTCAAGTGATATGCCTTATTCTCTGTGCTGCACAATAGGAGATTTTTTGAATTATGTAAGCCATATCTTTTATTTCTGAATGTCTTATTATTTCACTGATTCCTATCTTCCTAGGCCTTTGATCATTTGAATATTTGACCTATTGACCTAGCCATATAATCTCCTTAGACCTTTCGTCCTATTTTCTAATTCCTGCAGCACTTTCTGACTTGATCTCGCCAGCCTTTTGCAGGTTGTTTCACAATGCGCCTTTTTTGTAGTGTTTTGTTCTTGCTTTCCTCGTTTCCCAGGGCCACTCACTATGTAACTGTGAAGCACTCTTCCGACACCCACTCCATCTCTCTTGCCTCTGAGCTCCTGGTCCCACTCATCCGTTGGGCCATGGATGTGTGCACGTGTAGACCTTTACTGCAGGTTGGTCGTTACCACAAAGAGAAGCCGGCTTGCCTTCTCCCTTGCTGGGCAGGGTGGGGAGAGGCCATGTGCAACCCCTACTGCCAACGTCTGGGAACTGATGTGGAGAAGGTAACTGAGCGGTCCTGCCTTCCAGTGCAAAGATTTCCTCTTAACTCCTCAGTTGCTTCTGAGACTGGGGTGTTTGTGGTTCATCTTCTCTAGTCCTTTGCCGTGATGGGAGGACAGCTGGCTTAGCACCTTGGCTGCCCACCAAGAGAGGGAGGCGTGGTAAAGGGGAAAGGGCAACCCACATCTTTAAAACCCTCTTCCTGTGATTAGCTTTTCCTGCACCTGGCTGCAGCTGGGGCAGGGGAAGGGCACCCTTACCACATCTCCTCTCCCAGGGTCTTTCTAGGACTAGTGACCCCAGTGAGCTTCTCCTTAGTGGTGGGGTCCAGGCACCTCACCTGTGGCAGTTAGCTTTCCATTGTTTCCCCTTGTCTCACTTCCCTTTCTACTGTGTCCCTCAATCTATGCTCATCTACCGAATTGTGTTGACATTTCTCATTTCTGTAACCTCCCTCCACACTCCTTAATCATTGTCGGTTTGGAGGTCTTATTTTACCCCCATTTAGTTTTTTTCCACAGAGATTTGGGGAGTGGAGAAAAGGAGCATGTACTCAATTTTAAAGAGAGATCGTGATATCCTAGGACTTGCTACAACTCAGACAGACTTCCGATCAACACACACCCTCCAACATGGTTGAATATATGCCTTGTTTTCAGAATGTGCTCAGAGGAAGCAACTTTTTGTCCCTAGACAGCCTTCTCTTGACACTCTTTTGAACTGTTCCTTCCTTAAGATAGACACCATTTATTGAGTAACTATTAGGTTCCAGATACTCTGCTCAGTATTTTACAATCAGTTTCATTTTATCGTTCCTGAAGTTTTACAAAGTGGATGTTATCACACTTTTTTTTACAGACAAGGGTTATATGCTTAGAAGCTTTTCCCAGGGCAGCCTGAACTCTGATAGATGAATAGCTGGCAAACTGCAGAGCCTGGATGCAAGTGGGCATTGTCTGACTTCCAAGCATGTACTCTTTCCAGGTCACCTTGATGCCCACCCTCAGGATAGTGCTAGTGCTGGGCCACAGCAGGGCTTGCATGCTAAGTGCTTTGGGGGAGAATGCTAAGTTGCATGGGGGAAGAAACCTTATCTCACTTGTCTTTTCTCAAGCACAAGAATATTTACCGGGTTGAAAATACACAATCAATTTTTTTTTAAGTGGATGGATGCCAGGCTTGGTGGCCCAGGCCTGTAATCCCAGCACTCTTGACGGCAGGGCCAGGAGAATCACAAGTTTGAGCTCGGGGGGACACACCTCATTACTTAGTGAGACCCTGTCTCAAAATTGAAAAAAATGCAAAAAATGGGCTTGGGATATAGCTCAGTGTGAAGACTTTATATTCCATATCTAGTACACACAAAATGAAAAAAAAGTGGATGGGTGGATAGTGGACAGGGTCTCATTTACTTCTCAGAGCAACCCAGCATATAACTCTACTGGGGCCCTTTAATGAAAAGGTCAAGAAACAACTCCTAGAAGCTGAAACTTTTGTTTCCCAGGGAACTGTTTTTTCTAGGAGGCATTTTTTTTTTCATGTAGTCTGAGAATTACCCATAATCATATCATGTTCACCCATATCAACAGGGCTTAATGAGAAAGTTGAGTTGGCCTGACCCAGTTAGGCCAGGATTAGTCAGCATTTATTCAACAAAATATTATTATTACTATTATTATTATTATGTGCTAGGTATGAGGCTGATAACTACCTATCTATCTATCTGTCAGTCTATCTATCATCTCCATTTGCCCAAGGAAGAGTCTGTTAAAATTCCACCTCTGTTTGAGAGGCTGGATTTCACATTGGTGTCCTACTTTTCTTGGCATTTGGGGGCAGCTTCATGATGAGAAGCAAAAATCAGATTCTCTAAAAAGTACAACTAATTCAATTTTGAATTTACATAAGGTGTTTATTGAACTTGAAAACTTTCTTTTTTAAATAGCAGGATTGTTTTATGTACTTGAAAGCAGTTTTTTCTCTTTGACCTACTTTGGGACACTTATGCTCTTTTTAGTCAGTTGATGAGAGCTTTTTATTCAAAATTCAAATTGAATTAATATTTAATTAAATATTTATTTCTAGGATACCTGAGAAGATGTACAAATGCCCCAAAGGGGACTGAATTTTACATGAGTGGGTTTCAAAGGGGACTGAATTTTACATGAATGGGTTTTTAGACAAGATATTCTCCAGCCAGGCTGGAATGAGAAGAAAATGGGAACAGAGATGTGAGAAGTCCACTTACTGTCTCTCCCTCCTTTCTCTATGGTATCGGAGGGAGACGTTAGGCTCCTCTAGGCTTCGGGCTTTATAACTCTATATCCCAAATGATCTTTCCTGTTCTTCTGAGTAAAAAGTCAGTGTAGGTCACTGAATGGATGTGTTAGAGGCATATAAAACTTCCTAGAAATCTTTTATACACTCTTAACTTTCATATGCACCCAGAAACCAACCGTTGCTGAAAATATTAGTAAGACTTTAACAAAGAAGACTGGGCTATTCAAGGAGTCAGATAACCTTGAAGTATTTGCAGAGTGATTTTATTTATTATAGAATTAGCTATAATAATTCTAATAGATAGAAAAGGGAAGGACCTACCTAACGTGTTAGGTATGGTTTTACCCTAACATATTCTTGGGTCAAAATTTCTTAAGTTTGTTTAATTTATTAACTATTTGGGGAAAAAAAATGCCTATTTTAACCCCATCACTCAAGAGGCTGAGGTAAGAGGACTGCTGAATGTTTGAGACCAGCCTGGGCTATCTAGTGAATTCAGGATCAGCCTGGACTACAAAGTGAGACCCTGTCTCAAAAAAAAGAAAAAAAAAAAAAGAAAGAAAAGAAAAATGAAAAGAAAAAAATGTCTATTTTTGATAGAAGAAAATGGGATGGAATTGCTCAAAGCAGTCTAGGAGAGCGGTAGAAATTCAGTGTTAAGCAAAAGAATAATGGAACTATTTTAGAACATGAATTTATCAGACCTGATTTAGAAAACACAGAATACTGGAAAGGTCTATTTTTGTTGCTTTAAAACAAATAAATGAAGCTGGGTGTGTCAGCACATACCTGTGATCTCTGCCCTCAGGAGTCAGAGCCTGGAGGATTTGGAAGGTGAAACCAGCTGGAACTACACAGGAAGACCCTCTCTCATTAATACCCCTCCCTTCTTAGTTACTTCTTCATTGCTCTTACTCAATACCTGACATCCAAACTTAAGGGATGAAAGATCCATTTTAGCTCAAAGTTTCATGGGTGGCTGGTGGAGGCAGAGGAAAGCCGGCCATAGCAATGCAGACGTGAAGCCAAGTGAGGTAGGAAGGGCAGAGCTTGCACATACCCTGCTAGGTTGTGTCCCAGTGGCCTGCCCCTTCTTGGTACAGCATCAGTGTTCTGCCCCTTCCAGGTCACACACACCCAGCAATATGCCACACAACCACAATCTACAAAGCACCCCTAATCCACCATGTGCTGTAATCTATTATCCACCACATGCTTGTCTCCCACCACACACCTATAATCGACGCCTCCCAACCAGGCCCCATCTTTGAACAGCTCATAGAATCTACAACATCCAAATACATGAGACTTTTGGGGAACATTTCAGATCCAAACCAGAACATGCCCCCCAAAACAAACAACAGCAGTAACAACAACAGCAAATAAAAGAGAAAAAGAAAGTGAACAAATAAAAGAAATCACAAGGGCCAAGTATTTACCTTAGTACTAATGTACTTCTGTAGCATGTGTGAGGCCTTGGGTTTGATCCCCAGCACCAAAACCAACCAACCAACCAATCCAGCAACCAACCAACTAACCAACCAACTCCCCCTTCTTTATAGGACCGGGATGAACCTGAGGTCTTTGCACTAAGCTACATCCTCAGGCCTTTTCTACTTTTTATTCTGAGATACAACTTTACTCAGTCACTAAATTGCCTATCCTGGGCTCAGATTTGCAATCCTCCCATCTCAGCCTCCCAGGGTACTGGGATTACAGATGTGTGCTTCCATTCTTAGCTAAAACAACAACAACAACAACAACAACAACAACAACAACAACAACAACAACAACAACAACAAAAAACAAAACAAAAAACCCCCAAAAAAACAAAACAAAAGAAAACCTTTCTTAAAAAGAAAATGCAATTCTTATTATCACCATCATTGAAAAACAGGAGTATCAACATAATGTCTGTAAACTTTCAGAAAGAATTTTTTGAGATTTGTTTGGACATTATTTGATATCTACTGCCACTGTAATGCCATCTGGGTGACTAAAGCCACCCAAACTCTGCCCTGAGTCTGTCCCTCTGGACTCTGACTTGTCATCCTTAAATCAGTTCTCCTTGGAACTCTCCTCACACTCAGTTGTCTGTTCTGGGCCTAATGAACAGGATGTTCATTGATTTTTAAATATAAGAAAGAAATTGGAATAAAATTTTACCATTTTAACTTTCCAGGTATTAGCATGATATTTTGAAAAGTATCTCCATAGGGCTGTCCACCAAATTGGGATTTGCACTATTGGCTGTAGCAGCTCAATCAGTCATCTAGTCCAGCCTCATAAGCTACAGGTGCACTCCTGGGGGGAAGTCCAGTGGTGGCTGTCATTTTTCCCATTTTATTGATATGTATAGATGCAAAATTTAAGGTTTACAATGGAGTTGAGCCTTTTATGCACACATATATCTTGTCAAGGTGACAAGGGCTTTCCCACTCTCCTTTTGTCCCTCCTCCTACCCACCACTCCCTCCCTCCTCCCATACCTGACCCCCCTGTTTCACTTTGTTTTTTGTTTTAAGTTCCATAGGAGTTGTGCTCTGGGACTCTCATATCAGAGAGACCATTCGATGTTTCACCTTCTGCTTCTGACTCACTTCACTAAGCATGATGTTCTCAAGTTTCTTCCATTTGCCTGTAAAGGCCTCCACGCTGTTGGACTTTATTGATGCATAGTATCCCATTGTGTATAAATACCACAATTTGTGTATTCACTGGTTTGTTGACGGGTATTTTGGGGACTTCCATATTTTAGCTATTGTTAGTTGTGCTGCTATGAACATGGGTATACAAATATCTCTGTAGTGTGTTCTTTTAACCTCTTTTGGATATATTCCCAGGAGGGGTGTCGCTGGATGGAAGGGGACATTTATTTCTAGTCTTTTGAGAGCTCTCCATACTGCTTTCCTAAGGGGTTGTACAAATTTACATTCCCACCAGCAGTGCAGGAGGGTTCCTTTCTTCCCACAGCCACACCAGCACTGATTAGTATTTGACTTGTTGATATAGGCCATTCTCACTGGGGTGAGATGGTATCTGAGCGTTGTTTTGATTTGCATCTCTCTTATTGCTAGAGATGTTGAGCATCTTTTCATGTATCTGTTGGCCTTTTGCATTTCTTCATGAGTGAACTGCCTCTTCATTTCATTTGGGTGGCTGTCATTTTGATTAAGAGTGCAGGTTCAGGACCAGGCTGGGCTACAGAGAAAAAGACTCTGTCTCAAAAAAAAAAAAAAAAAAAAAAAAAAAAAGTGCGGGTTTTGGGGTCAGACTGCCTGGGTTCTGATGTAGCTGTTCCATATGGGAGTTATGCTACTTGTGGTGTGCCCTCTCTCCTGATCAGCGAGATAGAGATTTTGTTATTTAATTTAATTTATTTATTTATTGCCACAGTGAAGCTCACCCTGAGCTATATCCCCAGCCCATTCATTCTTCCTTTGCTTTAAGATACAGTCTTACCAAGTCTCTAAACTGCCCAAGTTGGACTTGAACTGGAGATTCTCCTGCCTCAATCTGCCTAGAATGCTGGGATTACAGGTATGAGCTATGACTCCTGGCCAGAACAGGGATTTTATGTACTATTAGTGTTATTATTGTAAAGACTAATGAGGAACCTAAACTAGGGCCTGATACATGGTAAATGGTATTTAAGTCTTAGCTAATAATGTGTCAGTATCTTTATTGCTTATGTGAAGTGCTCAGAACTATGCAGGCACTTTGTAAGTTATCACTGTACAGAATAATACTCACCAGTGCATAGATTGAAATTAATGATTGCCCCTTTTGTAATTCTGGGGATACAATATCCTTACATAGCAATTTCTCTTCTCTTTGCTACTATCTGCTACTACCCAGTTTTCTCAAAGCCTCCTTTTTTCCCTTATACATACTTTGTTCCCTTTTGCTCTGTCACAGCTGATTTAAGTCTACTTTGGGCAATTTCTTAAATCTCCTAGGCAACTTAGCAAGATCTTGTCTCATAAAAATAAAAAATGGTTAAGGATCTACCTCAATGGTGGTGTGCCCCTGGGGAAAACCCAAACAAAACAAAAGAAAAAAATAAGCACAACCTCCTTCCGCAAAACAACAATAACAACAACAAAACAAAACAAAACAAAAACAGAAAAATAACCTCTGAGCTCTTTTTTCTCATCCTTGTAAGTTTTGTTTCACTTTGGTGATGATATGGCTGGTAAAAGATGGAGGCAGGCTACTGACGTATTACAGCAAAACAAAGGGGACCCAGCAGCGAAAGGGGAGGAGTCCACAGTTGGAGGGACACTCAAGTTCTTTCCAGTTTCAAAGTTCTGTGACTACCATTGCAGATTTTGACTTATTATTTTACTAATATTTTTCTTCCACTTCAAGCACTTGGCTAGGGTCTTGGACAGATTAACGTTTAATCCTTACAACTCCTTTGAGGCAGATATGACTCCCATCTTATGATGAAAAAAAAAACCAAACACAGAGGTACATAACCCACCCAGGCGCACACACGTGGGAAGGGGAGAGCCAGAACTGGAACCAACATCTTGTGGGTCCCAGGACTCAGAGACTCTCTCATGTATAAATGTAGATGTAAAATGAAAATGAACAAAGTCTACAGTCTCATGCTCACGAAATTGTCTCAAGCGCTTTATCAGAGTTGGGTAGAAGTCTCTATAGAGATCTTTATTCTTTTCTAAATAAGTTACTTTCCAGTACTCTAGCTATCTAGCAAGCCTCTATCTTTCTGTTGATCAGTTCAGCCATCCCCCCACTCATCCAGGTAGCCACCGAGTCACATTATCCATGCATGTACTCTTTTACTAACTGTGTATCAAGCGTTGTAATGAATTCGAAAGAAATCTTAGTTTTGAAGGAATTTCTTAAAGGAGGCAACATAAATAAATTGTACAAAAATGTGGTAAATCTCAGTACGCAGTGATGCTTATAAAGTGTGGAAAATCAGGAGAGGTAGGCAGGCAAATTTTAAATTTTTCTAAGGAAGGATTTTTACACTGGTATTCTTGGAACTTCAGGAAATCAATGGAGGGGCCCCTGAAGTCCTGCAGTACGGTTTCTTGTAGGGGTTTGTGGACAAGTGAATTGACAGGTGGGGAGTACGACCAGGACATCATAGAGGAGCTTTTGTTTTGTTTTGTTTTTTTGAGATACGGTCTCGCTCTGTAGTTCAGGCTGGTCCTGAACTCACTATGTATCCCAGGCTGGCCTTGAATTCATGGCAATCTTCCTGCTTCAGCCTTCCAAGTGCTGGGATTACAGGAGTACGTCACCGCATCCAGTTTATGTGGTGCTGGGGAATCGAACCCAGAGCCCCGTGCTTGTGAGGCAAGCGTTTTAACTGCTGTGCTATTCTTCTGGTCCCATAGCGGAGATTTAACTGTATTAATGTTTGAGTTAACCAAGAGTTTGCTAGGAATTAGAATGGGAACAATTCCAGGCAAAAGAAACCACAAAAGTACATGCAAGTAATTTGCTTGGACTCCAGCCCAGGGAGAGTAGGAGGATACAGAGTACCCAGGAAAGGTGTATAGGGTCCAGACCATGGAAAGAAGATGAAGCCTTTTGCACAACTAAGAACAAATCCTCAAGAACATTAAAAATGCTCTCAAAAACATTATTATAGTTCATTGTAAAATTTACTCTAATGCACTTGGACAAAATGATGGAAGTTCTTTTTCACATTTTCTGGAAACTTGTAGCAAATTCTCTATATTTTAGAATACATTTGTATTCAATAGTTGAACTGGGAGCCTAGCCTTCTTCCTGGGGGACAGTGTGTTCTGAATTCCAAACAATGGCTTATAAAACTTCTGAAGAGCAGCGAGGCTGAGAACTGGCATGGTGACATTGGCCATCAGTGCTGTGGTGGTATACCACCAAATGCCTGGTGTTCAAATATTGGGCTGTCAGAGAAGGGGACAGGGAAAAAGGATATTGTTCCAAAGGAGGACCTGCTTTTCTCTTATACCTATGGCTGAGATAGAGGCAGAGAGCTTTTTGGTGTGAGTTGTCTTTAAGGTGACAGAAGCTAAATTACAACCCATGTATCACTGTGGAAGTCCCTGTCACACAGCTCTTTCCTTCTTCTAGGCTTAAGGAATGAATCAGGCAGATTAACTAGGTTAGTTAAATCAAGATACGTTACACAGTCATCTCTCAAAAAGGAATCTAGTCTTCATCGGAGCCATGTTCTTAGATTTTAAAGCTCATCTGCCGGCTGCCTTAGATAGGCCAGGAACGATATTTCTAAGCCCGGCGATTCTCCTCTCTGTCTGAATTGGTCAGTACATCTTTTTGCATCCTTCGGCACAAAAACCTGAATGTGCTTACTTCCTTTGGTAAAAGAAAGCCTCTGTCTCACTGGGATTAAGAGGGCATAGTCCCATGACACAGTTTCCAGTCAAATTTTGGCATTCGATAAACCTTCCCTCTTTTAAGAACTGTGGGCATCTCGTCAAGTGGGAGCAGTCCTTTGACATTTTCACAGAAAATGTTACCTGCCAGCTGGGCTGCTCTCAGTGTATTATTTCTGCGACCAGGGGAGGCACACGGAACAGGGCAGGCTTTGTCCTGCTGTGATGCTTTTGAAGAGCCCATCTGCACCCAGGGAAGGGAAAACCAGTCCGTGTATCTGTCCACGTTCTCCTATCCAGTCCTCTTGTTGCCTTTCAAGGCTCAGAGTGCAGAATTTTTACGTTGGTAAAACCATAACTATGGCACTATACATTTCATACATAATTGCCTTGAATGGCGCTCAGGTGGCACTCTCTCCAGTCTCACCTTATCAGGAAGGGCAGTGGAAATTCACATCGGTAGATGCTTCTCTAGTTCAACAGGTCCAAACTGACATTTCCCCTAGAGTTCTCTTCCACCAGTTTGTTTTTTTACTCAGTTTGTTTTCACTGGGCACCAACTGTACGAGACACTGTATCTGAGAGGCGTCCATGCTCTAAGGGCCAGCCCAGAACCAGAAAAAGAGCTAGAAGTGACGGGGGAGCTAGGCTGAGGTCTCAGCAGCCATGCCTCCAGCTGCTGGACCCACAAACCCTTTCTCATGGACTCCCATACTCTTCTCCTTCTTTAATCATCTTTCAGGAGCAACTCTAGTCTCTTATTTAATCAAAAAGATATGAAACTTTACATCCATACAGGGGTGGGGAACTTCTGGCCTGTGGGCCCCAGAGGGTCTATAAAATCATTTGGCCCAGCCCAGCCAAGTCAACCACACCGAAGAGGAGCAGCTCAACTATCACGTTAGGAGTTAATTAAAGTTTTACCAAATACAGGCTAATTTTTAAGTTGATAATTTTGTATGGCCCATGAATGATGTCATAAACACCCAAATTGCCCTTGGCAGAAAAAAAGTTCCCCACCCATGCTCGGTAAAATAGCTACTATGGAGAAGACAGAACTAAAATTGTTCAGAAAGCTGAACAAAAACTTCCTTAGGGAAATATTATATGCTACATAGTTAATTTGACGGGCCTGGTCCTCAGAGGCTTGTGATATGACATATACAATTCCATCCCTCATTCTTGGCATGTGCAGAAATCTTTTCAAAATGTATCAGAGATAAGCACAGGGTCAAAAAGCTCGCGTGTTCAACAGCAAAACCCGACTTGGCTTACCACACTTCTTTTTTTAGAGTCTTGGAGGAAAATAAGTATCTACATAATTACACCAATGTAAAAAAACATGATACGTTGTACAAGAAATGCTAGGTCACACAAATGGAAAAGCTTGCCGGAAGAATTCCGGGGCGAAGGCTGCCCAATCTCCCAGAATTCTGATCAATTGCTTGGTAGCATTCTCAATGCCCGGAGATTGACAGTTCCCGCGAGAGTCCCCCGCCCGCCCCCGCAGCACTCCTGCCTAAGTGTGGGAAGGACAGGGACACAAAAGCAGCCTTAAAACTCAAAAACGGACAGCCTACGTACCCCAGACTCCTCGGGGTCTTCCTCCATTCGGGAGCTGCAGTGGTCTATCGGGCCATACGTTCACACACACAGACTCCGACTTCCTCTCTGACTCACAGACCCGCAGCACTGATGCAAGGCTCTTAATGGGAATCTGTTTTCAATTCAGGGCAGATGTGAGCAGGACAGTCCCAAAGCCCTAGAGATTATCAACTTGAAAACAAATCGCCTCAAGGATGGTAAGTCCAGAGGCGGTCACTGTTCCCCGAGGCCTCACTCTGGCTCCTTGCAAATGTTTCACCTATAACACAATTGTGGTGACACGCAGAGCAAGCTTCGGTCTCTGGGTCTCAGACTGTCCCACAGAGCTCACCAGCACTCGTCAGAACGAAGCTTGTAAGTACATCTCGGAATGTTTAAAAAGAAATAAAGATATTTCAGTCACATAGGGCAGGGATCAGCAGGCCCCTCCCGACCTCTCACAGAAACTGTCTTCGTACTGTGTTTCGCTCTTTGAGTTTAATTTTTTCTTTTCACAAATTGAATTGTTCTGGTCCAGAGTTTTCTTGGCTCAAGAAAAGAAAGGGGAGGACTATTCCAAGACTTCCACAGAGAAACATCCAGAAATCCATTTAGCATGGTAAGTGTAATGTTCTAGAATTAGCGTTCACACTGCACGAACTGCTTGCGTCTCAGCACACCCTCTGTTCTGAGACTGCTCTGGATGGTTGGCCGGTCACCAGATTTTAAACTCCAAAAGACCCTAGCTGGGGTTTAATAAAATTTAATTCAATTTAATGATTCTGAAAAGAAAGTGGTTACAAAACTAATTTTGAAGACATCTCAAAGGAAAATTTTAAAAAATCAATAAAAAATTTTAAATAAAATATATGTTTTATGTAGTCTTTTAAAATATTAAAAGTGTATCGTTATCATGCCTGGTGGTGTAGGTCTGTAATCCCAGCATTCTGGGAGGCTGAGGCAGGAAGATAGCAAATTTGAGCTCACACTGTGCAACTTACAGACTTCGTGAGGTCCTGTCTCAACATAAAAAATAAAATGGGCTGGGGAAACAGCACAGTGTGAAAGTTCTGGGTTTGATATCCAGCACGACATTCACAGAATAGTAAATATTCACAGCATTTCCCACAGACAGATGAGTTTAGGAAGAAGGCATACCAATGAGCAGCTGAAGATAGTCACATTGAAATATATATTCAGAAAACACAATTTAAAAGTACTGTTATGAATGTGACATGACAGAGCCACACAGACACCATCAAGTCACCAAAGAACATTAGGATTACTTTTTATCCTGCCTTCATGGGGGAAGACGGACTGAGCTGACAATTAAACTTCTTGTGGTTTGGGAATGCTGTTGAGCTACAATAACCACTAAACAGCATTTGGGACAGAAAAGGGCCTTTTTCCAGATTTTTTTTTTTTTGAAAGGAGTGTCCCTGGAGAAGCCACTGTCCTGGTCACAGTTTGCTTATTTGTGAGGAGGCTGAATTAGGTAGATGTCTTCCCAACCCCAAGCCTCAAATACTTGTGTGCCCAACAAACGGTAAAGACCTTTTTATTCTTTTCCAAAGTCACTATTTGCTTGGAATCCCAGGCAAAATTCTTTCCCCACTTGTTGGTTTTAGACTTACAATGGGCCCTAAAGTCTCACGTGCTCAGGCGTGGGGTTTTTGGAGAGTAACTGGATCAAGAGGTGCAATCCTCATTGATGGCTTGATCCCTTGGCCACTAAACAGTTGACTGCTGTTGGAGGTGAGGCCTGGTTGGAAGAGGCGTGCCACTGGAGGTGTACCTTTGGAGGGTGTACCCTCCTACCTGGTGCCTCCGGCTGCTCTTGGCTTCTGGCTTCCTGACTGCTTTCCCATTCCCTTTCACCATGATGTTCCTACCGTGGATCCAGTAACTGCATACGAACTGATTCCTTTGAACTGTGAACCAAATTAAACTTCTTTACTAAGTTGTGAGTATTGGGTGTGTTGTCCCAGTAATGGGGAAGTGAAAAATACATCACCTTGGACCATATAATTAGATGAGGCAAAATTGAATCTGAAGGGTAGAGGACTCTACCACTTTATGCCAATTAGACATTTTGGATTTTCTTTGAGTTGATGGGAATTTAGGGAAACAATGACCAAAGGTGCAATTTCCAATTTCCGTTCTTCCTTATGAGTCTCACTAATATGCTTACTAACCAATTACAGTCAATAAATAATAAAAATTTAGTTAGGATGAAAGTGTCCGAGGAAGGCCAGCTACTGTTGTGAGAGTAGATATTTTCGAGAGAGAGAAAGATTTTCTGGTGGAAAACTGTATGTTCTGGTCAAAGAGCTCTGACCTACATTCTAGTTCTAGGGTCGCTACTAGCAAGCCTTGTGACCTTGACCACAGTGCTTTCCTATTCTTGGCTTCTGTATAAGGAAGGTGAATATCTACTTGCCCTCTTCCAAAAACTGAAAAGAAATTGTGTCCTATAGGACATGGCGTTTGCTTTCTAGTTTGGATCTCAGTAGCACTGAGGCCAAGCCTATAAAATTGGTGTATATTACTGTTCAATGCCTATCAGGTCACAACTGTAGATTAGGCAAAGGGCTACAGAACACTTCTGAGAGTCTCTTTTCTACAGTTGTGGGAGATACCCACTCACTTGAAAGCATGAACTCAGATAATCCCACAAATTAATCTTGTTACACAGAATATCATCATGAAGGTTTTCTTTTTCACAAACCTACTTTTATTTCTCAACTATGATTTGATAATATATGAACTTCCTTTAAAATAATACTGTATAATACTGCTGTTATGGTGGCATAAAAAAGGGAGAGAAATTTGGTTACAGATACATACAAGCATGGAGAATGCCATGAAAACAGGAAGGCAGTTACACTCAAGAATAAACAGAGCCCAGAATGGATCCTTTCTTCACATCCTTCAGAAGAAATCAACCCACCAACTCTTTGATCTTGGACTTTTAGGCCACTGAACTATAAAAAAAAAAAATAATAACTTTCTACTGTGTCAACCATCAGCCACCAGACTGTTACTTAGTTTTTGTTTGTTTGTTTTTTGTTTTTGGATATGAGGTCTTGCTCTGTGGCCCAGGCTGGTCTTGAACTCACTATGGAGCCCCTTTGAACTAATGGCAATTCCCCTGCCTTAGCCTCCTGAGTGCTAAGATTACAGGTGTACTGTCCAGCTTATGTGGTGCTGGGGAATCAAACCCAGGGCCTTGCTCTTGTTAGGCAAACACTTTAACCACTCTGCCATTCCTCCAGCCCTGTTACTTAGTTTTTTGGCAGTTCTAGTATACTAACACAACTGTCATCCTTTGACCTTGATTGTACATTACACCTTGCATCCTATTATATGTCAGACACTCTCTAAAGAACACAGGAACTGGAAAAATAGGCACTGGGAATGGACCAATAATGATGGAAAGTCACCAGCAGTAATTTATTTTTAGTTTAAAAAAAAAAAACTCTTAAAATTTTCTTGTCCTCCACTCCCAAACACACAGTCTAACACCAGAATGACTTAATAAAGCACAATAATATATTTAAAAAACTAAATAAAACAGGTGCAGGGAGGGCACATATCTGGGACTGAAAATGACTGGTCTTGCTCAAGATCTGCTGGGCCCTGCCCCCCATGAGGGCTCAGTTTTGTTCCTCAGCTCATCATGGCACACATTACTACAAGCATCTATAACATATTCCTTCATCTCCTTCGTTAATAGCAAGATTTTTTCCCCAAATGCAAATCAATATAGCAACGACATATTGTTATTTCATATCACAAAGAGGTAGGCTACATTGAATTTTCTCTATGAAGGCACTATATTAAAAATAAAAGGAGAGTTATGGGTGTAGCTTAGTGGCAGAGCAACTGTCTAGCGCATATAAGGTCCTGAGTTTGATCCTTAGTATTGTAAAAGCAAACTAACCCCCACCCCCAACTCCCCCCGCAAAAAGAAAAGAGATGCTAAGGAATGGGTATGGTAAATATTAACACAGATCAGATTGCTATGGCTTCCAAAATAAAATTCAGATCGGATCCAGCATCGTGATTCCCCAGTGCTTTATCTGGCTAAGTCTGTTTGTTTATTTATTTGATACAGGGGCTCGCTCTGTAGTCCAGGCTGGTCTGAACTCCCTATGTATTCCAGGCTGGCTTCAAACTCATGGTGATCCTTGTGTCTCACCCTTTGGAGTGTTTCCTCCTACACAGCTGCTATCTAGTACTGGGGGACCGATTTGGGGGCCTCTCGCTTCTTAGGCAAGTGCACCAATCACTGAGTTACGGCTGCCAGCCCTCCATAACAATGTTTAAAAGTGAGTAATTTGTGCAAAGCCATCAAGAAGGAAACACAAATATTCCAAACTTTCCAGTTCATTAAAATCAATCTCCATTATCTTTTTTCTTTAAAATATTCATAACTTCGTGTGGTTTTGAGATGATTCAAGTGTGAAGACTTTCAGAACACTCCTTCAACAGGGAAATACAGTCTTTAAATACTGGCAATATTTATGACTCATAGCTGGGACCAAGTAAGGCAGGATTTCAACAGTGCAGGAAGTGGGAAGGAGGAAGAATGTCAGGTTAACTATGTAGGCCAGACAGGTGGATAGGGCCCTGGAGGGAAAGGGATTTCACAAGACAACTTTTCAAAACTGCTCAAATGTCCAGGAACTCATAGATCAATGAGCCCAGCAGAGTTTGAAGCTTTCAACCTGGTGAGGAGTAGAAATACCTACTCCCGAGCCCAGAGTGAAGTTTTGCAACTCAGTTATCAGCGACTGATTAAGTATTTCTCTTCACATTTACAACTTTTCTATGACTTAGTAGCTTGTCTGTATGTTATTTACATTAAATCTGATCTGCCTAAATTTCCCCTGAGAGCTAAAAGTAATAGCAAAAGCTCCACTGCGCTCTGCAGTATATCTTTTTTAGGGGTGGAAAAAAAAATAAAGATTTAGTTATGTCTGTTCCATCTGGAGGTCAATTCCCACTGCATACCAGAAAGCTCATTTATTATTTTATTTCACAACGCTCAAAAGTTTCTTCTCAAATGAAGTAATTCTTCTTTTAATGCATTTCTTGGCATTCCACACGGTTTGATTGAAAAGAGTTTCATAATGTTAAACTCTCTTTCCTGTCAGTCAAGATTTCCAGAACTAGACCGCGGCTGGCGATGGTTCCTGACCACAGAGAAGCAGCAACAGTTGTGTTCCTCATTGCTCACGTAGCTGGATAGTGCACATTACCTTCTGTTCTTGGGATTCATAGTAAGTGTGGTTTTGAGAAGATCCAAGTGTGAAGGCTTTAAGCAATGCCTCTTCTAGCTCTGGGGCTCTGATTCAACACATTGCTTGCAGACTGGTGTCTGCTCAGGGTGCCAGCTCCTGGCTCCTTCCCCTAAGTGTCTGACTCAGTAGGTATGGTAGGCCATGAGGGTCCTTATCATTGGGGGAGGTTAAGAAATGCTTTATTCCCCAACTCTTAATTTTGGCTGAATATTAGAATCATATGGGGAAATTTTAAAAAACAGCATTGAGCCTGTGTCTTTCCTACAGAGAGACTCTGGCTTTGTCTAGAGGGTAGAGTGAGCATTTGGATTAAAAAAAAAGATTCTAGATGGTTCTAATGTGCAGCCATAATTGAGAAGTACTGACCTGGTTGAAGCAACAATTGTGCTTGTGAGAAAGCAGTATTAGACATCCCATGAAAATATACCAAGGCTTTTACATGCGTAAGTCTCATTTAAGTCCTTGATCACCTGGCGAGGCAGGTAGAATGGATGCTCTCTGTCTCTGATAGATAAGTGTTATGGTTTAGATCTTCACGGTTCACATAAAGCTCCTACGTTGAAAGTGTGGTTCTCAACTGATGGCATTCTGGGGACATGGTAGAAACTGTGGGAGGTGAGGCCTAGTTAGAGGAAGTAGGTCTCTGCAGGCATGGCTTTGGAGGGTGTGCTGGGATTGCTGCCCCTTCCCCCGTCTCTGCCTTCTGGCTGCCATGAGGGAGCAGCCTTCCTCCGCCACGCACTTCCATTAGGAGACACCGACTGAACACAGATTTTAAAACAATAGAAACAAGTGGCCATGGACTCGAACCTCTGATACTACGCATCTAAGTAAATGCTTCCTCCTTCCTGTTGGTCGTCACAGGTATTTTGTCACAGTGATAGAAAACTGACTAGCAAACGAGCTCTTCGAGCAGCCAAGTGACCGGGAGGAAGGCTGCTCCAGCAGTCTGGAACCAGACTCCAGACCTCTCCGCCTTTATCTTTGTTTCATCTGTTCTTCCCTAACTCTCCAGCTTCCCAGTCCCTTTCAAAGAAAACAAAAACAAAAACGACTCTTGTCTGCCTGGAGCTTCTCTTATATAAAAATTGTTTTTAATAATAATACTAAAAATAACAGCAGCAGCAGGTAGCACCAACCCCTTTCTCCTCTGTGCTAAGGGCTCCACGTACTCTAATTTCCTCAAGGACTCCATGAGGTAGGTTGCACTCCAGTTTTTACACAGGAAACTGAGCAAGCAACTTACACTCACTTTTATCTAAATCTCTTCTTATTTCTCTTCTAGTCAATCAAATTTTAGTGAAAGAGAAGAATGATATTTTGCAGTAAGCTAATACTGATAGGAATGGCTTCCCTGAATTGTATTATCACTTCTAATATTAGAATTAAATGTTTTTTGAGGCAGGGTCTTGCTTTGTAGTCCAAGCTAGTCCTGAATTCACTATGTAGCCCAGTCGGGCCTTGAACTTACAGCAATCCTCCTGCCTCAGCCTCCCAAGCGCTGGGATACCAGGCATATGCCACCGTGTCTGGTTTAGGATTGGGTTTTTAAGAAACTCCTAGAACCAGCCATTCAAAAGCATGAGTATCTAGCATTTGGTTAGCTTTATTGGAGTAGCATGGATGGTTACTTCTTAATTAACCTGCCTTCCCAGGGTCACTCATTGTGGGCTGAATTGAGTGCTTGTTCTGGCCTGTTGCTGGATTCCCACATACTTTTTATTAACTGTGGGGTCTTGGGATAGCAACATGCAAAGACTGACTTAGATCTGTTTGAAACATTAATCAATATCCTCATATCTATTTTTCTAAGGTTTCTATAATTCTGAACCTAACTTTTGTTACGCCAGTATTCAGAGCTCAAAGCTAACCAACTAAAAATTTGAGTTCCAGATATTCGAGAGGCATGAGGAGCACTTAGTTAACTATCAAAACACTGTACAGAAATTTGTACCATGTAGTGATGCTATGAAGGGAAAAGATGTAGAAGAACAGAATTTCTTAGTTCCTCCATTTTCTGAGACTATCATTTGGTATGGGGAACTTAGCTTCTTTCTGCAAAGCAGAGATCATATCAATGCTGAGGAAAAAAATATATTTCTATATACATTACAAAGAGAATATTGACTACTTAAGTCTATAATGTATCACCTCATATATGTAGCTTACTTTAGTCAACACATGTTCATAGGACTTACTTAATATGTAATAGATCAAGTGTGTCCAACCTGTTGTCACTTTTCTGTCCTCTTTCTTAAATGTTATGATAAAAAGTTTAAAAGGAACTTTTATTAATTATGGATATTAACTATGTCATATATTTTACATGAGGCCCAAGACAATTTCTCTTCACTCAAAAAAAAAAATGAGGGCCAAAAAAGAAAAAAAATCCAGGCCATAGGTTGGACACACCCATGCTAGACACTGGGAATACTAATGACAGAGGTCGGTAACCTCGAGGCGCATACTTTTTAGATGGGTGTACAAAGACGGGAACAAAACAGAGTAGGTAGTAGCGATGCGTGTGTAAAGAGAGGAAATCTGCATCTTTTACAGTATTGTGAACCCCAACCTGCTCTAAAAATGAAATCTATTAAAATAAACAGGCAACAACAAGTTTCATTTTAAGAAGCAGGTTGGTAAAATAATAACCATGTTAAATTTAACAAGAGCAACCAGCAGGGGGCTGAGATGGAGCCAGGGAAGGGACTTCCTTCTGTGGGGCAGGCAGGCGGAGGTGACACTTAAGCTGAAGCTTTGCACATGGAGAAGATGGGTTATTTATTCCAGTCTTTCTGAGCTAGAAGGAAGAGCATTGTGAGCAAGGGGATCTGTCCATGCACAAAGGGAGACCAAGCAGAACCAAGTACACCTGGAGTATGGGCTGCACAAGGGAGAGGGCCTTGCACAAGGCGCCAAAGGTCACACAGCCCTTGTGGGCAAAGATGGAAGATGTGAATTTCACGTGAGATCCAGGAAGAATCTCTAAAGGTGTTGATGTATCAGTGAGAGAGAGAGAGAGAGAGAGAGAGAGAGAGAGAGAGAGCGAGAGAGCGTGTGTGTGTGTGTGTGCGTGTGTGTGACTCAAGAATTGTAAATGTAGAAGCAGTATGACCTGATTTGTGCCTTAAGGTGTTTCCTATGGTGTGTGCAGAAAGGATCGGCAGATATCAAAGACAATAGTGAGCTTTCTTTTCCCAAGCACCACATGTTTTTAAAAAGCAGAAATCATAAAAATATGCTTATATGTCTAAAGTGATCTTCTATGGACCTATGTTCATGTTTTCTGGTAGGCACAACAGGTGTTCTATATTCACAACCGGGGCAGCATTACAGATAAAGGTGCCCCCAAGCATTCACCTGCCTTGCTGAAGATGGGGTGTACACTTCATTAACACTCTCTGGTGTGTGCATGTGTGTCAAATTAAGAGATAGCCGCCTCCTTTCAAACCACGGCCAGTGAAATGCATGTCTTCCGCTCTCCCTTTTATCAGAGAAAGGTGCTGTGTTGACAGTGGACAAGATCCAGCCATCGTCATACCATCCAGCCAGGTGGGGCGCTGGGACCCTTCACTTCCTCATTTGGACAGGTAACAGCAAGCAGAGCACAAAGGTGCACACAGAGGACGTGTGGCTGCCACCTACGTGTGATTTCCCATATGACAGAGCGCCTGGGGTCGCTCCTACACATACCATTTAAGACATCCACATTTCTTAAGGGCTACCTCAAAAATGAATCCCCTATCCTCAGTGGATCTATTTCTGCCTTCTAGACCGGTGCAGAAAAACCTTAAGTCTCTGTGACACAGAGTTAGACGTGCGCAGAGAGAAAGGAGACCCGAAATGCCTCCACAGTTCCGAAAGTTGAACTCTCTGCCACAGGATAGTTTCCTTTTTATGTTTCAGTCAAGTGCAAAGCATATCTCTATGATGGAGCCGTGGACTCCCTTGGAATGGAAATGCAGGGAGATGTCTCACTGTAGCTTCGCTACCAGGCACTGCTACAGTCATCAGTTTTAATGAGAGCTGTTAATATCACCTCCATCAGAATGGTTGCCCTGGCCTGGCTTTCTGGGCCGTGCACAGGTGTTCTCAGCCCAAACTGTAATGTAGGTTATTACACTATCAGTGAGGCACAGACGTGTTTCCTGTCTGAACTCAGGGTGGGGCTCTTGCCAAGCGCGGAACTCTTTCAGCCGGCCCAGGTCTGTGCATATTGAAATGCTGTTCTAGCTCGGTGAACCTGAATACTGCCTTCAGGAGTTCAGAGAATGTGCTTAAAGGGGCAGGCAAGCCGGGCACCTGAAAGGCAGGCACCGGCATCCTTAAGGCCCCGAAACTCTCCCCGACACCTGCTTTCTCTGCAGAAGTGCCATCACCGCATACTTATTCATCAAGGTTTTTCTTGAACATTGGTGCTCAGGTACCTGGTGGAGTCACGACTGGTCCCGCCAATGAACGTGCCACCAGGTGTCTCGCAGTGATTTCTAGTGTTTCAGATCTTTTCTTCCAGGTACCTTTAAACTGTTGATTAAAACTTGCAAATGCAACCAAAATTGGTCGTTTCTCCCCAAGGGTCTAGCCCTAACACCATGGCTGGTCCTTGATTTTACCACCCTTGCACCTGAGCTTTTCTATTCATCTTGGTCCCTGGGATGGTTAAAGCTGGCAGCTGCAGGTGCTGCTGTAGCCTAGGGTTCTACCTTGGCATTGCCACACCCTCAGAAAGGCCTGGGGGCTGAGCATAGCCTTAGAGCACCCAG
The DNA here is from genome assembly GCA_004027205.1 of Ctenodactylus gundi. Taxonomy (NCBI): domain Eukaryota; kingdom Metazoa; phylum Chordata; class Mammalia; order Rodentia; family Ctenodactylidae; genus Ctenodactylus; species Ctenodactylus gundi. The sequence continues at coordinate 437,984 of PVKB01001234.1, read as the reverse complement.
GGCCACCTCCGACACACCACTGCACTCGCCTGTGGTGTCAATGCAGTCACCTGTCGGAGAGAGCACGGTGGCTGAGGTACCCTTGGAACTGATCTTGAGTCTGACAGAGCCATAGCCTTGCTGTCCAGGAACACGGCCCTCCTACACAGGAGCGAAGTGGGGAGAAAGAAGGAAAGCTCAGTGGCTACAGGAGAGCCTCTCAACTGTCACTTCAATATCAAGCACCGAAGTGATCAGAGACAGGTAAGACCTTGGGAAATGGGTGCACATGAGCGCATGTGTAGTGTGTGTGCGTGCGTGTGTGTGTGTGAGTGTGCGTGTGTGTGTGTGATTTATGTGTGAGCCTGGAGAAATGGGCAGTGTTTCCCTGCGCTTCTGGGTGCAGCAAACAGGAAAACGTAAGAAAGGCACAGCCAGGATGTGGTGTTACTTAGTACTTTCATCGTGCTGCTTGCTGCATATCCTGCTTCTGTTTTCCAAAGATGACAGGAAGATCCTGACGATAAATAGCTGCTGTCTTCCTTCCCCATCATGCCTGGCTGCAGCTCGCCTACCCTGGTTCCTTATTCCCATTCCTTTTCTACGTCTTCTTTGACTGATGGTTTGGTGGTGGCAGCGCTAAGAGGTGGCTGGTGGCATTAACCCTGTCGGGTGTCGCCCTTCCCCTACAGGGATGCGGCGCTTGCTGGGGAGCACAGAACTGTCATTCCTGCAGTCTGAATAAGAGCCCTAAAGATCTGGGCCAGGCGCCGCCGGCCCTGGTGGCGCCGCGGCTGTTCTACATGGCTGGCCTCGTTACGAAGTAAATCTCTTGACAGGCAATTTGCTTCCACCCCTGTATCCTGACAGCCTTGCTGGGCTGTGAATCGCAGGCGGCTCCAGCGTTTGCTCCCAGACAGGTTCGGCTTCCACTTCCCATACGTTGCCCTGTTCGCATTTCTGTTTGGGGCTGGAAATACTCTGGACAATTCTCCATTGTGCTAGGCAGAGAGGCACATGATTCGTAAGTGGAAGGATGGCTAGCGTGTGAGAGTCCCAGAAGCGATGGTACAGAGCAAATGGCAAGCCGGCTGCTTAGCGCTCCTGACTAAGTAGGGCTCGGGTCGCGGGTTGAGAAGGCCCTTGTGCCTCCTGTGAGAACCTGTGTTTGGTTGAAATTAGAGAGCGGCGTGTTGACTTTTCATCTAAGGATTTAGCATGGATTTTCTTTCCTCAAATACCAAATGAAGATCTTTCTGATGGCACAATACATTAGCACTTAAAAAGCTCCTTTAGCCAGGCATGGTGGTGCATCTGTAATCCCAGAATTCCAGGAGGCTGAGCCCGGAGGATTACAAATTCCAGCCCAGCCTGGCTAATTTAGTGACTTAGCAAGATCCTGTCTCAAAGTAAAAATACAAAAATGGGCTGGGGAGCCTTCATACTGAGCTTGTCTTAGCTACTATTTCATTGCTGCAACTCAAGATCCGACATCCACAATTTTAGGGGAGAAAAAGTTTATTTTAGCTCACAGTTTCAGAAGGTCACAGTCCACTCAGGGTGGCTGGCAACAGTGGAAGTGCATAGCAGAGGTGGAGGCAGCTCCTCATGGCATTGCTAACAGAAAGCCAAGTCAAGGCAAGTTGAGTCTCATAGTCTCAGAAGGAAGGAAGGAAGGAAGGAAGGAAGGAAGGAAGGAAGGAAGGAAGGAAGGAAGCAAGCAAGCTTATATATCCTTCCAGGCCCTTCCAGTGATCTGCCCCTGGTTCCACCTCATTATTCTGGCCCAACCAGGTATGGAAGGTGTGGTAAGACCCCACTACATGCCTGCATTTCAATCTACATGCCTGCAATCCAGCCCTCCAGACCCCCAATCTCCCAACAGCACATGGTTTCATAGACAATCCACAATATCCAGATCCATGAGACTTTTGGGGGACATTCTAGATCCAAATCACAATAAAGCTATATTTCCCAGTCCATTTTTATTTCTTATTTTGAGATGGAGTCTCATTAAGTTGCTGAGGCTGAGCTTGAACTTGCAATTCTCCTGCTTCAATATCCCAGAGTGCTGTATTATAGGCATGCATGCTACACTTGGTCAAAACTTCCATTTAAACACATTTCTTATTATGACACAGGCATGTCTAACCTGAGGGCCGCAGGTTGGGCACTCCTGCCCTTTGGAGAACATTGGTTTAGACACAAATTGCCCCAAGTATGAGTACAAACTTTGGTCCCCGTTTTTATTTTACAATAGTTGGCACTGGACCTACATGTCTCTAGTTCCCTGGAACAGAAGCTGCCCCTACTTTGAGCATGAACCTCTCACCCCTCACTCCAGCCCTTCATAGTCAATGATCTTTGAGTTGTCCAGTCCTAACACACATGGCCGAGATAATGGAGGTATATAGAAAGTACAAAAATACTGGGCTGTTTGCTCTGGTATTTATGGCATGGCAACCATGAAATAAGCAAACATTTGATTATGTTTATTGAGGTCAATGGGAGGGCAATACTCTGTACAATACTCTGCTGAATCCCTTATAACATCTTTCAGGACACATGATGCATGCCAAACCTGGCATTCGGAAATGTTGGAAAGTTCCATTAAGATAAGCAGGCAACTCGTAATTGAATTTACCTTTGTGTAGCACTCAGGGAAATGCAGCTAAGTGTGCAAGTGGAACCAAAGAGGATGACACGGAGACTGTGGAAACTGTGAGGAGCAGTGGGTGAGAGCAACAAGAAAGGGTGTCCTGGCTTTGGGTGACTTGAGACTAAGTTTACAGCCAAGGAGAAGCAGCCCACCATTTCTTTCTGTGAGCCTTTTCATGGGCCCCCTCCAATATAAGAGGCTGCCGGGTAAAGTCAGCTCAGAGCGTTGGAGACCCAGTTGGGAGAAGCTTTGTGTGACTGCAGACTTGGGTATGGGTTTGCTAACCTTCAAAGCCAAGAAACCTCGTGGTGGACCGAAAGACTTGTGAACCATCTCAAGCCACGACTATTGCTGTTTTTCCTATTTATTTTGACAAGGGTACACTGGCAAATAAAATGGTAGGATGTCATGATTATATAGATGGTCAGAGTTCAGGCTTCGATGTTTCAGGGTTTGAATTGTGGCTTCATTGCTATTACTTTTCGGAGTCTGGGCAAGTCACTTAACCTCTGTAAGCCTCAGTTTAACATCTGTACAATGAGAGTAATTAAAAAAAAATCTGTGAGGCTAGACGAATAACTCAGTCGTTAAAGCACTAGCCTAGCAAGCACTAAGTACCTGAGTTTGATTCCCTAGCACCACAGAAGTCAGGTGTGGGGGTGCATGCCTGTAATCCTAGCCCTTGGGAGGCTGAGGCAGGAGGATTGCTGAGAGTTTGAGGCAAGCCAGGTCTACAAAGTGAGTTCAGGACCAGCCTAGACTACAAGTGAGACCCTGTCTCAAAAAAATCTACTCAGGCTTATTTTGAGGGTAAAATTAGATAGTAAATATAAATTGCTCAGAGTACAGATCGAGAATTATTATTATTGTATATCAACTTTGAAAAATCAATGCTTATTTAGGATTATTATTTTGATAGTTCTGAACATGGTCAGTGCAGCACAAACATGGAGTTGAAGAGAAGAAAGCCAAGTACTTTTTTTTTTTTAAGTATTGAGGATTGAACCCTGGCCCTTAGCACTGAGCTACATTGCCATTACCAGGCCACTTTATTTTTTACTGTGAGACAGAATCTTGCCAAGTTGCTATGTTGTCAAGGCTGGGCTAAAACTTGTGATCCTCTTGCCTTATCCTTCCAGAGGGCTAGGATTACAGGAATATGACCCCGGCCTGGAAAAACAAGTATTGGCAGAATATTTCCTTGACAGTGGGCAAAGACTGGGGTTGCAGATAGAAAGGAACTTGCTATCCTCCAGGATCTGGAAATTCAGTGGAGCAGATGGAGAAGTGAACAGTGACAATGCAGCATACATGCTGACTAAGTGAAGCTTGGTTGACCTCTGCTTTGGTGAATCCAGAGCTCACGAGAGTAGAATGTGAAGATTACATTCTCACTAGTGCCTAGCATTTAGGTCTAAAGAATGGAAGAGAGAAGTTAGTAACGTTCTCAGGAAACACTCTTCTCTTGTCTCCAGGCTGAGATGTCATTCTTTTGCCTTCATCTCTTTTTCCCTCCCTTCCTCCAATGCTCTCTCTCTCTCTCTCTCTCTCTCTCTCTCTGTACTGAGGATTGAAATCGGGGCCTTAATGCTAAGCACTTTTTATTATTTATTTTTTATTTTGGGACAAGGTCTCACTAAATCACTAAATCAGTTGTTCAGGCTAGGCTGGAACTTGGATTCTCCTGTCTCAGCCTCTTAGAGAGCTTGGATTGCAGGTATGAGCCTGCAATCTTTGGTGTGAAAGACAAATGCTTGTCTTCAAGAAGCTCTTGGCAAATCCTTTATGACTTGGATTCAAGCCAAGACTGCAGCCCATGTGCCCAGATTTAATAGTTGCCATTGTACCCAGGAGTCCTTAGTGTATAAGGTTACACAGTTTAGGATCAGAATGGGGCTTCTCTTTCTTATGGGTAATTAAAGGCTGGTCCACGCTCTTTTCTCCATGTCCAGGGGAGGAATCTCACTATCTATTAAAGACTTCACCAATGACATCTCTCGTTACTTAGACTTTTGTTTTTTGTAGAAGCTTTATTCATATATAATTCACAGGGCATAAGATTCACTCATATAAAATATACAGTTCAACAGCTTTTAGCATATCCACCGAGATATACAACTGTGATCACAATCAGCCTCAGAACATTCTTATCACTCAAAAAGAACTCTCATTACACTTAGCTGTCACTCCCAGTATGGCCATCCTCCCGAACCTGGTGACCACTGATCTACTTTTGGTCTGTATAAATGAGACTACTTTGGCCGTTTCGTATGAGTGAATGTTGTGGACTGAATATGACTGTATTTGCAAGTAGAGCCTTCAAGAGGAAAGTAAGATTAAGTGAGATCCTAAGGGTGGAACTCTAATTCAATAGGACTGGTATTCTTATAAGAAGAGATACCAGGAGTGTAGGGAGGCAGAAAAGGCCATGTGAGGACACGAGCAGAAGAGAGAGGAGAGAGAAAGCAGGAGAAACTACACCTGCTAACACTTTGACCTTGGCCCTCTAGCCTAAGTTTTTGTTGCGTAATCCACCTATTCTCTCTCTCTCTCTCTCTCTCTCTCTCTCTCTCTCTCTCTCTCTCTGTGTGTGTGTGTGTGTGTGTGCGTGTGTGCCTGTTTTAGACCAAATGTTTGCATCCCCTTCCTTCGCACACCTCCCCAGCCCTCAACATGCTGAAGTCCTAAACACTCTTGTGGCTCTTTGTGAAGATCGGTCTTTAAAAAAGTAACTAAGGTCAAATGAAGTCATAATGGTGGGGCCCTGATTAATGGGATTAGTATCCTTTTAAGTGGAGACAGCAGAGTATACATGTGGATTAGCAGTTATTCTAGCATTATTTGTTGAAAAGACTATTCATTTCCCAATTGAATCTTAACGAAAAGTGATTGAGCATAAATGTAAGGGTTTATTTTTGGACTCTCAGTTCTATTCCATAGATCCACATGTCTGTCTTTATGCTGGCAAAACACCTCTTGATTAACTGTAGCTCTTTAGTAAGTTTTGAACCTAAGGAGCACAAGTTCTCTAGCTTTATCCTTTGTCAGGATTCGTTTGGCTATTATGAGTCCCTTGAAGGCCCCTGGAGTTTCAATGCCTGTGGCTGGGTTGATGTGCAGCTGAGACCTTTGAGCTGGTCTACACATGTACCACAGCTACCACAGAGGCTGGTTCCCTTACGCCTCCACGTTGGGTGGTGGGCCTGAAGACAGTATTTGTAGTCCCTAGAGCTAGATATTATGAACTCAGATTCCTCATGGGTACCTTATGGGTGGGGGGAAGGAGATGGAATTCTCTGCCCAGCTCTCATGGTATTCCAAATAGGATTGAGGCTTTGGGTCTGGTGGCTCTTTGTGGAATCCTGAGTGTTAATTACCTTTGATGGACAGCCTGTCAGTGAAGCCCAGTTGTAGTTATTGTTTTAAATTGGTAACAGCTTGAAAGAAAATGACAAAAAATTCAGTGCCATCAGAACTCAACGGCTATAGGTTATAATGTAATTATCAATTATCTAATGCGTCACTGGAGATACATGGAAAGAAGTTCTCATATTATTTTTAGGCTTAACTGAGAACCTCCCTGGGGATTATTTGGTACCTATTATGTTCTTACGGCTGGAGAAGTCAGAAATATTTCTGCAGACATAATCAAGCCAAATCTTACGATGGGCCAAGACATGTATTTACCTGGACTTGTTTTGAAGTCAGCCTAAGACACAATATGTGTTTTTTCTTCATAGGCCACTTTTTCCTCTCTGAGAGGATATATGTGTTTTCAAATACATGACTGCATCCTTGTAAGGGTTCTTAACATTCATTACAGATGTTAAGGCTAAACCAGCTTGGCCTCCTCTTGTTTAGGTAGAACATGCCACTCCATTCCTTGGTGGAAACCAGGGTTCTGGCAATCACCACACTTCAGTTTTCTTCAAGTTGACCAGCAAGGGGCACTAAAGCATAGCGTCTCTTTCCTGCGTCCTCCCAGCTACAGCAGCAAGTAATTGGGCAAGGATCTGGACCACACTCTGAGAGCCAGATCAAAACGCAAAAACGAAAACAAACCAAAAAAGTGACAGTAGTCACTTTGATATTTTTCAGGGGTATTGATATTTTTAAGATGAGGAAAAAAATTGACTGGATGAAAAAGGCAGCAAAAGCAATCCCAAATGCAGAATCTTCGCTTGCAGATCATAATTCTCCTGTCTCGTCAATACTGTTAGGTAAACGGGAAGAATTACTGCATTTTCTTTCCATCCGTAGAACATAATGGCCAAGCGACATAACGAGTCCTTAAAAGAATGAACTACTAGCAGTTACAGTGACAAGCAATTATTATGGAGGCCTACTGGTTGGTCTTTTTTTTTTTTTGTCCTTCCCTTTAAATTTTGCCTGCCTATTTACTTCCATCAGCTACTAAAGATGACTCTTTTATTGTTTCAGATAAAGGATGCGATCTATATGCTAGGCACACATGATGAATAATTCCTTGTCATAACAAGGCACAAATGTCCTTCAGAGGCTGACATGAAGGTACGGAAGCTGTTTAGTATTTGGTAATGGGCTTTTCTTTCTCTCTCCTTTTTACTTTGAGCTTTTATCTATGCTTAATTACATCAAGGCCCGGAAACTTTAAGAGTGATAGAATTTAATAATTAGTCCACCTAGCTGGAAGCAAATAACCCTTAGGGTTTCTAGTTCTAAATCAAAGATGTCATTTTTGGAAACTTTGCATGCTTATCAATATAGAAACTGTGAATGTAAAGATACTTATTCCACTATCTGTATTCAATTACAGACCAATGTATAATGTTTTGAGAAGCATCTCATTTTTTTTCAAAATCCAGTTTTCATTTTAAGATTTAGGATTTTTTTGGACCCTGTTGTTTGCAGCATATGAAAATTACATTAAAATGGATAGCATGCGTCTTTGCTTGTCTCGTGATAGCCCTCTTCCCTCAAATACAATCCTAAACCTCAAACGGCTGATTACTTAAGAACCCTTAAGAAGTCTCAGCTAAATGATGGATAGCTTAGAGCACCATTTCTAATATTTTTCTCTCTCCTAGCCAACATTAGAAATCGGAGGAGACAGGGAAAAACATTAGGGGCTGTGGCAGATACCGAGTGAAACGGAAAAAAAGAACAGGAGAAAAGAAAGATGTCGGGTTCTACAGTTTTGAACAGCCCTGAAGAGGTTCTGTCTTAGATACTTGAGATGATTTTTTTTTTTTTTTTTTTTTGAGACACGGTCTTGCTCTTTAGTCCAGGATGGTCTTGAACTCGTTGTGTAGCCCAGGCTGGCCTTGAACTCACAGCAATTCTCCTGCCTCAGCCTCCCCGGTGCTGAGATTATAGGAGTATGCCACCAAACCAGGCTTGAGATGATTTTTGTAAATCCAGCTTGTCTAACTCCCACCTCAACATAGTTCTGTCTTCTCTGATTCCTGGGAGATGGATGGAGGGATGGCAAACGACTGGCCTGGCGAAGGGCACAGGCCCTGGAATGTGGAAGCCTGTGAGTTCTTATTCTGGCTATATGACTAGGAAAGCTACTTATCTATGTCTCAGTTAATTTTTCTGTACTGTGAAAATGCATTCATTCATTCATTTAACAAATACATGTTAAATACCTGTCACCTAAATACATGTTAAATACCTGTCACGAGTACCACTGTAAATAGATGTATTTGTTCTGAAGATCAACATGAAAGAAAGTAACACAGTAAAAAACAAAGGAAAACAATTGGGACCATGATGGTCATCATTACGTGTTAAGAATCTGCTATGTATAGACACAACTCTGTATGCCTTGGACAATTACGAAGCAACTGTCTGACTCAGTTTCCTCATTTACAAACACAGATTCTTGTCTTGTATATTTTATTGGGTTTGAATGAGATAATACATACAAAGTGCTTAGGACAGTACCTGGCAGCACGCACGGTATGTGTTACTTACAATTACTTGTTCCTCAGTAACGACTTGGAGAGGTGAACACTATGGTACCGCTTCAAGGGTGAGTTACTGGGTTCATGGAGGTCAGTTAACTTCCCCAAGGTCAAATGGCTAGTAAGCTGCAAATCAACACCCCTGCCTTGGTGACCCCTAGAATCTTTGAATGCCCATCTAGAGATCATACATGCAGTTTAAACAAAAGCACATCTGTAGTTCTGAAGCGCTACTCATTATTTCCTCCATGTCTCTCCTCTGGGCTCACACCAATACATATAGCAAGTTTCACCAGGTCTCGGCTCTTTCTTTTCCCTATACCTTCCTTCTTAGCACTCAGTATTTGTTCTTCTAAGCTGCTTCTCTACCCATGGAAACCAGACAGCCAGCCATGTCTTCAGCGGAGTTGCCTTCTACTGCCCCAGGACTGTGCACCTTTTTCTAGAGAGCCCATCTGTGAGCCTTGCCAGGAGGAAGCCGTTTTGTTGGCTTGCTTCTTTAATCCCTCATTCAGTCATCCTGTCAGTCATGGGCCAAACCTTTACTCTGATCTATAATACGGGAACCAGTAAATTTTTATGCACCAAATGCCAGGTTTTCTCAGTGGGTGAAATATTGAATCCTAATTATAGATCTTATACAAGTTGGTTTAAAAGGAGAGGACACACTGGAAGGCAATGGTGGCTTATTTGCTTTTACCATCCCCAGGGGTCAGCCCCGTCCTGTCAGAAGAAGATAGTTCTATGAACACTCCAAAGCTTCAGTAAGAAGTAGGCTTTTTTCCCACTGTCCTTTGCGTAGCCCCTCCTTTGGGAACCACAGCTATGAGCTATGTGGAGGTGCTTCCGCGCCAAATGAATCTCCTGACACTCTTGGGGAAAGTGGCTGCTTGTCTGAACTATTTTTTTTGGCTTGAAATCGAAAATGTTGTACGTGTTCCCAAGAACATTACACTAAAATGATGATGAATTTGTTGAAAACAATATATTCCATAGTCAAATATAATAACAGTAACTGCTTCTTAAAAACAAAACCAATTTCTCTAAACTAAGAGCAGTTTCCTGCTCCAAATGTGTCTAAATCTGAAAGGAGCAGATTTGAAGACTTGTACACTTACGGCATGGATTCTAAATTTTATTCCCTCAAGGGGCTGTTCTGTTTCTTTATTTGTTTGTACTAGAGATTGAACCCAGGGTGTTCGTACCAAGCTACAGCCTCATCCTTTTATTAATTTTTTTTTTTTTAGTTAGACACAATCTTGCTGAATTTTCCAGGTTGGGCTTGAACTGTCTGTCCTATCACAGTCTCCCAGAGTTCTTGGATTACAGGTATGCACCTCCACACTCAGTTAGGGCTATCTCATTGGAGAATGAGATGGCTACTTATTATTCATAGAAGGCACTAGTTTTTTCTTTCAATACTACGTTAAATTTCTCCTGGGGCAAGTTTTGTCCTGGCTCTTGGATTAAAACAAACAAACAAACATGGAAATCCCTATTGTCTTCTCCTTTAGTCTATTAGGAACATATACCATCACTAGCATGGTAACGACCCTCACTGGACTTTTTTCATAGAGATTCTTGTTGGAAATACTCTGAAATGTGGCACAATAGTCGGCTCCATTACTTGGTCGATTATTTGGACATCTGGAGGATTGTAAAAAGAATTTTAGAGATCTTTTGGCCTGCATTATCAGTAGTAGGGGGTTAACATGAAGTTTCATCCAATTATTTAAAATAAAAACTTAACATTAGGATCTTTCCATATAAACATTCATTTTCATAATGAAATTTTACTCATAAAGGTTTGTTACTCCTTTCTGAGGTCTTAGAAATGTGTATAAAATTTAGACCCCGTGAAGCCCAGGTTAGGGACCCCTGGGATGGGTGTACCTGTGCATGGAAGCTGGTGTTAGTTAGCTCAGCCAACATGGCTGGATAGCAAAGGCATCTGCATAGGGGTCTAGGGTGAGCCAGCCTTGGTTTTGCCCATGAGGTAGTCCCTTGCTCATAGCTTTGACCTGCCTCATCAGAGTACCAGGTCGACCTACGCAAGGATGGCCGTGTCAGGCTGTCTTTTCCATGTATCATTATAACTTTCTGGGTCTTGTCAGACAATAGTTTCTTCTGTTTCATGTTTGGCTCCTGCTGTGGCTGCCTGTGGCATGCTGGCCATTGGAATGAAGCATTAGGAAGTTCTCAGGACAAATTAATAAATTGGACTGAGTTTATTGATAATTATTCTAATTACTTGGCCAAAGGTTGGGAATGTAGCACAGTGGTAGAGTACTTGCCTAATAAGCTAGGGGCCCTGGATTCCATCCTCAGTACTGCAAAAATAAAGACTAAAAATCCTGATTACTTGGCCGATGTGAATCCACTTTTTGAGAAAGATTCTGAGCCTGAGAAAGTAGGCTGAGAATGATTAAAAAAAAAAAAAAAAACCTAAGAAAGCATTCCATCCCCTGGTACATCTAATCTTTGGCCTTCTTCCTATTTTCAACAGTTTTTTTTTTTTATTGGATCTGTTTGTTTTTCTCCCTAGTAGACTGTAAACTCCTTGAGAGCAGGAGCCATTTGCATTCCAGACAATCAGTATAAATCACAGCACATAAGCATAACAAATGTATTACAAACCTAAGCATGGCTGGTATAAAGTCATCTCTTATAGTAGCTTCTTTTTCGCTATGGAATTTTATTTTTTTTGAAGTCTATCAGATCTGCAAATATTTAGGGGAATTGAAAATCCTTCTGTATTTTGCACTCAAAGCTAGTGATGAGAAAGCAGCTGAATCAGGAATAAACTAGTCTGGGATGAACACCTTTATTGAAAAATGTGAGAAATAATACAAATGAATGGTACTGATGCTATCACAGATCATTTTCAATACCCAGGAAAATCTGCTGCTTGTTTTACGGAAGTGCATTCAAAGGAAAATGCACGAATTGAATGATGATAAGAGAAATAATAATGAAAAGGCTTCTACTTATCTCTAGCTATACATCCTGTTAGCTCTTGTTTTTGATTTCACTGTCCTGTCAGTTCTCAAGGATATGGGTAATCTATGGAGAGAGAGGAAGTGAAGGAGAGGGAGCCGGAGGGAGGGAAGGAAAAAACAGAGAGGGAGAGAAAACATGAGTGCAGGAGCATGTGCACTGATGTTGGGGACAAGAAGATGTTTCACAACTTAATCATTGTTTTCTCAAACTTGAAACCCCAACCAAAACAACACACTCAATCCTGCTTCTAATGCATCTTCTGAAAAAAGAGGGAAAAAAATCCCTTCGGTCACTCGGAACCAGGTTACCAGTTCTACAACTCACCAGAACCTCAGCAGAGACAACAGGCAAGGTGTGGATTAATTGCTGTAATTATAAATTAGCATTTCCAAACTAGTGCTGGCTTCTGTGAGATTGACACTTTGTGCTTAAAAAAAAAAAAATAGAAGAGAGACTGAATTCTTTCTAGCCTTAAGCAGATGTCCTCTTTCTGTCGTTGTTCCAAGAACCAATTTTATTAGTAGCTTCTGTAACTTTATTGCAGGTGACTCAGTCTGAACGTCACCTCCTTGGTAGAACTGAATTTCAGACAGAAACAATCCACTGGGAACTGTGTTTGTGTTGGGAAAGAGAGGAGCTAGGCCTGTTTGTTTTCATAAGCAGAGAGGAAGTTATCAGCCTGCAGATTCTAAAATTCTAAACCCTCACAAGCTTTTAATATTTCCTCTTTAAGGCATCAAGCAGCTGTTTCTCTTAGAGGGCTTCTGGCAGCCAACTGAGTTGAACAGGGGGGACTGGAATGTGGGCTTGGAAAAGGAATGCTGAGAGACAGCTTATAATCACACACATACACACACACACACACAGAGAGAGAGAGAGAGAGAGAGAGAGAGAGAGAGAGAGAGAGAGAGAGGGAGGGAGGGAGGGAGGGGGAGAGGGAGAGGGAGGGGGAGAGAGGGAGAGAGAGAGAGAGAGAGAGAGAGAGAGAGAGAGAGAGAGAGAGAGAGAGAGAGAGAGGTTCCAGGCTCAAGAACCTATGAGCAGCTTCACTGAAGTTCTTTTCCTGGCCAGGTAAAGCAGGGACCTACTCTATCAAACGAGTGCTCTTTCTCCTGTTGTCCCTCCCGGGGTGTGGGTGTGGGTCCAGGAGCACAGCTGGGATCCAGCTGCTCTGGGGCAGCAGCCACCGCACACACACCTCTGGGAGACACAAGAGCAACCACGGAGGCCGCAGCACCTTCTGCAGTTGCCATTTGAGTGCACCACAGTCCTCACTGTTAAAGACATTGCAGGCCTATCCACCGTGAAAGTCATCTGCTTACGCTATACAATTGTCCTCCCTTTCTTCTAGGGCTTTCTTCTAAAGTCCTCAGTACCCAGGAACACTGTCCACTCTCTAAATATATTTGCAACTCATGTATTCTTGTAATAACTATTTATAATTTAAAAAAAAAACTTCCTGCATCCTTCAGGATATGGATATACTCTTCTGATATCATGATGATACCATGGGAAAGGCCATGGCCGGTGAACGAAGCTGTCTCCCCTGCAGGGTAGGGACACATTTTCCAAAGCCAAACATGCAGGAAAACGTGTTTGAGGACATGAACCAGAGCTCAGTAGGTGGTGAGGTCTAGGCTTGTGGGAGTCTTAATGTCCTTCTGGCCCCTGCTGGGGAAGGGGGAGGAGTAAGTAGCCTTCCCTAAATGTGAGTGCAGGCCTACAGTTGGGTACAAAGGCAGAGGACTAGCTCCACATGGAAGGCAGAGGACACAATTCACACCATTTTGTTTTCTGTGCTAACCTAGTCCTCTAGTACCGTCCTCTTTAAAGAGTTCCAGCCTAGTTTCCGAGTGCTTTGGGGAAATTCTGAGAGTAGTCTTGGGTCAGCAATGAAAAGTGGAGTTAAAGTGGAGGCAGGATCCCGTGGGTCTGGTGCGGTGGTCACAGGAGAGCCTCCACATCTTAGCCAAGTTAGCCCACAGGCCTCTCCATTGGCATATCTCCCGCATCATCTAATTTGTAAGATCAGCTTTGAGTTAACTATAAAGAAAGGGCTTCCTTCTAATATTTCTCCAAAAACTAAGACTGGCCGTCATTCATTTCCAGTCTTCCCAGTAAGTAACACATTGATCAAGCTTAGCAACAGCTGTCATGATTGTTTAGACAGCTAAACTTTAAAACCCAGCTTTAAGGCAGGACTTCAAGTTTCCCAATTGCATCCAATTTGAATTCTCCCATATGATCTGCCAACAGAAACATCCTGTTTTCATGGGGTGTCCAACATATGGGACTTATACCATTAGTAAGGGTAAAAATAGCACACACCAAGTGCCAACAGACTAGAGAACTTAAATCGATCCAGCATATAGCCACAGTTCACGTTCCTTAAAGGAAAAACAATTTTTCCCCTTTTCAGTCTGGCCTAGTCTTTGGGAAAAAAGTTCCGAAAAAAATTGTGTCTAGCTATCAATGAACCAATGGCACATGGGACCTTGAGTTACCCATAGGATGTTCCACTGAGATGAGAATAACATGTAGTGTGTATTTGTTACGATGGCAGCTCCTGGTTTGAGGGAAATGCTAAGGGGATACTGAGGCCGTCCTTTAACCTATAAAGTACCTAGCAAGTAATAAACCCTGCCCATGAAAGTTGTAATAGACCTTGGAGTGCGAGGGGCTAAGGCAAAGGACTTGGGCTACACGCGCACACACGTTTTGCTTGACCTTGAGAAAGACGCAACACTGGAGATCAGAGTCTTTGTTGCCTGGGGAGAAATTCTGGAATCATTTGGGCATGAAAGTGTTCCCAGGCTGTCCCAAGCTACCAAAACGCAGAGTCTAAAGACACTGAGAGTCCCAGAAAGTATCTTGCCAAGAAAAAACATGGAACTTTGCCTTCTTGGCTTCCAAAAAGAGAGTTTCCATCCAGGTTCCCAGTGCAGTGGAAGAAGTCATTCACATATTTTCCCACCCTTTCTGGTCCTGCTGAATCATAATGACTTTATTTTAGCTACTTCCTTACAAAAGGAAGATGATCCCTTAAAGTCAATCTAAAGACTGGGTTAAAAAAAAAGAAGAATGTCAATAAGAATTTAGTATATTAAACTGCACGAGTGCAACTATGGAACAAGAATCACACACAGAAAAAAGACTGGCAGTAAGCACAACACTTAGGGTGTTTGGTCAATAGAATAAAACGAGCAGGATATCTGCAATGAAGGTGCCCTCTCTGATACAGGAATCAAGTACATCTCAATCTTATTTAAAAATAAATCCATAGTCAATTTTTTTTTTTTTTTCATTTTCAGCTACCGCTGAGGACTACTAGTCAAGTTCTTACCATTTGCTTGCTGACTAGCTACCCACAAGGGGCCAGGGCCTAATAGGCTATATCATTAATCCAAAGTAGTTCTACAGTGTTTAACATGTTGAGACATAAAAACAACTACGGCACCAAGACGCTAAGAAAAGCCATGCTTAACTGTTTTACCTCTTCTGATTAGATGTAAAGTTATAAGATTTAAATAAATAATTCATATATATATATATATATATATATATATATATAAAACTGGTGTTCTTTATTTTTAACCCAATTCTTAGTTTGTACAATGCCTAATATTTATTTAAAGCTAATCGTGTGGCAATAACTGGGACGATCGCTGCCAACATTTTATCTCCTCCAGTCCCTACAACAGTAGTATGAGGTAGACAAGCGTTTAAGCCCTGTGTATAGATAAGGAGATTGAGGCAGGAAGAGGCTATGTCAGGCTCCCAAGATCACAGTGCTAATAAGTAAGGACAGAGGTTTGCACCCTGGCCATGGGAACCTGGACCTACATTCTTAAGAGGAAGCTTTTCTGTGAAGCTGCATAACATTGCAGTGTACTCTTTCTGTGACTATCCGGAGTTCAAAACTCTGTTTAAAGATTTATAAAGAATGTAAATATGTACCCCGAGATTTTACAATGGGCATATTTCCATGTATTTCTTAGGCTTAATTTAAAAGTCTAGAAATTTCAAATCTTAAACACAGGAGGAGATGTCATTTGCCTACTAGTTTCTATCTCAACATGTATTTCAGTAAAAATCTAAGAAATGCACTTACGAAATGTATGATATTAATCACTCATTAAGACATTTGGATTGTCAGTGGTCTAAATATGTATATAACCAGCTCTTTAGTAGGCTGAGCAACTATCTTAGTGTTTGACAACTAGCTAGCCACATAGCCACGACGAGGAGGAGGAGGCAAGTTCCAACTCCCATTTCCAGACTCTTCTAACTACTTCTCCATCTTGGGCTGAAGAAAAGGTAGAAACAATGTTTCATGGAGCAATAGAATTTCAGAAAACCTAGAATCTGATGGTTCTAATTTCAGTAAATTTTTTTCTCATGATGAACTTTAAATACTTTATAGATTTTTTAAAGAGCTTACCAAAAATAGCTCTAGGGAGATTTTGAAATGTTTGTAAGAGACAGATAAAAACATAACTTCAAAAATGGGGATTAGGAAGGCAAAAATAATGATATGGAAAATTAAATCCTGCCTAGAGGTCTGAAACTGATAACTTTTCCTAACCCTGCAGGAAGGTATTTTTTCTTCTATAAGAAGCACAAAATCGTTGACTATGCTTTTTCTCATTCTTTGAAGAATGTAGCTTCCCCTTATTAGCTTGGTACAGATCAAGTGACAATAAATACAACAGGAGATTCAGGTTTAAAATATCTTCCCCTCTGTCACGTCGTAAAGCCCTCATCTCGAGCTGGCCAAGGGCTGCCTGGGACCACAGAGGCCTGACACACACAGACATGTGTGTGATGTGCGGAGGCCGTCAGCCCACACTGAGGAGCAGCCTTGGGTGTGGGAAAGTATGCCTTCAGCTCAAACTATGAAAACTGCATCATTTCCTGCTAGAGAGCCAGCTACCAGATTCTGGGTTCCATCACTATTATTGTAAGTGTGTGTATGGGGGTGATGACTTAATTATAAACCCATGATCTCACCAGAATAGCCGAGTCCTAATCATTTCTAAAGAAATCTGCCTTCTTTGCTCTTGCCAACTTGCAAATGAAATAAGTGACATTGAAACATGATGATGTTCACTAGCAATTATTCCATGAAAACAGTGAGAATTTTGAGTTTACCCTACACATATCCTAGGCAACCAAAACTTTAGTGTGCTCTTGGGCCAAGTGCTGATTGGCGCTGTTTTAGACACATGTTTAGTTCCAAGCTGATGAGCATCCCAGCATTTCATATCCTCAGTGAGATGCTTGTTCTGGTTAACAACAACAACAACAACAAAAACAAACCAAAACCAGAAATATCATTCCTATCAGGCATAAGAATTATTTCCTTCAGAATATTTCAGTGGTATTTCTCTGATCTGAATCTACAGTTTTGTGTGTGTGTGTGTGTGTGTGTGTGTGTGATCTGAAAGAATGAGACTTGATACAAGCCTCTGTCTTCCTATAACATGTCAGTATCCTGAGACATGGAACTGGTGTAGGTTATGCAAAGGCTGTGTGAGGGTTGGGGCTGGTGTATGAGCTCTTGTAGGTGCTGACACCTGTCACTTTCTATCTGGTGTGTGCTTGAGTGCTCCTGTGTAGCTGAAGGCAGGAGTGATGTTTGCTGGAGTTCTAATCAATCCCTGGGAATCCCGTCTAGGCCAAACAGTGAATGAACACAGGTTTTTGCAAGCAGGAAACAGAATGAAGATGTTTTATTACAGAATTACATTTCTAAAATCATTTGCATGAGCCATTTTTGAGCCGATCTGCATATCATGGAGGGCAGATGGAACAGTGACGTTCCACTTGTGCAGAGAAAGAACTATGACAATAAAAGACAAACGTGTGAGTTGTTGGCTTGAGATGAATTGGCAAGTCTAAGTAGAACCTGGAGCAGAATCCCAAGCATCAGAACCTCCTCCTGAGGAGGTGGAAAGCCACCCCGATTTTGGAAAGGAAATGATTAAAAGAGCTGAGTCAGACTCCTTTCCACTGTGGTCCAGCTGGTTGGTCTGTTTCAAATCCATCTCCTTAGTCACGGGAGAGCACGGGGCTAGACACATGTGGGAGGGTCTGCCTGTGCCATTGCTCCCTCTAGTAAAACATCCCAAGGCCATGTCACAGTGAGAACACATCAGTACTATTATTCTCCCACTAGAAGGACCACACTATGTGATATCATCATTTCCGGTAGGAAATGTCAACACCTCCAAGTTATTTACCCATCACGAGTCCTTACAGAATGAACAGCTCACACTTTAAGCCAAGGAGACAGTCCTCTAAAACGAATGCGCTTAGGGTCAGTGAGTACATGCCTATGTCTCAGATAAGCTGCAAAGCCTGTCTAAATAGCTTCCAGTGTTAGAGCTGTTACAGTTTGAGTGTTCGTGCCCTCCAAACTCATGTTGAAATGTACCTGCCATTACAATATCATTAACTTGGGCCCGCTGAGTGGGGTTACTACAGTTACAAAAGGATGCCTGTGGCCTCCTTTTCCTCTCTCCCTCTTAACCTTTTGCCTTCTATTTCCTCTTCTCCAAAGGATGCAGCATGCAAGATGCCACCTTAGAAGAAAAGAATTACCAAGTACCAAATACCAAATCTACTTGCAATTTGACCTTAACGCTGCAGAATCCAGAACCAAGCCAATACATTCCTGCTTTTAACAGTTACTCAGTCTATGGTTCTCTTACAGCAGCACAAAACTGACTGAGACAAAATTTTAGGTATTTTTTATGCCCCCAGTCGAACCAAGCATCTGGCATGACAAACTCAAGGGCCAATGAAATATTTGGTATTTCACAGATTTACAGTTTTGTCTCTGCTTCCATCTGACCAAAACTCTGCCTATCTCTTGCAGTCTGACTGCTAATTTGGCTAGAGAATGACAGTATTTTCCTGACTGACTTTTAGGAGCTACTTCTGAGCAGACTCATACGAATTGTTTCTCAACTAACCTGTTACAGAAGCAGAGTCAATGTGTGAGAAATGTATATAGTTGTAGAAAGGGAGTGGAATACATGTATTAAATAATTATTAAGAATCCTCTACATTCTGGGCAGTTTTCTTTCTTGAAAATACAGTAGTGAGAAAAAGAAACCATGAAAATATGTTCTTTTACCAAATTTACAATTTGGGGGTAAATATTTAAATGTCTGCTTAGGATAGGGTAGGTAAGATACCATCACCTAAAATAAGTGGAAATTTTACATGTATAGTAGAAGGCTTCATGGAGCTTCACTTCTATGAAGTAAAATTAGATGAAGAAGGTGGACATTTTTTGAGATGAGAAATGATAGATAAGATTTAAATAAAGTCATAAGGGGAAGCTAAGTGAGATGTAACTTTTGAGCAAAATCTTGACTAAAAAGTAGTAAGCCCCACGGCCATCTGGAGAGGTGCATTCCAGGAGTAGTAGGCATAGAAGTTCTGGGCCAAGGCCACCATGCTGCCCATTTTTTGGGTGTGCTATCCTCATGTCACCTTACGTAAATGATATCCATGAGAATTTTGTTAAGCAGTGTTCAGTGGGAAATATGACGGAAAGGTCACGAGGCAAGAGCATTCTGGTCACAGCCAGAAGGCCAGAGAGAGCAGGGGGAAGTCAGAAAGAAAATGGAGGGCTGGAGATTTTCCGGCTTTTTCTACTAACTACATCGGAAGGGTGATAGAACGCCAGTGGAATTTTCAGACGGTCCTACTGCAGACCTGTTTATGTCATATACTCTAAAATGGCCTCAGTGTCTGGTCTACGTGGATTTGAGAGCTCGTAATTGAGCCCCCTGAGGGATGCCTTTCAGTGACATGTCTTTGCATGGTGGGTTTTCAATTCTCCAGCTCACTGATGAATGTGGAAATGAGAATTTCCATCAGAACCAACACTTGTTATAATGTGAACTTGTCATATTATTAGAAAGTGCTGAGTTCTGTTCCAGAGGACAAGAAAACACATAGAGTGATAAAATCTATAAGAAACCATGAGCCTAACGGTAAGAAGCTGGTGTCTTATGCAATATAAGCAAACTCAGAATTTGTGTGGTATAGACAGAAAGTAATGTAGTGGTTACTAAGGCATATTAAAGATAAGCAGATTAAATGGAACAGATAATGGAACAAATGGAAACGTTAGCAAGTCTTAATTCTCGATCGTGTTAATTCTGACCAGGCGGGAAGGTCATCCCTAGATTAGCCACCCATTGATAACCTTCAATATGGTCCTACTCCAACCCACATAAACTGTGTATAAAATACAGACTCAAACCTTTTTTCAGCAAGCCAATTGGCCAGGGATCCTTGTCCCTACATTTCTCTGGTAGAATAATTGTGTGTCACTGGTCCAGGGGCCTTCTGTCTCTGAACGCTACTGCCCAAAATTCCCCTGTGGTCCCACAATCACACCATTAGTGCAGACAGGGATACAGGTTGCAGGGAGCCTGCACGCCCCAGAATTTAGGTAGGAGAATCGTCACTGCTTATATCTGCTCTCACGAAGCAGCTTTCTCTTGCCCCTTGCTTTTCTCCATATGCCTTAAATTAACTGAATAGTCTTTGTGACTATGGCATCTGAGTTTACTCTGTGTGCCTTCTACTTTTCAACCACTGGAGTAGCTTGGGCTAATTTCCTACATGGTGCCATTTTCTGGACATACCCTTATTGCCTAAGACAAAGCTTGAGGTTATTAAACATCCCATACTTGGCCATTATTTTCTGAATATGGTCCTTCTGAACAATGAGCTGGGTTCTTCAGAGCCCCTGAAGAGAAGGAAGTGATTAGAAACTGTAAACATATAAACTCTAAAAAGAAAAAAGAAAATAACCTACAGTGTCTCTGCATATATCTTGTACATTTCCATTAATTGTGAGTGAAGCTGTAAAGCTTGACCGACTTCACCCAAACTTAAAATAGTGAAATAATGTGTTCACTAGCTATGTAGGAAAATCCAAGGCCATTTTGGGATGGGTAGGAACGTTTTTGAGAGACAAGGCTCTGGTGACTCATGAGTGTTCTTCTATCTGCATCTATTATTATTTACTATATATAATTGCGAGACACATGTTTGCACTGGTCTCTCTGAGTAAGTGGGCTAGAATATAAGGATCTGTGGGTTTGATTCATCATAATATATAAGAATCAACCACAGGGCTGATGGACATGTTATTATGGTCTGGAAACTGATGAGTTTATGTACAATTTTGACATATAAAACCTAGCACAAATACATATTTTAAAAATTATACAGTTTCTCAGTCAGCTTAACATGTCCTGTGGAAAATACTCATGCTGAGAAAAATGGCAATATTAGCTATCCTTGCACAATTGAGTAGGTCAAAAAGGGCAATAAAGGGTTACAGTAACAGAAAATGCCTTTCTGATTAGAGATATTTATTTTTCTGATTTTTATCTTTTTTTCCAATGAGATGATTACATTTGACCAGATTAAGACATATAATTACATAAGGTCAGCAAGCAGAGTCTGACAACACCCCCTTCACCCAAACTCCTTTCTCTATTATCCATGAAGACAAAGTGCTTTTATTTATTTATTTATTTTTATTATTTTCAGAACTGGGTTTCTTATGTGATTAAAATTGACACGCCATTATAACAGAAGTGGCCTAACGGCATGGGCCATTGTTTGCATTAGACCTGGGAGCCAAAGTTGCTTGGTGGAGGTGGCGAAGGAGGAAGACAGGCCATCCCAGTTCTTTTGTCTGCCACAGTTAACAGATTCCATTTTCCTTTATTTTGGGCCCTGGAGAGCCTACGGACCCATTAAGGGTGAATTTTAGAGAATATTTCCAATGGTAGGGTTTTCCAGTCCTGCCAAGTTCGTCAGCTTCTAACTTGGTCTTGGGTCTTGTTCTAGCTCCATCTACTCCTCCTCATCCCCTCACCCCTAGTTAACTCAGCCACAATCAGATATGCTCAGAGCAAGATAAAGAATCCCCCCCATTCAAACCACACTAGCATAAACCAACAACAAACACAAATCCTGCCAAATGTAGGTGATCTGTGGAAACCTCAGTGATAGAAGCTAAATATGGGGCTGTACCCCCCTTACAGTGAAATTCAACCTCAAGCTACTTGAATCAATTTTTAAAACAGTTTTTCAAGTTTGCTGCTTTTTTCTAAAGATGTTTTTAGTAACTCAAAATGCACATTTCAATAGAAAGAAGTAATTTTTATTCAATTTGGTTTTTCTCTAAAACTATATTTTGGGCCCTATAGTTAAACTAAGTCATCCTTGTTTGCAGCAAATGAGAAATTTGTTTCCTCCCCCCCCCCCCACCCCCCCGCATTTCTTTCCATCCTATATGTAGGTCTGATAAACGGAAGGACATTAAGAAAGTTTTTATCAATATACATGCAGTTCCTTGCTTAATGTCTGTATCTCTCCCTTGTCTACAAGCACCACGAAGGCATCTGACATGTTCTTGTTTCTTCCTGTACCCCCAATAACCAGCACATGGTACATACACAATATGTATTTTTAGAAGAAATGCATGCATGTTCTGATGAAAGGGATACAAAAGAGGGAAGGAAGGAGCAAAGAGAAGTATTGGCTGGACGCAGGCTGTGGCCTACCCTTTTCTCTGGCATGTCCCAGTGCAGAGAAGCTGGACTCCGCAGCAAGGTATCTTGGGAAATGAGGTAAGGGGATACTGAACTGCACGGTGCTTTCCATGGAGCAGTGACTTCAGAAACGTGGAGATATAGAAGCCTGAACGTTCTGGGTGATGCACAGGAGGGCTAAGCGCACTATATTTGAATTTTCCATCTCAACAGGCTTGGCTCAAAGGTTAAACACTCTCTTATCTTCAGCCATCTTTTGAACTAAGATTCACTGCATTGTAACTGTCTTCTTTGCAATTTACTGTGGGCTCCAATTTAACACTAACGGCTATCATGTTTCTTCCAAACTATAGCTTTCTCTCAGGTTCCCTCAGTTAATTTCACTTCCATGTTCTTGAACTCCAGGCTCCAGGCTTCTGACTCAGCTATCCTTGACTCATATTAAAGAATCACCTAAACATGGCTTCCTGAACCTGTAGGCTTGATCCCTGGTCTGAAGACTGACACTCTCACTGAATGGATGAGCTTACTGTTTGCATCCGCCTGGTTTTCCTATGACCCTCCACTATAATTAATAGATTCTCCGTTTCCCTTAGTTACTAAAGTATGGAAGGTCCTCACCAGGTACTCAACGACTCTTGGCACTCATTGACCACTCTTGGTACTCAATGACCATATCAGCAAATTCATTAGCTCTTAGTCTCTTCCTGTATGTGATCTGTCATCCTCTTTTCTTACCCTGTGTCTGCCACCACAACGCGTATAAGGATCACCTGGTCAGAAGCATGGGACTCAGCGCCTAGCAAAACTGAGCTCACATGCAGCTTTATTTACATATTACATATATTGCTACAGAAACTGTTCAGTCTCTCTCTCTAAGCCTCTTTCCCCACATCAAAAAAGGAACAATAATAGTACCCGTTTCATGAGGTTGGTGGATCAACTGGGATCCACAGAGTGATCGTGCTCATTTCTCGTTACTCTCCACGCCCACCAGTCCTAGAGTCGGATCATCTTCCACCCAATGCTCGGCTTCATTCTGCCGCATTCCTGATTCTTAGGTCTGGTTTGGGTTTTAATCTTTTCAATAATGAATGATAAAAGTGTGTGAATGCCTGATTTGTTTATGAAAATTTTAGGTGTCATAAAATTCCTTATATCCAATTGAGATTCCTTTCTCAGTCATTTACATCATCTGGGACCAAGAGGAACTCACTGAAGTCATTTTCCACATTACAGCAACCCTTCGAGCCTGTGAAGTCATCTCTCGTGCTCCACATTTCATCTTGCAGATGAACACCACATGATTTTGTAAGCATTTTCTTCCCCTGCTGCTCCCTGGACCCTTTCCATTTTATAAACATCCTTCTTAAAATGCTCTTCTAAGCTAATTATGGAAATAGAATGCACTCACAGTAGTCCCAGGAATCTTGAAAAGGAATACTTCCCCATTCTAAAACCCACGATAGAACCGTGTGGGAGGGGCTTATGAACAGACACAGCGATCAGTGAAATAGAATCAGGAGTCCAGAAACAAACCCTAAAAGACTTGTCAGTCAGTTGACAAGAAGGGTGCCAGGACAATCAAATGAAGAGAGACAAGTACCTCAACAAATAATGCTGCAACACACTGGGCATTTGCATGTGAAAGAGTGAAACAACTCCTTCCGTAAGTTAATGCAACGTGGACCATGGTTGCAAATATAATAGCTAAAACTATGAAAATCTTGCAAGGAAACATTAAATAAATAAATCTTCATGACTGGGATTAGGGAAAGACTTCTTTCATATGAGTCCAAAAACACAAGCAAAAAACTATTAGGCTTACAAAACCAAACAGTTTTTGCTGCAAACAATCCAGACAAGAGAGCCCATGGAACAGGAGAAAACATTTCCAAATCATGTATTGGACCTGTATTCAGAATATATGAAGAACTCTTATAAAACAATAACAAAAAGGTAACTCAAAAAATGTGCAAAAGATTCCAAAAGACATTTTTCAAAAAGACAAATGGATAATGAACAAATGAAAAGATGCACATCATTTTAAAATTACAATGAGATAACACTCAGGGTATTCTCTGATGGTTATAAGAAAGATGACATTAGTTAGTGTTCGCAAGAATGGGGGAAAGTCAGAACCTCGTGTACTTCTAGTGGGAATGTAAAACATTGTAGCAACTTTTTCTTGAGACAGGGTCTCACTCTCACAGGGTCTCAATCCTTTTGTCTCAGCCTCTTGAATGCCGGGACTACAGGCATGTGCCTGGCTTTTTAAAGAAAATGTGGTGCTAGGGAATTGAGCCCAGAGCCTTGCATATGCTAGGCAAAAGCGTTAACCCCTGGGCTACGCCTTTAGCCTGGGTAGCAACTTTGGAAAACTGCTTAACAGTTTGTTAACATGCCAACTACAGAGCTATCATGCAATCTTTCTACACAAGAAAAAGGTAGCCCGTGTTGGCTTAACCTATATTGTAAATGGGTCATCATTCTTAATCACCAAAAGGTGAAAATACCACAAATGCCCCTCAGTTATGAATGAATGAATTAAGTGTGATCTATTCCTACAATGAGGTATTATTCTCCAATACAAGAAAGGACGAAACTGACATATGGTACAAAATGGAGGAACTACAAAACATGTGCCAAGTCAAAGAATATAGTCACAGAAGGCCACATATTGTATGATTTCATCTACATGAAATGTTCAGAATAGGCAAATCAATAGGAATGGAAAATACATATCTTTGAGGTTTCTTAAGGGCTGGACTGGGAAGAACAGAGAATGATGCTGTGGTTACAGTGTCTCCGTCAGTTGGTTTACCTCTGTCGGTCTCTCTGTCTCTCTCTGTCTCCCTCTCTCTGTCTCTGTCTCTCTGTCTCTGTCTGTCTCTCTCTCTCTCTCTCTCTCTCTCTCTCTCTCTGCAGTACTATTTAGGACCATCACACTAGACTCTACCCCAACCATATTTTAGTTTTTGATCTTGAGACCAGATCTCCTTGAGTTGCCCAGCACGGGCTTAGAACCTCCTGACTCAGCTTCCCAGAGTGCTGGAATTACAGGCCTTGTGTACCAGGCCTGACTTACAGGGTCTCTCACAGGGATGATGAAAGTGTTCCAAGATTAAATTGTGATGATGGTTTCACAACTTTGAGAATATATTAGAACCCATGAAATGATATAGTTTAAATGGGTGAATTATATATATTTAAATTATGCCTCAATTTATGCGATGTCCAATTTTAGCCAAAACTTTTCTGTAATCTGATCGGAATTTGTTTTCTGGAATTTTTTTTTTTTGAGGACTTATTTTATCAATTGAAAGCACTATTGTAATCATATTTGTTTGTTGCTTCTACTATAACCTGTGTGACCCTAGGGATAGCTGACCGAATACATTTTAGGCTAAATGAACATATGATGGATTAGCTTAAGAGTAGCCCTCTCACTTATTAGCAACTAACCTTCCTCAGGGCTCTTTTATGTGCATTTCTCAGTCAGAGTAATTGTATTCTGTCCTTAAGCAATAATCTTTTTTTTTTTTTTTATTGTGGTGCCAGGATTGAACCCTGGACCTTGTGCATGTGAGGCAAGTGCTTTACCATTAAACTATATCCCTAGCTCCCAAATTTATATATTTTGAATCACAGTTAAGAGTTCTTTATTTATTTTGAAAATACTTTCCTTGCTAGGCTCCATCAGTCACTCTAGCCAATGAAGGTCTTTGTGAATCCTTTCTCTGTTACCCGGTGCAGTCTCTATTTCTACCTGATCTACACTGAAATAAATTGAAGAAGTCTACTTTCTAAGTGTTTCTTCAAGATGCCAATAAAAGGGGCTGGAAGAGTAGCACAGTGGTTAGATTTGCTAGCAAACACAGGGCCCTGAGCTCAATTCCCCAGCACCACATAAACCAGGCATGGTGGTACACGCCTGTAATCCCTGCAGTTGGGAGGTCGAGGCAGGAGGATTGCTGTGAGTTCAAGGCCAGTGTGGGCTACCTAACAAGTTTAGGATCAACCTGGGCTATGGACAAACCCTGTCTCAAAACCAAAACCAAAACTAGAATAACAACAAACAGCCAATAAAAACCTTGAACAAGACAGAGCTGAAGTCGATCACTGGTAGAACCTTGAACACTCCCCTGACAATAGACTTAGCTAACGTCTCCAGCTAGCTGTACCACATCTAGTTCTCTAGCTAGAAGTGCTCCATGAGTCATCTCTCAGAACTCACTGACAAGATCAGATCCAGTCCTTCCTCTTTCATGAGGCCTTTCTATGATCATCTTAGCCAGAATATTTATCTCCTATTTAATTTGTTATTTTTTGTTTTGGGTGGTGGTACTGGGGATTGAACCCAGGACCTTTTCAGTGAGCCACATCCTCAGCTTTCTTTTTTATTTTGAGAAAGGTTCTTACAAAGTTGCTCACGTTGGACTCAAATTGCAATCTTTCTGCCTCAGCCTCCCATAGTGCTGGAGTTACAGACATGTAATCGTTCACATGTATAAATCATAATTATTTTCATATGTACCTCAGCATCTTCTAGACCAAACATACTAAAAAGGAAGAATGATTTCTTATACACTTTTGCCTCATAAAATTTATAAGTGTTTAAAATAAGTGTATGAGTAACACAGGTAAATAAAATGTTCAGTGCTGTTAAAAATACTATTAAATCTAAATACCTTAAGGTGTATATATATATTTGAAAAAATGCCATATACACATACATTCTCAGATGAATTAAAATAGTCAATATAAAAAACTTTGGTAGAATCTTCCCAATCTTCTTAATTATTCATGTTATAATTTTGGAGGAGCATCTCAAATGGGAAGTATAATGAATCATCTCCTGGTTTCCAAACCAGCCAAACTACATGAGATCTAATTTTTTTTGTACCTGCATTTTTCCTGTTTTATGTCTGTCCGTCTTGGTGCAATGCATGGTTAATGTTGTGTGTGTGTGTGTGTGAATGTGTGTTTATTGCTTACAGGTATATTTTTCTAGCTGCGTTCTTTGCCAAGGCTGGTGTGTGGCCCAGTCAAGCCTATTCTCTCTGCTCCATGTCACAGAACTGCTTGCAGGAAAGGGTGGGCAATAGCCATGCAGCATTGTCCCATTTCAGGGCTAGAACTTGATTGCATGTGCATAAATTTACACTTGTGGTTTATAATATAGAAACATATAATTTCAAATTCATGATTTCCACACTGTGGTAATATCGTACTCATAACTTCACCATTTACGTAGCAAGTATTTCCTGAGAACCTTCTGTGCTCTGGCTGCACTGCTCTTGGTATGGGAAAAGCAGCCATTCTCGTGCAAAAGAAAACCAAACAACCCTGACATA
Organism: Ctenodactylus gundi; assembly: GCA_004027205.1. Lineage (NCBI taxonomy): Eukaryota > Metazoa > Chordata > Mammalia > Rodentia > Ctenodactylidae > Ctenodactylus > Ctenodactylus gundi. The sequence goes on along the minus strand of PVKB01001234.1, from coordinate 410,446 downwards.
CTCCGGTATATAAAATCTTTTCTGACAGTTATTAAGAAAATGGAACAACATGGTATTTCAGTTCTAATTGCTCATTTTCATCACCAAAATACACAGAACCACAGTGGACACTGTAGAATTAGGCATTCACTTTCCATAGTTCTATACTTTTAATGTCTGCGCAGAATTTTTTATAGTCTAGATCTAGAATGTCCCTCAAAGGCTCATGTGTTAAGGCTTAGTCTTCATCTTGGGTACTAGGAGGTCATGCAGATTTTGAAGTGGCCATAAAGTGAGCAGCTGCTTCATTGTACAGTATCTGTCACGATGTGCTGCCTCACCACAGGACCCCCAAAAAACAGGTTCCACCTACCATGGACCAAAGCCTCCAAAATGTGAACCAAACTGAAACTTTTCTCTCATTAAATTATCGCAGGTATTTGTTACAGTAGTGGAAAGCTAACACAGTATAACTGTTTCCTCTTACCCGCCACCTGAGACCACACTCCAATTTCAGTCTTCCCTGTTCATCAGATCCAGCTGTCCCTGGGGTTGCACCTCTCATCTGAACCCTCTAAAGCAAGAAGAGTGTTCCAGCTCTCCATGGCCGTGAAGAAGCATATGACCCAATAAGACTTGAAGCCAGACAGAAGCTATCTCAGAAGAGATCTGAACCCTTGCCACTGGGCGTCAGGGGATGGTCCACATGGGTCACCTGCACTTATGGCAGCCATCTTGTAACCAGAAAGAAGCCAGTGGGAACACACAGCCTACATGCCCAAGGCGGCCCAGAAGAAACAAGAGAGGCAATTTCTCATCCAAGGGTTGAGCCGTGAGGAACCCCAATATAAACCTTCTTGCTTTGGAGATAATACATTTCCTTGTGTTTTAAACCTCTTCCAGCTGCATTTGCTGTTACTAGCAGCCTAAAGCATTTTAACAAATAAAAGTAAATACAAATGCACATACATAATGAGTATTCTGATGGACTGCTTAAATGTATGTGTAGGCATAAATTACCTCCCCAATGCATTTATGACTGTCACATTTATTTTTACTTCAGGCGAAAGAAACTAGAGAGTTAGAAAATTTTGAGGTTGAAAATAAATGTCTGAATTTATAACAATTAAGAAATCTATTCATTATGTAGTAGTACTGCACTAAAATAAAATGAATGCTTATAAACTGGCTCAGTGATTAAGCTACAATAAAATATCACGTTTTTTCTTTAAATTCCATAATAAAGAATATCTGATGTCGAGTCCAGCCTTTCATTTTTATCACTGGAATAAATAGAGAACAGTCACTGCAATCAATCGCCCCTTTGTTCCCCAGCGCGCTCCCCCGGCAGCATGCATTATGTATGGAGATGAGGGGGGAAAGTGGGTTCCTTTCCATACTGTCTTTTCTTCTAAACTACAGTTTCTCCATTGGGTCTACTTTTAAACAAAATGAAAGCAAAAATGCTAAACTATTGCTGTAGAAAACAGCTTTCACTAAAAATGAAATGCCAATTGTCTTGCAAATATTTTCTATTTCTCGTTTGCAATGTTCTGTTGGCCACTTTGATATTGTCAAAGCTTCTGAATATTTATACAGATTTCTTTCTTTCTTTCTTTTTTGGAGAAAGACCAGAAAGGAAGTAGCAGCTTCACTGAGCTGTTATGTAGCACTTTAACCTCTATTTAATCTACCTATGTTTTTGGTGTGGGGGATAGAACCCAGGACCTTGTGCAAAGGAAGCACACGTTCTACGACTGAGTTACACCCTAGTCCCTTCAATTTTAATTTTTAAAGGACAAATGGCAAGGAACTGCATGTATAAAAATCTAGATCTATGTTTTTAATAAATCTATTCTGGCAGCCGTGACCTCATCTGCAACCTTTTACATGTTGCCACGAGGAACGTGGTGCTAACTAATTCTGTAATGTGTGGGGGGAGGAAGTAGGTGGATCCGGGAGGAAAATCGCCACGCTTGCGCCTACAGCGACCTCAGGTCTCCTTCCCAGCGGCTCCTCTCACCTCCCCTTCCAGTTCGTTCTCTCCATCTTCACCGGGAATAGGCAATCATAGTACAATATTCCTTCCACTTGCTTACCCTGCCATCAAGACTTAGTGGGCCTCCAGGAAAGACAGAAACTACCCCTCCCCCTACCCGTCTGGGAGAACGGGGGACGCTATGGAGCTGTTCAGGGTCACCTATGCACATGGCCAGGTTTTTAAAAGGGGGCAATTTTGAGATCCTCCACTTTCACATGTGGACTTTTTTCCTGAACTCTATCTCATTAAGAGGAGCTTTGGCACATAATTATTTAGAAAACAGTGCAGAATAATTCTTTCTTCAGTTAGGAAAAAAAGTATACTCATTCATCATTGCAGATCTTATTAGGTTACATTGGCCAAGCATGTAACAACTTTAGGAGAGCTAAATGAAAGTATACATGAAAATAATGTATTAGGGAAGACTTTTCTCACTGATTATCAAGGCAACTTAAACTCAGAAGTTTTTACTCTTTTCCAGATGTATATCATATGTATAGTACTGATATATGGTATACACACACACACACGACTAGGTTTGAACTTAGGACCTTTGCACTGAGCTACATTCCTAGCCCTTTTAAATGTTTTATTTTGAGACAGTAAGTATCTCAAAATAAGTTGTCAGTGCTGGGCTTGAACTTACCTCAGCCTTTCACCATGCTAGGATTATAGGCATGTGCCACCAAGCATGGTTTAACATTTTGGTGCTACTAAAGTGCTATTTTAGGTCTTACAGAGATGGATGCTCTCAAATCCAGCCAAGCTTAAAAAATACAGCAGGAATATTCTGTGAATCTACCAAAAATTTTAGGTATAAATTTGATAAATCTATGCATCAACATTTTGTGTCATTTTCTAACAGATTTTATCAGGCTTTGATTCCATAAACCAAGTAAAGACTTTTTTCAAATTGAATTATGAAATTCTGCAATTATGATTAATCCTCATTTCATATTTTCTATCTTCTTATAAACAAAATAGCAGAAACAAATTTACATAAAGTTGTAGCACACTTCAGATGTCAAATTTGAAATGGGTAGGTTAGATGAGCAAATATCTTTAGTAAGTAGAAAACAAAGTAGTTAAAAGGCTGGTAGTTGGCGGTTCATCACGTCACGTGGTCACTTTCTCCGCACATCAGTTGTTGAACTCGTTTTTGCTTAGGAGGGATAATACACTATAACTATAGCTATGTCTACAACAGCCATAACTGTCTTTTCAGACAAAGAGGGGCCTTTTGCCAGAATAATTAGAAAAGTGCAATTTTTATTTCCACAGTGCTTTTGACATTCGAAGCAGTGTCCGAGAACTTCATAAATATTAACTTGCGTATCCTAATTATAGTCCTCTGAGGGGTCACGATATGCGCACTTCATATTTGAAAGAGCTGAGGGGGAACACTCTTAGTTAGAAGCGAAGCTGACATTCCGATCCTGCTGGCCTAGCTCAGTGTTTTGCTGGGGAGGAACCCCAGGGCCCTTTCAGTCAAGTGCTCTATCACTGAAGTGCACTCCTATCCTCTGAGTCTGAGCTCTCAGTCACACTGTGCAGTTGCCTCTTAGAAACTTTTCAGTTCTGGAACACTCTTTAGGGAGTTCTCAGGGTCATCCTTTGCTTGGGTTGGCCACACCTGGACTGGCCACACTGATTGAGGATGATGACAGTATTTAAAAACATCTAGTTGCCTTTCATCTGAGAATCAGTTCTCATGCAAACTACTATTATCCTCATTAGATAGATAAGGAAAGGAAGAACAAAGAGATTGGTCCAGTGTAACCCAGACTGGTAGGAACGGAAGTCCCCAGCCCTGAGATTTAATCGGGAGAGAAGTTTCCACTGCCAGGAGTTGCTTAGTACACAGATGTGGGGAGACAAGAGTGAACGCCAGGAGGAAAAGCCAGAAACACCAAGTGCTTCACCTGCAATAATCACGTTTGTAAAGTACTAGACACAAAATGATTTTACGTATCTCTTCAATATTCTCCTATTTGCAGGCTAATGTATTTTTATTATAAGTAGTCATAGCTCTGATGCTAGTACTAACTTGACAAACCAGTTGCAGATCTGCAAGATGCTGGAAGTCTTTCAAGAATTCAACTGTAACATAGTTGTACTTCTTGGTGTGAGATCTCAGCAGCTCTCTGGGCCTAAGTGAGTTGATATGCGCTTGGTATTGAATATTCTTGGCATCCTAGGTTAAAGGTGGAGCCCCACTTTCCTCTCCAGCTCAGGACTCACACCCAGCTTAGCACTGGCATGTTCCCTCCCTAAGCAATAACTTCATTCTTGATTTTAATTCAGGCAAGAAGTAAAATTTATGGAATAGTTTCACGTTGCTAGGTGAGAAAACATAGGCATGTATATTACGTGTGTCTGAGAAGAATCCTAACTGTTGACTCACCTGCACAAAATCACTCTTCCTAGATTAGTGAAGGGCCCTCTTTGCCTAAGAAACCATTTATTTGATATTGTGGTCTGCTGACCAGAAGAGCAAAAACCCAAGAAGGCTTAGGAAGGAGGAAAAAGCTTGACTTTTTTAATTTAAGAGGGAAAATAAAACTTATACAAGATTAATTTTCTCAGTTTTATTTTATAGGTAGTAAAAGAAGATGTCAAGGAGGATGTTAGAGAAAGATGAACAAAAAAATAATGACAGCTACTATGGGTGAGTGAGGAGAGAGAAAGAGGCTTACAGGCCCCCAGGGTGAAGGATCTTCCAGGCCAGGAAGGAAAGGCTTAGTGACTTCCAAGGGTTACAATGGACTTGAACTTGTCCTGTCGCTTCCTTCTGTTCACCACTGTTATCATTGCCCTTTGAAATTTTAATTAGCTGATTAATTACTATTCACAATCCCCAAAGCTCACCAAAGGGAAAATTATGCCCTGAGTTATAGCCAAAGCAATAACGCTCCCTGTCTAAATGAACACAAACCAGTCTGAAAGTCAAAGGCTCCGTCATCTTGCTTTACACAGTAAGTTTTGTAGGATCCAGGTCATCTTCAAAAATGAAAATGATGTCTTAAAATTTTCATACATACCCCAAAACCTGCAAACACAGATTTCTTTACTGACTGTGTTTTTAGTTTTATTCTCTTCTGTTTCAAGTCTATTCATTTCTTTATGTACTATGTGTGTGTCTATGCAAATAAGGGACATAAATTCAGTACTAACTCAGCGCTGTTGAGGCTCTGTCATGAATGAATGTTAATATTTATTTTTAGATTTAACCTTGTAAATTGCCCAGAAGTATTTCTTTTTTTAAATTTCTGGCTTACTCATTTGAAGAAAATAGGCTTAGATGTATTGGGTTTGTTAATAAAAAAATTAAATGACCTCTGTAGTTTCTGCAGCTACTTATCAATCTCGTTCAAATTTAGCAAGCAATTCAATCTGCAGAAAGGCATGTTGAGTGGAATGGATTGCAAGTGTAACAACGAAGTGAACATTTAAAAAGCATTTTCAAGTCCCAGGAAGTAGCTTTTATAAATGAGAGCAAATTAAATTCACATCACTGGAAAAAGAAAAGGACAGATTTAGTTTTGATGGTGGACTACACAGAAATAGTTTATCAGATATAGGATCTATGGGCTGCCTGTGAGAAGCTGGCTTACAGAACGGGTTGTGGTCACTCCAGAAAGGGAACGGTCCATCGTAATCTGTTATGGTGACTCCCTCTTCAAAGACATCACTTCTGAGAAATCACTTCTGCCATCATGAGGGAAATTTACTACTGCTTTCTCCTTTGGACCACTGAAGTGATTATGACCACTAAAAGTAGTAATGACGAGGGCTATTATGGTTTGAATGTGTTCCCTCTAAAATTTAGGTTAAAAACCCCATTGTAGTGGATGAAGAAGTAGGGAGTGATTAAATCACGAAAGCTTTCCTCTCCAGAATGGACTAATGTCTTATTAAAGGCTAGAGAGAACTAGCTCATTCTCTTTGTAAGCGCACAGCATTCATGTTCTACACCCCTTAGCTCTTTTATCTCTTTGCCATGTGGGAACACAGAGTTTGAAGAGCCATCTTGGAAGCAGAGAGGGACCCCTCACCAGCCACGGAAACTGTGGGTGCCTTGGTCTTAATTTAGACTTATGTCCAGAACTATAAGAAATAAATTTCTACTACTTAAAGTGATCCAATCTGTTGCATTTTGTTAGCCCGTGACAACAGACTAAAACAAGCATACTTGACTTCAAAATGAGAAGAGTCCCTGGGGCTGCCATCTCCGATGTAGAGTCTGTGGTTGTTGAACCTACGTGTATGTTTCCATGTATTTTTCTCTTTTACTGTTGTTGTAGTTGCCAGCAATGATGATTTTTTTTGAAACTCTTGGATATTTTAATGCCACTGACTATTCAGTGTGTTTTCCTTCCATATAGCTCTCCTGGGACTTGTGAATTCAGTCGACCCCTTTAACCTGTAGCTCTAAAGTAAGCCTTAAATAATGAGGTCTCCTCCCCTCCTTTTTTCCCTCCCTTCTACTCTCCTCCCATCTCCTCCCTTTCCCTCACCTCTTCTTCCTTTCCCTTTTTCCTTCCTTCCTTCCTTCCTTCCTTCCTTCCTTCCTCCCTCCCTCCCTCCCTCTCTCCCTTCTTTGTGGTATTAGGAATTGACAAAGGCATCAAGTACCTACTATAGAGCTACATACCCAGTTTTTAAATTTTGTTTTATTTTGGGACAGGGTCTCACTAAGTTGCCCAGGTTGGATTAGCCTCTGGAAGGGATGGAATTACAAGTGTTGGTCATCACATCTAGCATATGTGACCTCTCTCATATATATAATCTTCAGCACAGTGCCTGGTACATGGTAGGTCACTCAGATCAGTCTTTGAATGAGGAAGCAAATGGATAAATAAATTGTAGCTGAGGTGGCCAGGGGGCGTTTCACGGTAAAAATGAGATTTAGTCTGTAACTTAAAAGATGAGTGAAATTCCAAGTGCAAGCAATGGGGGCGCAGGGAACGTAAGCCGCTAACATTTGCAAGCCTGGGCAAGAATCCAAATGAAACCCACATACCCCCCGTCGTAATATTTTAGAGTCATAAGTCAAGCCATGGACTATTAAATGTGTTCTTTCTATTTTGAAGGAATACATTAAGCCAACAAACCATTCATATTTGCCCTATCCTTTTCCTTGATGAACGTGCCTTACAATCGGCAAGTTCATATTTGGACTCCTTAAATTCCTCAGTGTTCTCAAATTTGGCAGTAGTACAGGAAAGGCAGTTCGTGGCAAGAAACATGTTCGCCTTCCTTCCCATCCCAGGATCTACATGTACCATAAGGAGCCTCAGAGCCACAAGAGTGAACATCCTAGCCTGCAAGAGTAAGTTCAGTCCACTTCCCCACCAGGCAGCCCAAGAAAGCTGCTGTTTGGTATTGGAGCAGGGAATTCTGGCTCCTAGGCATTCAGAGCCAAGGCTAGTCTAGGGATAGAGGCTCAAGGTGGACACACCCCTTCGCCCTGTCAAATTTTCCCTCAGGACAAGACCTCTCCCTCCTTAAGGCCAGAGCAAGGTCCCCTAGTGTGGAGTCAGAGGAGGGCCAATTACGTTTCAATCTAGTGTGTAAGAACCAGGAGACATGTTAAAGAATTAGGGCAAGACCAGTTTGTTTGGCACATGAAAGTCATGGAGCTGAATTGGATCATAGAAATACATGTTGAGAACAAACACTTGAACTTGGACCAGATGGGTAGTGAGGAGTCCAGAACACTTTTGAGCAGTAGAGGTGGTCAGACTCCCACGCACAGAGTAGGTGAGAAAATCGGAGTGAAAACAAGATTAGCGAAGTTGCTGTGAAATCTGGGTCATGAAGTAATCCGAATCGAAAATAGACAGAAGGGGCTCATGGAATTTCTACAAAGAGCAGGTCATTTAGATGCAGGGGCTAAAGAAGATGAGAAACTGGGTCAAAACTGCTTTGCAAGACACGAGGTGCCAGAGCTGTTGGTCCAGTGAGGCTCCTCCTGCTGAGATACAGAGACCCCACGGGGATACACTTTGGACGCAGCAGCTCCTGTAGCCAAAGCCAAGTCTTGCTTGCCCTGTGAATTCGAATTCTTCCTTAAGGTCTTTTTAATCCACTTTCAGGCTGAGCTTGAGAATGCAACTTAGCTCTGTCTTGTTTGTTTTGGGCTGAGAGAAGGCGGGAGAGCTCAGAAAAAAGTAGGATCTTGAAGAAAAGGGCAAGCAGCCTGGCCACGGGAAGATAAGGCAAAAGTCATCACAGAGAAGGAGGAAAGGCCGCAGGGTGGCGGGGAATCTGGGCTGCCTGATTTGAGCCCCCGCTCAACCTCTTATCATCTGTGTGACCTGGACAGTCTCATCTGAACTTCTTCCAAAGCCCTGCCAGCTCGGGCCTGTTTTCTGTCCTGATATGGATGTTGGGTGGGAGCAGGAAATTGCCCTCCAAGATGCCAGCCCACCCCGCTGGGAAGATGAGGACACAATCCGGGAGCTTTTGGCAGCAAAAGGCAGATCCCTTTCCCTTCAGATGCATTCGGACAACCGTGTTTGGATAGAAACAAGCTAAGGGAGTTTCCCATTCAAGAAAACTCGACTTTATATTTATATAATTCAATTTAAAAAAAGAACAGCTTTTATACTTCCCATATTGGAATATAAAGTAACTTTGGCAGAAACCTCTGTCATCTTGAGTCATTTTTCAGGCGGTGTCTAATTGTGACCATTTGTGGTGATGTGCTAACTAGCTGTTTGTCACTAGTTCTTTGCTCCTCTCCCCCTCTTACCGTTGCCTGGCAGCTGAGTTTGTTTTTTAGTTCAATCAGTGGCGCAGTCTCAAGCAGATGTTTTCAAAAGCGCTTGACTTTTCAGTGGAGAGTTTGCAGTGGCCTCTTGACAGTGCAGCTACACTCAGCCCTGAATCTGGCTTGCAAATGAGAGCACCGTGGTGCTTGGCAGCCAGGGGACAGGCCCCCTCAGCTCAGGGGTTCCTCAGACTCTTAGAGCTAGACCTGCTCGGGAAGCATCTTTGCACTTTGCATCTGCCACTTGCTGAGGGTCAGGCTCAGCACAGACTGCTGGGCAGCCCGGTTTAGGTTCCTTGAAACCCTGCCTGCACAGGTGATCTTGGGCAGTGCCTCAGTTTCCTCATCTGTAAACTGGGGACAACAATGAAATAGTACCTCAGACTACTGTCAAGATGGGAAGTAAAACAAGAGAAAGCACTTCGCTTCCGTAACTGACGCTCAGTTACTGAATCTTGCTAAGTCTACAGGGAACACCAAATAGGAAAATTAGATTTTAAAAATACTTACAAACGCCCTATGCTGTGAATATGATTCCCATAGTTATAAACGAGGTACAGCGAGGCTAAGTACCTTGCCCATGGTCGCACAGGGGTCTGGAGTTTCTCTGGGTTGCTATTCAGTGCTAGATGGGGCCGCGTGCTACATAATAAACAACGTGTACCCTGTGTTGGGCAATGAGATAAGTGCTTTCTTTTTGATGGCAGGGTTTCACTCTGTAGTTCAGGTCGGCCTTGAACTCACTAGGTAGCCCAGGTTGGCTTTAAACATCAGCAATCCTCCTGTCTCAGCATCTTGAGTACTCGGATAACAGGTGTGCCACCCTGCCCATTTTATGTGGTTCTGGGGAATTGAATCCAAGGACTTGAGCTTGACAGGCAAGCACTCCGACCGCTGTGCTATTCCTCCAGCTTGGAGTTAAGGACTCTAAAGCACAGGATTTAACTCAACTCCCTTCCTAACTCTCCAGCCATGCCTTGAGGGATCACCTCCTCCCAGATGGTGGAAGCTTTTACTTCTCCATCCTTTGTTTCTAAATAAAGACCTAACGACCTTTTCTACTGAGAGAGAGAGAGAGAGAGAGAGAGAGAGAGAGAGAGAGAGAGAGAATGAGAATCAGAGAAACCAAACAAGGAAGCTCAGAGAAAAAATACTTTGCTAAGAAATGCTGGCCTCTAGGACAGGCTCCAGGCTGGCACTTTGACCTCTTTCTCTGCACTGCAGACCACTGTCCCCACTATCTTGGGTTGAGCAGTCATCTCACATAAATGTCCCCTAGATGCCAGTGGGCGTACTGGAGGCATATGAGTTCGAATCCACATGCCCTGACTCCAGCCAGTTGTTTCCTGTTTTCATTCCTGGTATTATAATAACAGTATCACTTGCTCCTCTAAGTAATTCAATATACTTTGTCGGTTTTTTCCTTTCAGCTGCAAGTCTTATAATAATAAAAAGTTACCAGAATGAATAAATATTAAAAACCTAATTTGCACAAACACGAGAAAGTACAGAAGGCTGTACTTGGCCCTTTTTTCCCTTTAGAAAATAAAAGTATTAGGGAAAAAGTTTTAAAAAAGCAGTAAAAGTAAATGTGGGAAAATAATATTGTACATTCTTTTGTGTTATCCTTATTTTGGAAAATTACAGCCCATAGCTACGTTTTGGAATATACTTGTGGTTAGTGTTCTGTAAGGAATTTTTTTTTTTTTTTTTTTGGAATTAAGGTATGTAGGTTAGTTCTATTTATCAGGACAAAATTTTAGTGCCATTGAAAAGTCTGGGCATACTGTGTAAGTTGGTTCTATCTGATTTTATATTTGAAACTTACATCGAGAGATATATTATCAACAACATGATGCTCAATAAAATCTTGCTCTCCACCATGTTGTCTACCTGGCTGTTTGTTTCTAGTATCTCATTTTAAAATGCTTCAACCAATTATAAGATTCCTTATGAGCAGCCACAGAGACAGGCTGTGTATCTGATAAAGTGTCTCTGTGCTTCCTCATAAACAGAGTCTCTTCCCCTCCAGAGCACTCATCCAAGATGTCAAAAACCTTAGGGCGAGGGGTTCAGCTCAGTGCTAGAGCACTTGCCCAGCACATGTGAGGCCCTGAGCTCAGTCCCCAGTTCTACCACACACACAGAAAAATAGCAAATCAAACTGCACCAACAAAGCCTCAACACTTAGCATTACCTTTTGCAGAGCCTATGTGCAAGGACCTATTTACTATGACTTAAACATAAGCAGTGTCCTCAACTTTTTCCCCTCTCAGACCTCTGCCTCAGCATGGCGCACATATTGAAATTTTATGAATTTCTCATGAAACTAAGATTAGCACACACTTTGGTTGAAAAAGGGAAAGTATTGACTGGATTTCCTATCTATTTCCAAGTAAGGTGATTTTCTTCCAGACATTTATTGGATTTCAGTTGGAATAAGACAGGTGGTTTTAGGCTCAAAGCTATTTAAGGCTGACAAAACATCAGGCAGGGCCAGCAGCTCTTTGCGCAGACAGCCTGGCAGAAAGGATTCTGGCAGAACCCCTCAGGGCCCTCAGGGCGTCTCTTTGCAGAGCAGGAGACAAGGCAGAAGAATCCTCACGGTGACCCCAGATGAACCACGCATCTCTGGCTCCCAGTGGAGAGGTGTGGGGGATAGGCCTCTCTGATTCCCCAGGATGCTTCACTCTGGAGCAAATCTTTCAAATCCATCTCCATGATGACCAAAGAGCCAGGCAGGGTTGGAAAAGGCATGAGGTGTGGGCAGGTACAATCAGCAGAATTATTTTCTTCGTCTCTCTGTTGAGCTCAGTTTAGCAGGAACATGTGGAGCCCCTGCAGGCTGCTGCACAGTGTGAAAAACCCCTGGCTATTTAACAGAGGACTGAAATTTTGAAGTAATAAGGGAATTGGCTCCTCTCCCCTTCATCTGTGCACAAATTCTCAGAGAGCTCTGAGCTGGAGGAAATACCAAATAAACATCTTGGCATATCCTGGGACACTTGAATTTAGTCCCAAATGGTGAGAGATGAATCTCTTGGGAGAATAGGGCTGGGAAATTATTATTATCCTGAGAGAGAATGCTAATGATAGCAAATGTCTTGAACTAGACACTGTGCTAAGTGCTTTGTACACATTATCTCAATCCTCAAAACTCCTCTTTGGGGATAATCCTATTTATAATCCCAGAGATCGAGGCTCAGGGAGTCCCAGCAACTTATCTACAGCCATGGAGCTAATAAGTGATGGATTCAAGATCCAAACTCAATTTGAATTAACTTCAGAGACTAAGAATTTGCCCATTTTTGCTAGACTGAATTTCTCACTTAATAATATACATTAACATGGGGAAACGGACATGCGAGCATTTGTACAAACATGCTTATTTTTTTAGTTCAAGTTCAAAATGCACGCACCATCAATTTTTATCAATTACCCAACACGCAAATCAGAAATCAACCTCGACCCAGTGTCATGAGCCACGGATATCACATCAGAGAGAAAGCCAGCCTGAGTATATTGCACTCAGAATGGAGAGACAGAACTGTCATAAAGGTAATCATGTAAAAAAACAAAATCTGCCATGACCAACTTTTCGAATTTCTGAGAAGGAGTCGCTTTCTGTCCTGGCTAATGACGAGCACATGTCTTCCATCCATCATTTTCACTTTTATACTCTCGGGAGCAGGTTATCATAACGATCAAAACCAGAGATATAAAAGACTAAGAAACATTTAGTTTTAGAAAATAATGGCTTAAAACCCCAATAAATTAAAAGAGCAAGGGAGAAATAAACCAGACAGTTAAGATGCCAGCTGGAGATGCTTTATGGTTGGGCCCTGACAGTGGTTTGCAGGTTTTAGTATCAGAGATGATGAAAAAAAATCTGCCTAGGAGATCCAAAGTCTCCCAGCACACATAGGAAAGATAATTATACAACCCTGGAACTAACAGTGACCTCTAATGTCACCCCTGTTTCTGGGATGGCCAGTTGGTTGTTTATAAGAACAGAGGCCAACAGAACAATAAGGCTTTGCAATACGTGTATGGGCAATTTTCTTGAGAAGACAGAATAATCATCTTCCCATTTCTTTCTTCTACACGCACACGCATGCATGCATGCGCGCACACACACACACGCACACACACACACACACACACACACACACACACACCCTTTAGCTAGGGAATTCCAGGCTTCTGTAGCAATTATATCTAAATTGAATCACAGAGTTATATTAATTGAAATGATCTTCATTCTTTAAAGTTGAACATTGTTATTAATTTGTCACAGAAAATGTACTTATCCTCTAAAAGCCTGAAACAGAGATTCTCAATGTGGAATTTACGAACAGGATCTGTTGAAACAGTACATGGAATTTCAGCTGTGCAGCTGCATGTACAATCTCTTGTGGTGAGGGCTCAGAGATTTCATTAGACCCTTAAACCAAACTGGAGGCTCCTTCCGGCCCCGGTCACCTGCGCTGGAGGTCCTCTGATGTCTTGGGAAGATTTGAGCATTGCAGAGAAGTTCTATTTCATTCTAACTCGGGATTTTTTAGAACTTCAAGACAATAGCAGGTTCTAGCTCACTTGTTGGCTTTTCTTTTCTTTTTTTTAATCAAAGTAACTGTAAGGAGGCATGGAGACAGGAGAAGGAAGAGAACCAGAAATCACAAGTTTTTCAGACCCTGTGAATAAGACAGATGGGGAACCCTGGGCTCTGCTGAGACATACACTTGCTTGACACCCCACAGTCCCTGTTGGTATGATGTATGACATGTGCTCAGGATCTGTGGGTATTTTGAGTTCACACTCATTTCCTACTGGTTCTTACCCAAATAAATTCCTCTCCATCCATTTTTTTTTTTTTTTGATATAGGGTCTTGCTCTGTAGGCCAAGATGGTCCTGAACTCACTATGGAGCCCAGGTAGCCTTGGACTCCTGCCTCAGCCTCTTACCTATCCAACTTTTTTTAAGTCTACATAACAGGGAAGACCTGCCTATTAAGCCCTTTGTGACAAATGAGATAACACATGCGTGGCACACAGTACCATCTGAAGCCCTTGAGACCACATGTATCTCAAAATTCAGACTTCAGTGTTTCATAGTCTCTCCTCTGTGATTTCTCACTATCAGTATCATCTAATCATGTAATCAAATATCAGCATCATGTAATCAAATATCTGATCATTTATATCACAAGAACTGTATCATATTAAGAAGAAATAGTCAAAATTACAAACAGCCTTATGTCAGCTTGGGACAGGTTTTGACCCCTAAAATATTCACCACTGAAGCCAACTGAACTTTGGGGCTGAGAATAAGTAGCTGTAGAGCTGTCTTTTTCCATAGCTGCTGGTTGAAATGTATTTTCTTTGGTTCCCGAGATTCTAATTCTCGGTCATTGCTGAGTCTCTACCCTGACTTACCTTTCCTCTCATTTGAATGTGCTCCACATGGCTTGGCGAGCCCTCTCCCACCGGCAATCTTGGTGACGAAGACTACTTTCTTGGCTTTTCTTAAGCTTCCAATCCTGCCACAGCTCCTCTTTTCTGGGAACTATCTGCTATATAATATATTCTTAAGGAGCTAACAAAATTACTCGATGCGCCACTGGTTGTTTTCCTGATTAGAAGAACCTTTTTTTTCCCCTGGAGATAAGAGGGGACATTCCTCAGTCCCATCCATGTGTGCCCAAGAGCTATTTCTAGGTAGTCAACAGTGACGTAGCAAATGCACTTGAATGGGAATCCTTCCCTACCAGAGTGGCCTGGGGAAGGGACGTGGGCTCCAGCATTGCTGTAAGAGCTGAAGGCAACACTTCTAGTGGCATGGTGGTGGGCAGGGCGAACAGCAGCCACTGAAGGCCACCTGCATTACACCTGTGGCTCTGGAGATCTTGCGGTTTAATATTGGTGCAGTGGAAGGAGTGGAGGAGATGGATGTACAAAGGTCTGAATTCCAGCTCTGAGGCAGGAGACCTTGGGCAAGTTACTTAAATTTTCAGGCCCTCAGATACAAATTGAGATCTAGGGCTGTCTGTGGTTAGGAGAGTGGGAGATAGCACACAGAGATGTCTCACAAATGTTCATTCTCTTTCTTTCAAGGTTGTTCCAAAGACTTTCCTTGTGCTGATCAGGAGACCCTTGAAGGGTGAGGCACATCATCTCCTTAGATGTATTTCTGGCACAGGGTCTGGCTCACAACCAATGTATAATAAACAACTGAAGAAGTAAATAAAGAATACCATTTTTCTGAGCTTGGTAGCACACTTTTAGTTTCTCTTACTTCCAATATTCACAATTTAATAAGAGGCCACTAGAATGTGGTTGCCTAAGTCAAAACTTCCAGTGTAAGTTTTCAAATTTCTCTTGGGTTAGGATTAGGGAGATAGATTACTAGATGGTGTTCACCCAATATTTTTAAAATATAAATTTAAATTTTATGGACTGAGTAATATATCTAATAACTAGTATGAAAAATGCTGCATTTTAAAAAAGCATCTTGGGTTAGAGTAAGATTTGAAGATCTACTGTAAATCAATATCATTTTCACTAATCCTTAGTTATTATTGAGTTTTATCTAATCCTAACATTCCCTTAAATTCAGACCGATTATAATGACCAAACTAACCCTGAAAGCCTTTGTAGGTACTAAAATTCATCAGAGGAGTTTGGGAATTAAGATACATTGAATTGAAAAGCTGATTCGAGAAGTTCTATGCTTACTTCTCCCCCCCTACTCTCTTGAAATGCAAGGGTAACTCAGTTACCTCTAATTCATTCCTGTAGAAAGCAAGGGCATAGCCCTTATGCTACTTTTAATTAGCTTTATTTTTTTTTTATTTGTGAAGGGAGTGGTAGTGCCTCTGTCACGCCCACGAGAAGCAGCCAGTTAGAAGGTGCGGGTGACATCACTGTGATGTCATGCAAGAGACCCTTTCGGTGTTCAATTCCCCTCGTTCCGACATGAGGTCCAGCATGAAAGCCGCATGACACAGGGTTGTGCTTCGGAACTTTACTTTCTCTTCTGCTTGATTCTCATTTTTCTGTCTCTGAAAGAATCACGAAGGATGTGGGTAGACACAGCGTGCCTGTGTGGTGCTAGAGGGAAACTTTTTATCTCTTACTACTAGAGTAAAATCAAAGACCGTTTCCAGGAGCAACCACTGTGACCAGCATCAAGTAACACAGCAGAGATGAGAAAGGAAAAGGAGCCACAGTGAGACGGGGACGAAGGTGCGCAGCGGCAAGGAGCCAGAGTGAAGGCTGGGTGCTCTCACCGCCGTGATTGTACTATTTCCATCGCTCCCAGGAGCCCACAGATGCTGGGGTCCAAAAGTACTGCCGGAGGCCTGAGGTTTGGGCGTGATTACAAAATATACGGTAAATGTTGAAATTTAACATAAAAATATTTATTACAATAAAAGATAGATTGCCATCATCCTCCACAAAGTACTCCCCTTGCCTTGAATGCACTTAACCCATCCTTACCGCGTTCTGAAACAGTTCTGGAATCCTCTTTCGGGTCCTTTCTGGCTGCCTCAATGTCCTGACTTGGTTTAACACATTTAAGGCGATTTTTGTCAAGTAAAAACACCACGGTGTGTGTTCGTCTGTCTTATTCACAGGATCTGAAAAACGTGATTTCTGGCTCCTTCCCAGAGTCAGAATGATTCTAAAAGGTCCGGAGTCAATTCAGGACAGTGAGGCAGCCAAGACAGTGCAACTGAAGATGCCCATGAAAGGGGACGTCCAGGCCTGCTTCAGTAAGTGGTGACAGCGAGGGGACAGTGGGTTTGAACCCAGGAGGAACACGCGGGGGCGGGGGCGAGGGGAGGGTCAATGGCAATCTTTTACTGTAATAAATTTTAAATTAAAAACCACCGTATTTTTTGATCATACTTTGTGTGGAGAGGTAAATGGTCCATAGAGTGACAACCAGTGAAGACAAAGTGAGGTTTCAGACGCATAAATCCTTCCCACTTGGCCTGTGGGACGGACAGTCTTCCCAGGATGGCTGCGCACCTTACTGCATTCAACAGAACTCCAGTTTTACCTGTGCAGAAGTGTGTGGTCACGTGGATGCATCCATTTGATCTCTCCTGATGAGGGTGTGGTGGTGTGAGAAGGGCGCAAGAAGAGACATCGCTGTTTAATATTGCAATCTCAGGGGAGGAATGTGGCCGTGAGATGAAGGCGTATTAGGGCATAGCTTCCAGACAGACTCATCATGCTGAGTTTGTCTCAAGTCGTCTGATTCACAGACTCGAAGTTCAGGAGATTTATTTATTAGCTTTAGGTTCTATTAATATTAATGGGAAATGTGTGTGTGTGTGTGTGTGTGTGTGAATATATGTATTTGCAAAGACTGACTCCCTGAAGGGTTTCTGCTTTGGAGAGAAAGCTAAAGTTATTTGCAACTTCTTCACAATATGGGAATAGAATTATATGTATTAAAAAAGCTTTCAGTACTCCATGCTCAGCAGAAAAATTCTTTATTCTCAAATGAGGCAAAAATATATTTTATACTTGTAATGAAAGGCATAAAAATGGCCACTTTTTTTAAATATAGGGTCTTGCTCGGTAATCAAGTCTGGTCCTAAACTCACTGTGTAGCCCATAATTCACTGCAATCCTCCAGCCTCGGCCTTCCTGAGTGCTACAGGTATATTCCACCACTCATGGATAATTTTTTTTATATGGTGCTGGGGAGTCACACCCAGGTCCTTGCAGATGGAGGCAACACTCTAACTGCTGAGCTACACCTCCAGCCCAAATGGCCACACTTTATTCCTACTATTTACAACTTGTTCTTGATAGGTAGGGTTTATTTTTATTATTAACTCAGTTCAGTCACTTTCCCAAGTAGTAGAAAAGAGTACCTGTTCATGTTTTTAATCCCTATTTGAAAGATGAAGAAAAAGACAAATGTGTTAGTGATTCACGCTGAGGGCATGAAGTAAGAAAAGAAACTGTGTCAGAAAGAACTACTTCTTCAATCCACAAAGAAAAAAAAAAAAGCTAAAAATCTCTTATTTGTTTTTCTGGGGAGAAAAAAGGGGCAGGTCAAATTCAGAGCTAAGAATACCACCATTCATTATCATTACACTAATAACAATGGTTTCCGCTGCTAATTAAATAAGACCAAATTCAAAATAGCTTAATCCATTAAGAGGCTTAAAGAAAAGGAGGTCCAGATTGCTTCCAGGTTAGATTTACTCTCTACCTCCCATGTTCCATTGTGTACGGGAAACACTGCCCACCCCTGTTCCCCAACATCCCCAGCTTGTCTTTGTATCTCGAGGATGAAACACTGACTGCTAAAATTTCTGGCTTCGGCTTTCCAGTGAAATGGAAAGATCATCATCTTCTGTATTCCCTTATTTGTCAGCAGGAAGACTTTTCTAAAAGTCTCAGCTGACTTCCGTTAGCAATGAACTGGCTGGCGGCAACAGTTTGAACGTGGGCCCCTTTTCTCCCGGAGCTTGAGCGGGAGTCACATAAATGGTATTGAGAAGGTGGACACTTACATGGACTCTGGTGTGTAGAGTGGTGTGCCTACGATGGAATCCTCAAAGCGATATAAGCACAGAAAGTCACACACACAGACACACGCACACACAGACACTCCCTGCCTCTCGCCTCATGATGCTGTGTGCTGCCTCAGAAAACGAGAAGGCCACCACCGGATGTGAGTGCTGGTCACTGCACCTCCAGAACTGTGAGCCAAAATAAGCCTCTTTTCTTTATATCTGTCTCACATGTTTCATTATAATGATAGTTAAAAAAAAAAGCCTGACAAATATATAAATGGGAGATTATTTTCTTCTAAAACTAGTAAGGGGAAAGGAAGTAAAAATGATTAAGATGCAACATGGTTGTGCACCAATTCCTCAAGTTGAATATAATTATGCGCCATAAATGCATCCTAGTAAAAAGAATACTTTTGGAGATAAAATAGGTAAGTGGTTTTCCACGATTGGCTTAAACAATCAGTTTTACTATCCTATTCTGCAAGTTCCACTAGGGTTGCCATGACCGACCTCAAGGACTCTCAGAAGAGGCTTGGCCTTACGGAAAATGGGGGATTGGCTCCTAAGAAAACAGGTGTGACCACACAGGTGAGTGGGGCCTCATGGAACGTAGGACACAGGGCCCACTATCTTTTGAAACTGATTCAATAACATGGTGTACAGATTTGAACATGAAAGTCTAGGACCTACACTGGCGCAAGCTGCAGTTTCTAGGTTAGCAAGTTAATGACCAACAAGGAGAAGACTGCTTACAGTAAACCTGAATGAGGTTGACTGACGGGGGAAATGTGCAGGAAATAAAATATTAGTTTATTCCTTGAGGATTATAGCATATCTGAAAAATAAGGAGGAAATTAGGCTTGGGTATCTTCATCTGCCCTTCCTGCTCTTCACACCATCCCCTTGGGGCTCCCTGCATCCTGCAGTTGCTCTGAATCCCCATATTCTATTCCTTTTTCCTTCTGTCATACCTCCTGTCAGAGATTTTGTTCACTGAGAGAATAAGTAATAAATTATTAGAAGCTATCCACGCCATTAATACACTTGGTCATTTGGCATGATAAGCCTGGGAGAAGGGGAAATAATTTTAGAGCTTGTCATTTCCGGGGTAGAGACCTAGAACCCAGAAAGGCTGATCATCAGTGAAAACTATAGACCTGCCCTGTGCGCACGGTAGCCACTGATTCTATGTGGCATTAGAGTTTCAATTTAAACGTGTTTAAACCAAACAAAAAGTCCCTCGGTCATACTAACCACATTTCCAATGTACCAGTGTGTCACAGTCATATATTTTGTTGCAGGGGTGAAACACTGGAAGGAGGAAAAATTTATTTTGACTCATGTTTGCAGAGACTTTAGTCTGTGGTCAGCTGGCTGTGGTTTTTAGGTTTGTGGTGAGGCACAAGTATCCCAGTGGATGAGCATGAGGGGAAAAAGCTGCTAACCATGGCTGTCAGGAAGGAGAGAGAGCAAGAGAATCAGAGAGAAAAGGGCCAGCGACAAGATGTTGTCCCCAAAGCCTTGCTCTCATGACCCATCTTCTTCAATTAGGCCCCACCCTCGGGTTTCTATTACCTTCCAATAATGCCATCCAATTATAATCTCATCAGTGGACTGATCAACTGATGGGGTTAGATCCTTTACGATGCAACCACTTTTCAAAAGCCCGACCTGTGAACATGTGAGACTTTGGGAGGCTATTTCTCTCTAAGCCATAGCATTGTGGGTACTGTGCCAGCAGGTACAGAGGCAGGACATTCCCACGAGCACGGAGATGTCCACTGGACCATGCTGCCATGGAGGGGAATGGTAAGTCAGGATTGTGATAGCTGGTGATGTTTCCTAAGAAAATCCAACACGATGGCTGGAGAAACCCTGGAAGAGCCAATGTGGTTGGGTAGGTCTTGTTGGTTTGTCTGTTTTGAAGCAGGAACATGGACAGTGGCTGAGTGTTGGTGGCTGGATATCAAGTGAAAAACTCTAAACAGTGTGGGTGCCTTTGAGTCAGAGACAGACCCAATCACTAGCTCCAAGGCTAGTCAAGTGTGGAAGATGCTGAGGACTGTAAAATCACTGGAGTAAGAGAGAATCTGAGCGGACCAAATTTTTAATGATGCATTTGTTAATTTTCATTAAGTTTTCATTCATGGCAGATTATACTGGTTTATGCAAGTGATATAAATTTCTTCCAAAAATAATTATCAAAATTTTGAAAGGAATAAATGTAGAGAAATTAAAGTCACAAGGAAAAATATACTTTTTGGTCAAAGAAAAATTCTAATGCATCATTTAAAATATAATATATAGTTGTAATATATATGCATATACTTTTTTAAGGGAAGGAAAAATGTGTGGGGCCTGTGAAAATCCCAACATGGAAGGAGTCGTAATGGGAGGAACACAGCACCGCCAAGGCAGGTGAAGGCGCTGGACCAGAGTAGAAGGCCCCACATATGGCAGGGATGGCAGCACGTGCTATACAGGCTTGCCCTGCTGAGCAGCAGGTACCGAATAAACTCAGCTGTGGGTCAGCTGACAGGGTGCCCAGGGCTCTGCCCGAGCTCATCAGGTATCAGGCTTAGAACACTCGGATGGCTCAGGAGATGAGTCCCTGCTCTCAGGATTGGTCCAGGAAGTGCTCAGGTTTGAGCCGTTAGATTAAAGGTTTTCTAGGTATAGGAGAAAGGCAAGAATACAAAAACAGCGAGATGTCAGGCATCTGCCCAATGAAAAACCTGTTAGGAGTATTTAGCCTTCAAATCACATCCCAGGAGACAAGGAATAATCACTTACTTAGCCTAAGTCAAGCTGGTTACAATTGTAAGAGATCCAGGAAGAAAACGTACACACACACATACACATGACATCAAAAGGGACTTGGGAATGCTGCCACATGCTTTTAAAAAAGTTTATGAAATTATGTAGCATGCTCTGGAAACAAAGGCCAGTGGCCAACAACGGGCACGGGCCAGCTGAGGCTGACTTCAAGACCTCTTGACGGGTCCTGAGAGAGCAGAGGATAAACTGGCATTTCGAGCCAGACGAGGGGTCGCGGGGCCAGGCTGTGGACCTGCTCTGTAGTGTCTTCTGGTTGCTTTCCTGTTGCCGAGTGAGGCGAATGACATTGATAAATGACCCTATTAGAACTTGTGATAAAGGCAGCAGGCACTTAGAAGATGGACCAATAGACACACGAAAAAGACAGATGGCTGCGGGAAGACAATGAGTACAAGTTGGAAATTAGTGATACCTGTTGTGAGGCAGACGGGTGGAAGCGTCTGGGACAGAGATAATATCCCAGTCTCGTGGTGAACGCCCATCGACTTGCTCACGTGCTAGTCTTGGGGGAAAGTCTCAATTACTAATAACCTATGTAAAAACACCCTGAAAATGGTCGTACGTCATGCAAATGCAAGGCACGATTATATCCAACTGAAGTGGACCATTGAATTAATTTTCTCTAGTTTTATTGTTTGGGGCTTGAGGTTGGATCATTTGGATAGGACTTTTTTTGTAGTTAAATGATCTGTGCATTTACCATAGTGATGTGTAGAAGCATCATACGGAACACACCGTTTTTCTAAAACCACCAACTTGGGGGAACTCAGAATGTCTATGTAGGAATACAAGCACGTCTTACAGACACTTCTCCCCCTGGGACACTAGTCTATTTTGCACTGTTGATTGTGGCTGTTACTACAGTAGCAACCAGCACCTATCCACCAATCATTTCCTTCCTAAGCCTCAAAGGTTTCGGCCACCCACATTCGAGTGGTCCACAAAAAAGGTTGCCCTACATTTTCCATTACGTCAGAGTCCTACCAAGTGGCCTGGGGACTCAGTGGTGGCGGAGGGAGCCATTAGCTGCTTCAGTGCCGCCATGTGGCTGATGAGCCACAGACACACAATGCGGTTCAGCCATAGAGGAAGCCACAGCGCAGGGCCAGGGTGAAAACGCGCTGAGATTTTTGTGGCAGCTGTCACCAGTCCACAAAGCCCAAACTGAGACTTTGACTTGCCAACTGTTTTGGGTAACACATCCCCGTGTTTCCAGAGTAGGAGGACCACACTTTGAGTGGGGCAGGGTCGCATCAGAGGTTTTTCATTGGATAGAATAAGAATGCATAGGAAATAGAGCTTTTGCGAAATTAAGGAAGAATTTAATAGATTATTAGAAGGGTTGGCTAAGGAGGGTTCTGGGGAAGAGTGAGCTGGTACTGGCTTGCGGGACTGTGCAAAGTCCATGTGGCAGGGAATACTTAGCCCATTTGTACTTCAAGGAAGCTCGTTCTCTGATTCTGCAGCAGCTGCCACTGTTTGGATTATGAATAGCAATAAGCCATATGGTGTGGCAGAAATGAATCACACATATTTTCACATGGACAAATATTATTATTCCAAAACATAAACACGTCAATATAAGTGTTTTTTCTCCTGGGAGGAATACAGCCCCGATGTTAGTGACAAGAAAATGACTCACTCTGGATGTGCAAAAATCACCTGCCAAGGCTGTTCTTGGAAAGAACCTGTACCCCAGCCCTCCCGTGTTTGTCTTTCCTTACTTGGAGTTAGCCACATTCAATATGAGAGAGGAGAGAGAGGATGGGAAGGAGAAGATAAAGGAAAGAAAGCAAATGGAAAGCTACTCAAAGGAAGGAGACACACAGTGCTCCTCGCTCCGCCATCTGGTGGGCTGTCTCCATGCCAGAGCTCCTACAATGAAGACAGTGGCGCGTTTGCCTGGGAACTGTCATGCCAACACCTAGCCGCCAAAACTGAAGGCAGAGGTGGAAAGGACTGAACTGGGCTACTTAGGCGCGTCGGTAAGAGCTCTTCTGAGGCTCGTCCCTCCCTCACTCTGGTTTCATTTCAAATGTGATGGCGACAGATTGCTCCTCATGGCATCAGTCTCACAACTATTTCCCTCGGTTCCTCGTTTCTTAATTTGATCTATTAGTCACTTTCCTTGTCACTAGGACAAAATCCCTCATACCCACCACTTAAGAGGAGAGGATTATTTTTGGCTCTTGGTTTTTAGAGAGTTTATTTCATAGTCAGCTGGCTTCAAGGCAGAAAGGGGGTAGGGGTAGGGCCCGTGGGGAGGGAGCAGAAACAGAAGGGAGGGACCAAGGACAAGAATACACCTGTCCAGGTTATGACCCCAATACCCTGCCTCTTCTTACCAGCACCTCGGAATAGCGGTCAGCTGTGAGCTCATCGATGCACTACTCCCCCGACGAGTGCAGCAACCCCATGGTGAAAGCTCTACTACGAACATGAGATTTTGTGGGACATTTTAGCTCCGAACTTGACAACTGGCCTTTTTATTTCTTGTCATCTCCATTTTTCTTAAAATTTCCCCAAGAAATTCTTACATGAAATTCTCTTCCTGAGACTCTTCTACTCTTGATGTCACTTATTTTGTAACCGGCAGACCCTTCTCTCTTTTTATTCTTTCTGCCGTGGCTTGGCAGTGGCAATTAAGATTTCTTGCTAGGTTGTCCAGGCTCCTGGAGCCCACTTGTTTTACAGCAGGTGGGATGGCCCACTGGGGCCCAGGGAGGGCAGACCTGGTGCCGTGGGTGTAAGGAGGGATGAAAGGGAAACGCTGCCACATAGTTGGAATGTCTTCTTGCCATTTAGGTCCTGTGGCCACCAGGGGTCTGCTCCAGGAACATGGAGCCAGAGCTGTGTCCTACCGAAAGAGGTGCTCTAGAAAATCCCACACGGATCAGCAATATTAGAGTCAACTTCCACTGGAGAGCAGTGAAGTTTTTGTGGTTTTTATCTGCAGCGTGCAACAGCATTAATTTATCCTACAGGTGAACAAAATGGGATCAGTTTACCTAGTCACTTTTCTCTCATTCTTTAGTATTGGAATCTCATATTAAAAAAAAAAAAATCTAGCCAGACTTGGTACACACCTACAGTCCCAGTATCCTAGAGGCTGAGGCAGGAGGATACCCATAAGTCTTGGTGTTCAAGACCAGCCTGGGCAATAATGAGACCCTACATAAAAAATAAACACAAATAAATAAATAAATAAATAAATAAATCTAACAAGCATCATTTGCTGCTTGTAAGCCCTGTATAACAGAGGCCTTCAGTTCAGAGGTTATCTATGGCCAGGCTAGTAAGTAAACATGGGTGGACCAGTTGAGGCTAAAAGAGAACAGAGGCCAGGACACAGGCCTCCAAGAGCCTTGGAGGCAAAACACCCCAACGACCCTGGGCATTCTGAGCAGAGCACATCTGCATGCAGCCTTCAGCCCTAGGGTCCCGGTTTGTTATTCCTGCTCAGCAACCTCTACCTTCCGGCACTTGAGCGCGTCCCAGATTCCCTGCTCTGCTGTCCCACGTAGTCTGCACCATCTGTTCTCCCTGCTCTCAACCCAAGTACGTCTCAATATCATATCTACTGGCATGACTTTGCATCTTTGGATCGCTAACATACTCCAGCCATTCAACAGGCTTCAGGAGACGCACACTGCAGTAGCCTTCTCTTGGGCAAGCATTCATTCTAGGTGGCTTTACCTGCTTCACCTGAGGGTGGCTGTAAACTTCGGGCCAACAGCTCTCCCAGTGTACAGCTTGGGTGAGCAGCACAAGCATCCTGTGGCCACTTGGTACAAATGCTGACTTTTAGGCCTCAGCCTAGACCACTGGGCTCTGGTTGGAGAAGCACAGTGGGGGCCCATAATGTGTATTTTGATCATCCTTCCAGAGATGCTGCCTCAGACTCACCTTTGAGAATCTTTGCAGTGTTCAGTCTATCTCATTCCTACCCCGCAGCACCCACCTGTTACCCTGACTCCCTCTTTTATTTCAGTGCTCCAAATTAAGCCTTAATATGCACATGGTGTTAAATCCATGAGGAAGAGAGAGGCATTGTGAAGACAAAATTAGATAATATGGATGAAATATCTAGACGTTTCTGGCATTTATTTCTTCTCTTATTCTGCATTTGTTTATGGTACTGGGGGAGACTGAGCCCAGGGCCTTCACACTGAACTACATTCTTAGACCATTGAAAACTTTTTTTTTTTTTTTTTGATTTAGAGACCAGGTCTTGCTAAGTCACTAGTTTCCCAGGCTGGGCTCAAGCTTACAATGCTCCTGCCTCAGCCTCCCAAGGACTGGGATTATAGGCTATGGCACTAGGCCCAGCTCTAGCATTTATTTAACTTGCCATACTGGTTACTACTATCATGCCATCACTAGTTACATCAGTGGGGTTTAAGGTCCAATAACTTTTTTTTGTCTTCTACTGAAATCTTTTTCCTTCTACTGCAACCTTAGCATCAGATCCCCCTGCAGTATTTTCGTCTCTCATTTATGACTCCTAAATTTACATGGCAGTTGGACATATAAAACCTATACTAAAAACAATAGCAGGTTGGATGTGATGGCACACAGTTGTAATCCTAGCACTTAGGAGTATGAGGCAAGAGAATCATGACTTTGAGGCCAGCCTGGGCCACGCAGCAAGTTCAAGGCCAGCCTGAGCTACACAGCATCTGTTTCAGAACACAGAAAACAAAACCATAAGGCCAAGAAAACTCCAATATTACAAATGGTGAAACATCCTCAAACATCCGCACCACAGAAAGAAAGGGAACTTATATGATCCAAAGAGTCTAAGGAGTGGGGGAAGGGAAAGAAGTCACCTCAAAGGAAAAGCAAGCAGTCTCAGGGGCACACATATTTGAAGGAGGACAAGAAGAGGATACTAAAGCAGAGAGCAAATGATAACTTTAAAAGTTTTCTCTATTTCAATGAACCCAGGGATCTTTTTCTTGTCTGTCCTTTCATTCTAAAAGCCCTGCCAAATCTCCATTCTTCTTGTATTTTAGAGAAAAGCCTATCTTGAAGGTTACTACACAAAAAGCAGAAATATCAGCCTGTATTAATATTCACGCGGTAAAGAGCTCTGACTTCCATTAAAGTGACTCCTAAACGAGAGTCAGGAGGCTGCCCTTCATGTCGCTCAAGAAAGACACCAATCACCCTGTTTTGGCACACACGTGGGTTTCTTGCAAAGATTTCAGCAGGTGTTTCCTGAATTGCATCCAGAATCACACTGGACAGGAACACAGCAGAGGTCACATCAATAATGATAAGCAGGATGATGGCGGCCCCCTCCTGCTGGCCCTGGGAGCTGGCAGGGATCACAGTGCCACTCCGAGCTCCTAGCCAACAGCCAATGTCACTTTAACATATTCAACACAGCGACTGAGCCAACAGTTCAGGCCAGAGCTCTAAGGAAATAAATTGAGGTTGGGAGAGAGAGGAAAAAAAAAAACTTGGTATCCGTATGTTCCATTTAGGAAGTTGGGACATTTTCGACAAAAACACTTAAAATGTTGTAACACAGCTATCCTATTTTCAAATCCACTTTTCTTGTCATTAAAAATACCACGTACAATAACAAAACACCACTCTATCAAGGGCCACAGCTGAGAAACACTGTTACTGTGCATTTCTCCAGACCCTTGCTTTCTGGACCTGCTTATCTTTCCTTGTCATGGGTGGGCGCCTTCCGACATGATGTCCTTTGCTTCTTCCAGGTTCCCAATCGTCCTGAGCCTGGTATAAAGTCTCATGAAGAGAAGGAAAGGGGAGTCAAGGACACAAGCAAAACTCAGCTCAATTGCTGTACTGCTACCGACTTCTTGGATAATATTGGAAACATGATTTAACTTCTTGCCTCAGTTTCCCTTTTTTATGGGAGATTTATTAGATCAGAGGTCACAGATCATGGTAATGTTCTCAGGCCCTAATGAGTAGTCAAAAACGTAGGTGAGGAGATTGCTTGCCTCGTCTGCAGGGGTCAGCCGGGGTCAGCTAACCTCAGCCCCAGTTGATTACTGTCATATCTTTTGTTTCATTTTTAAGAAAATCCTGTCTCTGGACTGCCTTGTGAAATCTTCTGGACTTTAAGGATGGCTAAAAAATGTACATAAAAACTATAAAATTATAGCATGTCAGGTAGTGTGTCTGCAGCCTTTTGGGATTCTTGCCTTCTACGATTAAAAACTTTTCCTGAAACCTGTCAGTTCAGACTCCTGCAATCCCCTTTGATTTTCTGCATTTGGGTTTCTAACATGTGTTTCCCTTTTCAAACTATCAAGTGAATTGGGTCCCTCTTTTTCCTCTAGATAATATATACTTTATTTGTGTCAAATACAACCCTATGGAATATGCATGGAAACGATAATCTTCTACTACAGAAATATGCTGCTATGTCAGTCAACTTTCTTGAGACAGAGACACAATACCCAATAAAAGGAATGAAGACTTAATTGCGCTTGTGTTTTACAAGTATTCTGGCCACAGCTGGCTAGTTCCAAAGCGGGGACATCACGGTGCAGAGGCATGGCGGAAGAAAGCTGCCCACTGCATGGCAGCCAGGAAGCAGAGAGAGGAGAGAGAAGCCAGGGGAGGGACGTTTCCTCCAGACGCACAGCCCCAGGGACGCACCCCTTCCAACAAGGCCCCATTTCCTAGCAGCACATTTAATTACAAGTTCACCCATGGATCAGTCCACTGATGAGTATGGTGGCCCAATGACCCAATCACTTTCCAAAATCCCCATCTCTGAATTTATGAGCCTGTCGGGGGACCTTCTGGATCTAAGCAGTAACACATTATAAGGATCTAAATACTCGCAGGCAGACACGTTGATGTGCATGAAAAGACAGGGGAAAAACTGGAGGTGCTAACTAACTAGAAATCAACGGAGACAGTGAAGAAAATGGGCCAGCAAGTAAAGCTTCGTCTGTTTTTACGGCTGCTTCCCACTGCTCACCTTACCTCCAGGCTCCGTTTCCTGTCTGACCCATGGCGTCACCAATATATTCTCACAGAAGCACGGACCCTACTGTGAGTTGCACTTGCGTGGGATGCAGGGTGCGCGCTCCTTATGAGAATTTAATGCGTAGTGATCGGAGTTGGAGCTGAAGGGGTGGTGCTAGCGCTGGCGAGTAGCCAAATGCAGACTGATATTACAACGGAGGTTGGGTTATAGTGTCTCCAGTCACCCCCAGGTGGGACTTGTAGGAAAGCAAGCTCAGGGTTCCAGTGATCTGGCATCGTGCTGAGTTGCATAATCATTTCATCGTATGTCCTGATGCAGTAACAGTAGAAATGAAGTCCACGAAAAATTTAATGAGTTTGAATAATTCCATACTCTCCTTCCCCCAACTCCAAACTCTGAAAAACTGTGCTCTGTGACTCTAGTCCTTGGTGCAAAAAAGGTTGAGGACTGCTGCTATGAGGCAGTCGTAATTTTGCACCCGACAGAGTTTGCACATTACAGAATCCCATTAACCAATCAGTGTGTCACATTTTTCCTTGGAAATATACTTCTTACTCCCTACCCTACTTGTATGATGCAGGCCTGGGGCCATTGCTAATTCATATAAATGTATGGGTTCTGTAACAGTGACTTCTGGAGTGACCTCCAGAGCCTTCAGCACTGGCCTATTAACACCTCACTAGACCAGTTTTCCGCAATCCTTGCTTTTATCCTATCATTCTGTTGACGCAACACCTTCAATGACTCCCCCTTCCTATGGAGTCTGAACTCCTCTTCTTCATCATCCAGCCTTTCCAAGAGCTTCTCAACTTTATCTTGTCCCTCAAAACCACTTCCTGTTTAATTACTCAGTAGAGTCCCAGGCTATGTTTGCCCCAATGCCATTTCTTTCACTCGGTTGCCTACCCTCCTCCTTTCAAGATCAAATCCATCATTCTCCAGAAATTCTCTTCATGACCCTCTTTGACGCACGCCTACCTCCCTGACTGCTTCCAGACATCAGGGCTGCTGTTCTGATTAATGTCTACACCATTCTCTCTGCCACTCAATTATGTGTGATTTCATTCTCTAATTGTTTCAGGCTTGTATCTCTGGTCTCTCAATTATATTTTGACTTTCATGAGTAAGATCATGCCTACTTCCTCTGAGTTCTCCACAGAAAGAGCAGATTTAGCACAGAAACTGGCTCTGTGCCCAATTAACCAAGGCTTCCTTGTAGAAGGTGTTCACACGAGCTTGTTTAGAGAAAATGGATAAGTAAATGAGAGTTTTAGATTTGAGCAAAGAAAGATAGCCTGTGGGGATGATTGGACAGGACTACACAGCCAGTTAACATGTCTTTTTGTGAGAGATAGGTGTGCAAGGACACCAGTGCCCTGCTACTCAAAGCTTCCCGTTCTACCCGTGAGTGTTGTGGTTACAATGGGTTGAAGTGTGCAGGACAGAGAACAGTTCTGCCAACCACATGAGGTGATGTGAGGTGCACTTGGAGGCAAACTCCTGAACCTGAGCTTCCAGGGGCCACTCTTACCCTCTTTGAGAGAAGCCATATTGAGTTAGGTCCAGAAAGATGTGGACTTCTAAATGACACAAATCTCTTCAAGAGTGAAGGCATTCATGAACTCAGGTACATTTAGAGTAAAAAATTAAGTCACGTGTGGTAGTTCATTCCTGTAATCTCAGCACTCTGGGAAGCTAAGGCAAGAGGATTCCAAGTTGGAGCCCAACCTGGGTAACTCAGTGACTTAGCAAGAGCTTACCTCAAAATAAAAAATAAAATAAAAAATTTAAAAAATGAAGGTGTTAGGATATAGCTTTATCTGAAGGCCCTGGTTTCTGCTCAATCTCAAGTATCACAGAAAAAGGAACAACAACAACAACAACAAACCACTTGGGAACTCTCACTGAAGTAACTGCTCTGGTTGTCAGAGAAGGCAGGGAGATAGTGTCAGGCATTCTGTATGAAGTCACCAGCTTCACGTGGCAGAGGCTCACACTTCCCACTCTCAACCTGCTCTCCAACAGAGCACACCAAGCCTGTTATTAAATCTCTGTGCCTCATGATCTCTGCAGTAAAGATAACAACCTGCTGATCGCAAGAGAGGTTTGGTGCATTAATTACAACACAAAGACACAGTGAAAATAGACCAGGCTCTCCAAAATCCATTCCTGTGACTGCATTCAGCCTCCTGAGCAGCCACTGGCTCATGACACATTTCAGTCCCTCCTGCTCAGGGCTGGCTGGCCCTGGGGCATCTGGGGAATTGCCCTGTCTGGAAAGAGCCAGGACAGGCTCCTGAGCTGCTTCCGGCTGCCCAAGGCAGTCTCTGGGGCTGCGGGCCTGGCTCTCTCCTGCGAGGTTACCACTCATGTGCCAAGGAACTGGCGACATGTGTAGTAGCAGAGATGCAGCATGAAGTGGAAGAGTTTCCAAAGGAAGAAAGAATTTTCAAAATGGCAGCTTGTACGATCAAGGTCTAACTGAACAACAGGCTCATTAGAATTTACTCGATACTCGTTAGCCTTATTATTCATTTGTTCTTTCATGTGACTATGATATCTGGAAAACTTCTTGGATAGAGGTGGGATTTGTGCTGACTGACAATGACCAGCATGAGCCTGGCAGCTTTTTGGGTCTCTCTCCTCCAGCTCTTGATGCTTTTGGTCCTTGAAGACGAGCAGAGTCAGCTTCTGCCTCAGCTCTCAGCGCTGAGGACACAGAGACTCCTTCCAAACTAGAGAATGTAAAATAAACCGTTTTAAGTTTTTTATAGTTTGTTGAGATTAAATTTCCATTAAATCAAGGAAGACAGAGGCAGGAAGATCACAACCTTGAGGCAAGCCTGGTCAACTTAGCAAGATTTTGTCTCAAAATAAAAATAAAATAATAATAATAGTAAAGTGCTACTGGGCTTAATCCTTACCACAACGACAAAGAATGGAAAAGAAAAGAAAAGAAAGAAAGAAACAAAGAAAAAAGAACATTGAAGTGATTGAGTTGCCAGAATACAAGTCCTTGATGTCCTCGCTAAGAAAATTGAGTGAATGAATTGTATAAATAAAGGTAGATGTATCAAATGTTTGAATATTAAATTATAAACTTTGTCTAGAAAGAATACATCATTTT
The DNA here is from genome assembly GCA_004027205.1 of Ctenodactylus gundi. Classification (NCBI taxonomy): domain Eukaryota; kingdom Metazoa; phylum Chordata; class Mammalia; order Rodentia; family Ctenodactylidae; genus Ctenodactylus; species Ctenodactylus gundi. Next base: position 379,165 of record PVKB01001234.1, on the reverse strand, counting down.
TTATTCTCTTTTCTCCAAAAGTACCACATAAGTCGGATTACCAGAGTACAAACAGTATCAAAGCCTAAGACACTAGAGACAGCAAACATCCTTTAGCGAACAGAGTGATTACTCTGGAAACTATTTTATTTTGCTCTTGGAGTCACCTTCCCACACTAAGAGGAAAAAAAAAATACAAATTATAATGCCAGGCAAATGGCAGTTGAGTCTCATTGTTGCTATCAAAAAAATAACTTACATTATAACAGTCTAAACAGTATTCATATTTTCTTAAAATATTTTATAGAATAGAGTTTTCTATTCTAATGATGCTTGAACTCATATTAAAAAAGAAGACAAAATAAAAATTTATCCAATGAGATAGTGATATTAAAAAAAAACCGAGCAAACACTGGTCTGGGGATGGGGTCTGTGATCTTGTAGCTCAGCCACGAATTGTTTAGGTTGGGGACTTCAGTGCAACCAGCTATAAAATGAGGTAACCAGAGTTGGCAAGGTCTGGGATCTCTGCCATTCAGTGGTGTTTTCAAGATTCTACCAACTTATCTGAAGAGGACTCAGCAGCTCTTAGTAACACAAAGGGAAACCGAGAGATCTGGATTTGTCCACATCAAACATTATGAAACTTAGTTTTAGGCATTAGTGTGTTCCTTTAGCACACTCTCCTTATAATGCACACATGTGCAAACATGTACACACACACACACACACACACATCCATATGCACGTTTAGGTAAAAATCTTAAGAGCGGTACAGCTAAGGGTGACTAACAATAACAATCCAACACTGAATTCCAAGAATACTTCATTTTGAACCACAAAAATTTAGCTCCACTTTAAAATTCCTTTAAAATTTCACCTAGCTTCAATGAGGTCATGCATCTTGCATGCCAGCAAGCTGTTCAGTATTGCTCATCAATAAAATTAGACAGACTTTACGCTCAAACGGTTCACTCAAAGCCATTTATCACTAACACTATTTGGTAACTAGAAGGATGTTTCATTTAGAACTAATGAGCAAGACCATCATGCTTTGATTAGAAATTCCCTTTTCATCTTAATTTCATAAAAAGCCACAAGGAAAATGCCCAGCACGATGTCCTTGATATGTAAACACTTTCTTCAACTTACCATTAGTTTATTCCAAAGCTCAGCCTCCCTTGCAGGCGGCTCCATCTTGAAGGGCTAAATTTCTTGTTCTGCCTTGTCAAATGTGTCACTGGACTACTCGAGTGACTGAGCACAGGAAAGCAAACATTTCAGCCGTGCCACTGTCATAACTTGACGGTTGCATTCCCTCATAGCTGGGAGTCTTGGGAGAAATGGGATTTGCATACGTTGGGGTGAGATGGGTGTGGGCATTTCCCACAGTTATGATTCAAAATCGAGATAGGCCTCATTCAAGGAGATAATAATATAACTCAAAGAAGAAAAGTATCCCCTAGCATTACTGCCACTTATGACACGACAGCTCCTACTGCCATGTGCATATGCGCCACACCTCAGTTATCTTGCCAAGAAGAACCCTCCTGTGGGTGGTGTAAATTCCTCCTGGCATTTTTTTTGTGGTAGGCTCTTGTAATTATACGTCTCTCAGCTCACTTTAAGGTGTGTACAGTACACAAGAATGGACATCTGGATTGTAAGGAAAGACTGCAAGATCAGGAGGATAGCTTTGGGCATTCTTGTTAAACAAAGTTGGCTACTAAATTATTCATTCTCTATGCTATTCCTTTACATAGGTAAAATATGGGTTTGAATATCTATATGAAGACGTATGTGTTCATAATCATCGGCGGATCGGTAGGGATCATCTTAGGCAAAACTCAGACCTGCAGCATTTCTACCTTCAGTTGCACTGACCCATTTAATGGTCACTCAAAAAAAAATCTTCATAATCATAGAGATTTAACACCTTAATCCACTATCCCGTACCCACCATTCCTGAGGGAAAAGAAAAAACCACAGCCTACATTACACGTGGGGCACAGATCTGGGAGAAGACCTGGCCATTTCTTTCTGCAAACTCATGACCTTTCCATGTGCAATAAACTCTGCTTAGATATCTGGAACTGGTGAAGTTGTCAAGGCCTGTGATGAAACACAAGACTCAAAGCGCAGATTGCTTCTCCTTTAGTCACATTTCCCCAAGCGTTCTGACATCATCTCTCTCTTTGTGCTGGTTTCTATTTCCACAGGCCTTACTGTATTTCGGTCCTTTGCAGTAAAACATAACTGCTCACAAGCTGAACTCAATCTCTAACGCCTCGCATGAAAAACCAGAAGTCCACGTGACACTGTTTCACCAAAGAATGTACCACTTGGACAGCCTTCCTTCGGCAGCAAGATCCCCATCCTCAACAATCTTAACATGGGTAGGGCTTTCTGAAATGCTTGGAATGATACATTTTTCCAGAAAAGCAGTTGTCAGGCCCATTTTCTTTCTTTACTGAGTACTCCCAGTTGGGATTAACCTTGTCAGAGTAACTGCTGAAATATACAAAGATGTTTACAAACCAAGAGACACGGGGAGATGGAAATTGGGTCAAAGACCAATAACTTTTTAAAAATTGGAAGATGCTTATGCTGGGGACAAAGGGAGCTCAACGTTGTTTCTCATCATTTTCCTTGGAAGCCCAGGGAAGGCCACATTTAGCTTAACTCCTCTATTACCCACTGAGACTTCAGCACCCGTCGTGCAGGCCCTACTGCATAACCAGTGCACCTCTGTGCTGGTGTTGGTGGCCAATGACTCACATGTGTCCTATGCAACTCTTTCAAAATATGTGAAACAAGTATTTAGGTCTGGCAAGGTTCTCACTGGTAACATCTAATATTTTATCTGGCTTAATATGCATTTCACTGAGTATAGGTATGTGAACTTTTATAAATATTTGCTTTTAAAAACTTACACCGAAACACATGATTCAAAACATGTCCATATAATCTATTATGTACATAAGTATTGAAATATACATATATGGCCAGGCATGGTGGTATGTATATATGTGAAATCCCAGCATGCACTCTGGCAGACTGATGCAGGAGGACTGCAAGTTTGAGCCCAGTCTGGGCAACTTAGTGAGACAATGTATCAAAACAGAAATAAGAAATAAAAAATGGGTAGAGGATGCAGATCAGTGCCAAGTCCCTAGGTTCTATCCTCAGTACCACACAAAAGAGAAAATGTGCATATATATTTATAAATATACAAAAATATTCCTATATTTTAATCTCACATATAAAACACACACATATGTATAATATATAAATATACATATATGTACAGCTTATATATGTATATAAATATATGTAACATGAAATATTAATACGTATATTAAATCTAAGGACGTTGTGATGCTTAAGGAATTCCTAGGCATATGTACTTGTCTGATTCTACAACTTTTGCAAATACCACCTGCCGAATAAATGTTTTACAAGTTTGAAGTTTTTTTGACTGTATTATTAAGTTGAGGAATACCAGCTCAACCATTTGGCCTGTGCCTAACTCATCTGAAGACACTGGAAAACAAAGGAATTCTACAGGCAAATTTTAGCCCTATTTTACTGGGCGTGGTTATGAAAGCCTTCTTGGGGATTAGTGACTTTTACTTACTTGCAAATCATTTGTGGAAAAAAAGAGAGCTCAAGATTTATTTACATTCTCTAACAAATTAAAATGACGTCAGCTGTAATCTCTGAAGGAGGAGACAGTGTCTTGAAAAGACAGCTTTCCTCCTTCAATTTCTACCAACAGGGGGAGCGAAGACCAACTTTCTGCTCTGTAACACACTTCCTCTACTTTTCAATGAGAAGGCCGGATCCTCAGGCCCAAGCAGGGCTGTGGGAGTTGCTACCATGGGTACCAGTGACGAGCTTTGGAAATTAGTTTAGGGTTTTTTCTTCTTTTTCTCTCTCTTCTTGCAGTTTCCTTTTTTTTTTTTTTTTTTTCCTAATAGGCCTCTATGCCAGTGGCCATGGGACAGTAGAAGTCCATCTAATTTCCAAGATTTTTCTGGTTTTGACTGTTTAAAAGTCTGATTCCAGAGGGGAGGTGGGGTTTGAAGTCAGGAGCAGAAGGCCTCTGAGCCCAGCCATGGTGGGTATGGTGGTTCATTTTAAGAAATGTCACTGCTTCTAATATGGGGAGGAGGGAGGCCCCCAGGTCCCATAATAATGATGCTCCCTGGATTTGCCCTGGGGAGGTGAAAGGCTCCAGGGAAAAAGATACCAGGTGTGTCTGAGGAGGAGAAGGTACAGGTTTGAGATTCCTAGCATCCCCAAAGATCCTTTAGCCTCCAAGGACTTGGACGCCCTGAAACTTCTGGGCATCCAGGGGTGACTGTAGGCTGGGACAGTGGGGCTTCTCGGGAAATCAGGACAAACGTCATGGTCAAGTCAAGGCCCTTGGCTTTTCTGAGTATTATACGGGTTTTCCTGAATCTGGAACAACCTTGGGAAGGGGAGGAGCTCAACAGAGCCGAAAATAAAATGCAGTGAGACATCAAGTGGCTTTAGAAGAAATATAAAGATTTGAGGACAGGAATTTATGCTTGCCTCTTGTTCTGTGTCACACGGCCAGGTGAGGCCTTATGCAGTCTGATACTTCTCTGTAAGTAGGTAGAGTGTTTCCCTAAAGTACAAGTAGAGAACCGGAGTGACCCACCAGCCTCAGGGGCACGTGGGAGCCTGCGATCCTCGGGCAGCACCGTGACCCTCATCTTGGGCTTCCCAGTAGACGCCTCAGCACTGCTTCTTTCTGACCCTGCCCAGTTAAGTGACACTGGGTAAAATGACAGATGGTGAGGTTTCTGAATTAGAATTGGTTATGCTCATCTCAATTTTAGCTTTTGTACCATAAAAGAAAAATAGCGTATTCTGACCCAATAAAATTCTATGACAGAGAGAAAGATCCATTTAGGATCAATTATCAAAAGCCTCAATTATCAAAAGGACAAGGATGATGTAGCTGTCACTACGTAAGTCAATCTGACTTTGCTCTTTCAAGGTTAAGCATAGTGGTTTCTGAAGATGTATTGTACAGACTGCGTGTGTTCATTTTCAAATCTATTTCTGGACCATTGATGAATGCAAAAAAAAGTGGAAATAAAAAGAGCCTTGCCATTATGGCCCGAGGCAGCCCTCAGCCTTCTTTGAATGATTCACAGACATGTGGATAGATTAAACACACTGAACTTTAGATGAACACCAATGACTGTAAAAACCACATTGATTCCTCACTCAAGGAAGTCACGAACACACGAGGGTTGGGGAGATATGACAACCTTACCCCTTGCGAGGTTGTCCGCAGCAGAAGAGAGGAAGAGGCACGGATGGCCTATGCGTTGGCTAAAGATAAAACATTCATCGAGGCTGTCTTCATTTTCACAAAATCATATGGGCCTGGTAATTGTTAAGTTGCTGTGATCAGATGCATTTTGTCCATGTCTGGCTGGGGAACCTACGGGTTCCGGAATGCATGGAAAGGGCCTCTTTTCCCATCTTCGTCAGTAGATGGTGAGTGAGGCCAGGAATCGAGAACAGTAGAAAAGACCCACGTTGCCAATTAAGCAGAGAGAAAGTACAGACAGAGGTCTGAAGGAGGTGGAGATGTACCGTCTGCCTACTGTCCTTGTACTTGGCATTGGCCGTGACCGGCTCTAAAGGAAGAGGAGAAAGATCTGCTTCAGGGAATATTCATGCACTTGCACAGGTTTCTCACTTCCTCTACAGCCTAAAGATTGATACAGACGTTGAAAGCATGGAAATGGTGTGTGAATCTTTTTCTGGACACAAATCTAGACATTAGGTCTAATTTAGAATGCATTTAAGGTGACCCTGCAGTCTCTAATCTAATCTCAAGATCAGAGGGAACTACTAGTTTGGGAATAACAAGTGCTTGAAGGCTTTCCTGCTACTTTTAAGAAAATAGGGTAAAGATTTTGAACTAGAATTTATTAAACAAATGATACTCTTTCATATTCTATATTTCTGATATCTATGAATTTGGTTTTAACCACTATAGCAATTTAGACCCTGTCCGGGCAATACCTTTACTATTGCATTTTGCTTAACTTTTTATGTGGGTAGATTCCAAAAAAATTTTAATATCATGAGAAGCAAAGATCTTGTCTAAATAAAAGTGTCTTATCTTAAAGACTATTTTAACCCCTCTTTCTTCAAGAAAGGGAATGAGGAAAGAGAATAAGGTGATGACAGAAAGAGATCGCCAAAAGGAGTGTGGTCCAGGTCAGGCTCCTGCAAATCCATAACAGCCGGAATGGTCCCAGAGGCTCACTGAAGGATGCTAGATGGTACCACCCACCCAAAGGCTTAGGTTACGATGGTCTAGAGGCTTAATTTGTGTTTAGCGTCACATTTACAGTTTAAACTCCTAGTCCCAATACTTGAATTCTCTAGGCATCAATAGATGAGAATTGTTCTTTTCAAATATCCTATTTATTTATCTATCTAGAGACAGAGTCTCTCTATGTAGCCCAGGCCAGTCCTGCACTCACTATGGAGCCCAGGCTGGCCTTGGGCTCACTGCAGTCCTCCTGTCTCAGCCTCCCAAGTGCTGGGATTAGAGGCATGCGCCACCACACCCAGATTATATGGTGCTGGGGAGTCGAACTGGGCAAGCACTTTAACTGCGGAGCCACTGCTCTAGCCCTCCTTTTTAAATTTTTAAGTAAAATTTCTACTGATGTTTATACTTCAAAATAATTTAGAGCAAAATATAAATTACTAATTACATAAATATTAGCTAGATAGTATAGACTGTCTATCTTTGTGTGGCCCTTAACTACTACAGACCACTATTGAATTAACCTTGGCACAGTTTGGGGTCTTATGTAAAAAACTCAAATTAGAGTCTCTTAACATAGGGATAGGCCCTTCTTGGATCTCCTCTTGTTCTAGCATACAGCAACTTTACCAACTTTTATTTAAGGCCCTCTTAGGTGTTCTCTGCTTCAGCTTTAACCACTTCATTACGAGAATGTGGCTATTTACAACTTACAGTGAAAAGAATGGCATGATACAATGGGAGGATCATGGAATTTGAATCCTGATTTAATACTTAAATGACCAAAGTCGTGCTTTTGAAACATTTCTAGGTTCTTAATTTGTAAAATTGGCATGGGATCTTGCTTGTTAGGCAATTAAATGAAGTAAATACATGAAGCTCTAGCACAAGGGAAAATCAAGGCCATCTTTAGCATCAGCTTCAGCAAGTACTTCACGAATTTTTACTTTTACAACTACTTCCAGCTGAGAGACTATTAGAAATACAGGGGAATCTTTTAATCTCGGTTTCCTCTTCACCAAAAAAGAAAAAAAAAAAAAAAAAAAGGTAATACCCATGAAGTGCTAGAAATATGGCTCGGCTTAATACATTCATCTCGTGTTGGGAAAGTTCTCTTATGTTGTCAAGATTCTGAGCCTGTTTCACATGGACGAAGATAGGACTTCTCAGTTTGGAATACCTAGTTCTAATCGTGACTCTTTGAAATGTACATATTCAGTCTTTTATGGAACCCTCCTATAGCATATTTAAGGCGGAAGAATAGTACATTGGTATCAGCTCAATTCCCAGGCTATTGTCTGAAGCCCTTACCTACATTTTCAACCTATTTGAGCTAAAAAAATCATCTACTCCTCTCACTCATTCTACACTAAAATCAACCTTCAACATTTTGACATATTCCCTGTTTCCTTTAATCTCTGCTCTGATTTCTGCTGGTTCTCTCCTATTTCACTTGTGTCACAGTACACTGTGTACCTGAGGTACACATCACAGATGCAGTTAGGATGGGAGGTTCATAAAAGTATCGAATCTTTTAAGCTCGTCATCTTGCTACTACCCCAGGACACTAAGAGGTGACCGCTGCTTTGTCAGACAGTAGTGATTGTTGTAATTAGCATACATTTCTTGCATATGTCGATTCAAAAACCTAAATTCAACACCTGGTAAGAGTCAAGGAGAAAAAAAAAAAAGACCACCAAACTATTGACACTTAGAGGATCAGCAATGTTCAGCCTTGTCAACCCTGTTCAGAAAAGTCAGCCATGATCCTGAGAAGCGTTAGGTTTTAGGTATAAAGATGAGATAACTCAAAAAAGGGATCCATGTCTCTTTTCTACAAGAGGGACAAGGGACTAGTAAAAGACTGTGCTAAGTTGTCCTATTTGGAAGCAAAAGAAGCAGGGAAAGGGGCCTGTAGTATCATTTGAAGACCTAGAACCAGGCCAGAGCTCTGCGATTGCTGCTAGCTAAGGGTGCATTCAGTTACTGCCTCTGCTTCTGTCCCGAGGCTGGGGGTTGATCTGGAAATGGTAGAGCCACACTGTTGGATGCCAGCTGGCAAGGGAGACGACAGGCACTCCTCTGCCTGCACAGCAGTATCAGAATACCTGGCCTGGTCTTGACTATCTAAGCTCTCAGAGGAGGAACCACCATCTTCAAGCTCATAATAACCAAGAGCTACTACCGACCCCTGTCTCCTTAATATGGCTCCTCCCATTTTAAATATCATCAAGAAGTTCAATTACATTTTTTCTTATGTGCTAGAAAACATAAAACACAAAAGGTAAATAAACTATTCCTGTGCTCTGAGCCTACAGTGACTCTGCATTCATCTCCCACAAAGCCAGGGATATGAGTAATTTGAGCAGTAGACTAATTCATGATCTTTTAAGCATAACCTGAGTGGGCAGTTGATAATGCTTTTAGGTCTTAGTAATTTCAGGGGGTGCATTTTAATCGAAGGAAGGAATAGCATTCAATAAAAATGCTGTAAGTTGAGTCTTGACTGTGCTATTGCTTTCTGGAATGACTGAAACACAAGGAAATCTAATTGAATTAGTTATAAATACCCAAAAACCTGATGTTTGTACTACACACATGATATTTACAGAGGAGAAAGCATGTACAGGAAGTCACATATAAGAATCAAGAGCGTTCAGCTTATCTTAATATGCTGTGTTTTTCCTCTGTATCCCTTCACCAGGTGGCTGTAAATTTAAAAAATTGGCTGAAAGGATTGGGCTCAAGCCCACTTTGCCGGAAGCATCATGTGGCCATCCTCAAATGGTCTTATTAGTACTTGAAAATAAAGATTTCTCCTGTGTGTGGCACCCCTTTGGGGCATGCAGCGAGTGATGGCTAGCGAAGCCCGTTGTTGATCCTTCCTGGCCTTTAAATCATGTGCAATGACTGGTCTTCTTAGATGATGGGCCAAGTGCGAAGCTCTTCCAGCAGGGGACAGGCCACCAGTGGGCATCCACAAATGGTCCCTGCCTTCCCACGGTGCTCTCCACAGCTCTTCCACCATCTGTGCTGTGACAGGCTGGTGCTTTCCACCAAACAGGCTCACAATGTTGGGCACAAGGGCTTTGGCTTGTGCTTCTGTCCACCGACTTTTTATAACCAGAGCTTAATTGTGTGGAACGTGGACCAATAGCTTCGTGACCTGGCACGTGGCTCCCCTCTTCTCCCACTCATGTAAGACCAACTGTGGAGTCCGCCTGGCTCTGGCAGCCCCAGGAGCAGTGGGCGGCTGCCACTCACCAAGGCAGACACAGATGCTTCAGGAATGCGGATGTTTAATTCACACTGCAACAGCACAGGGCAATTCATAAGACACACGATTTCACAGAGAGCGAGAAGAAAAGGACACATTTGTAATCGATGATGGGATGTGAAACTGCATTCTGGTCCCTTTGTTGCCAGGGGGAGGAGACGAAGACAGGACAATCAGCACTGAAGGGGCATAAGCTGCGGATCAGCTTTCCTGACTTACCAAACCTCCCCAAATAATTTAGTAATGAAGACCTCTTCTGTGGACTGTCAGCCTTATTTATCTGTCCTACCTCCATTCTGAATCAGAGTCATTTATAAACTCTTTGTGGAGGGTGTCACATTCAGCTGATAGAATCCAGCATGCTGTACGGATTTACAGAGGGACGTGTCCTTTAAAGTCAACTAAAATGACGGCTTTTATCACATAGAATGCAACCCACGAAAATAGCTTTTTGAATTATTTCAGTGATAGACATTCTCTATTTTGATCTAGTAATCAGTATCATTATTTCTAGCAAAAAGTAACATGCCATTTCTCAAAATGGCTTTAAAGAGTAGCCTTGATGTGTTATTTTGTGCTATAAACAATGTCATTTGGAGACATTGGTGCACCCTGGACAAAATAAAATCAGGAGAGGGTGGGGAAGTTTGGTGTGAGCCCGCAAAGCGGGCAGGGCAGAGACACTGGGTCTGGCTGTCGGCCAACTGGTCAGGTGACCACGGACAAGCCACATCTCCACCTTGATCCGAAGCACAGAGTTCAGGAGGATGGTTGTGAAAATGAGCATCCCCTGATAATACCCACAGGCCAGGTACCTAGGGTGGAGCTCTGTCCTGATGCGGGAAGGCCCCTTTCAGTGTGAATATCTGTCCTCCTTCCACTTAGCTCTCTCATGTGTAGTTTTTAGGTGAGGGGAACAAGATGTGGGTCACCCCACAACCTCAAGAAACCGAGTCTGTTCAGTGTACTCTCTTTTCTTCTATCTCATTTCAAACCGTGTTGAGTTCCCAACAAAGGGACCTCGTGGTCTATTGTGGTCCAGATGGGTTCTCATCATGTTGGACTTCGCATCGCTTATTACCTGGGTTCATTCCATAGACTGGGCACCTGCTCATATACAGAGTATCAGTTGCTCCCACAAAACCTTTCTTCTTTACGTCTTCCTCTCAGCTTTCTTCCCATCAGCACGGTCTTTCTGTTATGCCATACAATTTCCCAGGTGCACTATGAGTTTCATATCTGGGGAAAGACAGTTCCCAGCTCTGTCGGTCCAACTGAATTTCCTCATCACCAACCCACTTTTGTCTGTAATGGCTACAGAACGAGTTTGAATACTACCATTCTTTCTAATGGTCTTTTACTTGCTATTTATAAATTTTCCTTGGGATAGGGTTTATATATCAAAATGACCTATGGTTGATGGATTCTGAATGAAATTTCTTGGTGGATTATTAATCATCAGAGGGTTTCTACTAAAGGAATTATATAAAAAGAAACCTTCCTTCATTTGCTCATTTCCTCAGTCACTCAATCAACATTTATTGAACTCCTACACGTCTCTTTAAAATCTAATTGAACATACCTGGAAGCTTTACAGCAATGACTTAAGAAGCAAATTGTGAAATACATGTAATTACTTCTAGTAAGATCTCCCTCCCTCTTAGTTCTTCTCTAGGCTTTGACTCCTCGCTGTCTAATGTAGAAAATTGCTCTATAGCTTTGTTCTGGTTATCAGAACGTGTAACACACCAGACTGAAATTTTGTGGTTTAAATGATTATTCTCTAAGTACAGTGGATTGAGTGGGCTTAGGGAGCATTTGTCCAGCATTTGCCATGCATGTAACAGCTGATGGGGTCATGGGTAGAGGGGTCTATAGGCCAGAGTGGTTTGGAGGCGCAAGATGGCTCACTGGTGCGACCCTCAGGGAATGCCACAGGCCAGGAGCTCAGCTGTGTTGCCCAACTGGACTGTCCATATTCGTATGGCAGCTCTCTGTGTCTCGGCTTCTTACAACCTGGTGGGTGGGTTCTGAGAGAAGTTCATAAGAGCAAGCACCCAATAGACCCAGGAGAAAACTGCAAGACTTCTTCAATTCTAGTCTCAGGAAACCCAGACTGTCATGGTCACTGTATCCCGTGAAATTAATCATGGAGGCCAGGTCAGACTGGAAGAGGAAAGTTGGACTCTGACCCATCCTGTGAGGAGCAGCATGTTCACACAAGGAGGAAAGGACTCCATGGCAGCCATCCTGTGGACTTTCTACCCTAAGTTTTCTTGCGGAAAGTTCCCTGCCGCCATTACTCAGTGGCACCATGTGCTTTTTGCTGCGGTATATGGACTCTCAGTTTTCACAACAACCTGACAAGCTGTGTGTGATTCTCATCCCTATATTAGGTCTGATGAAAACATGATCAAAATGGTTTTGCAATTTGTGCAAGGTCAAATAGGTGGTAAAGAACAGAGCAGGGTTTAGACGTGGTATGCCTGTCCCCAAGTGCAGGTGGCTTGTATCCATGATGCAGCCCTCCCTGGGATTCTTACAGTACGTGAGTGATGCCCAAAAGAAAAGGAGCTAATGAGAAATGATGGACGTGGCTGCAGGTGCCTTCATCTCACCAGTGTAATTTGATGATGTCAATCTCCAGCCCACCGTTCCTGGTGCTCTGTAGGTAACATGTTCAAGCTCCCAAATACTCTTGTTTTGGGGATGACAGTCTCTAATTCAGGTGAAGCATTTCAATAGTACATACTTCAACCAAGTAACAGACCAATGTGTGATCTAAATTAAAATTCATTGCAGAATAGGCATTCTTATGATATAAAATAAACATTTGTAGTACCTTAAAAATAATCTTGAGAATAGGTTAAAAATTAATCTTTATATCAAATATGAACTTTAATATTAATCAGATAAAATTTAGTATTATGCTATGAACAAGTTGAATTTTAGACAGTTATATCATTTAATGATGCATCAGAGAACATATTAACGTATTTACATTTTTCCTTCCTTTGTTCCTTCGTTTGTTTGTTTGTTCCTTCCTCTCTCTCTCTCTCTCTCTCTCTCTCTCTTTCGACAGGATCCTGCTCTGTAGTACAGGCTGGCCTTGAGCTCACTATGTAGCCCAGGCTGGCCTTGAACTCACAACAATCATCCTGACTCACCTTCTCAAAGGCTGCCATCACAGGCATGCACCACCACGCCTAGCTTTCAGAGAACATATTTCTGCCTCGTTTTCTTTCAGCCACAGAGGGCAGCACCTGCCATTGAAGGGCTCCTCCTTTCTCCCTTCAGTCCTTTTCCTAACAAAAAAGCAAGAGTCATTTTTTTTCCCCATACAACCTCACTATATCCTCTGTTATATGATGTGTCATTTTCTTAATGAGTTGCTTTTTGAGTTTTTATCACCAACTTTACTTCTAACATGAAACTTCATTTTGGGGAAAGAAGGACTGGTAAGGATTCTGCTTCCTAAATCTTAAATTTCCACAGAAAACGATTCTTCCTCCAATTAGAAACAGCAAAGAAAAGAAGAGAAGATGGAGATCAAAAGGAAACCCAACAGGAAGTAGTTTCAGTGAAAGCTTCCGCGGGAAACATGAACTGAGAGTCCTTCCGTTGAGCAAGTGTTGGTACCTTGAAGCTGGAAGCCCCGTAGGGTAAGCAGTGCGTGGCTGTGGCCCACTTACATGTTACCGAAGGGTTTAAGACTGAGGAGATAAACCCGGTTCTTCTACAGGTTTTCCTAAACAGACCTAGAAGGGCAAGAAACTGAGATTATCTAAGCCGTACTGCCCCCTGCTGGAAGCAGTTATGTATCCCTGGCTCTCCTCAAAACCTGTTGGAATACTTTCAGAAATAGAGGAGCTCTCAAAACTAAATCCTGTCATACTCCTTGGCTCCACTCCGTTCTTCTGAGGAACAGAAGCCACAGCCAGCCTTTAGAGCAGAAATGCTGTGTTCACTGTCATGGCAATGGCTAAGGTCTCTTTCTCCACCACTCAAGTTCATGGACACTCAACACGTGGAGCTCAGAGTTCCAAAATAGTGTTTAACATCATTGTATTGTTTGGACATTCACATCAAGGCTGTATGTGGACATTTAGGGCTCCTGTGGTGAATATCACTGTTTAGATCTATCCTAATTCTGCCAGGATTTTCTGTCAACATTGAAATATGACTTCTAGGACATGTATTTATGACTTCTCATAGCTCTTTCATGACAAAAATAGAAAAAGGTTACTATTGTGTAGTCTGGTTTTCAGAGAAAAATTCTTTTATAACTAGTCCTTATTGATTTGAGGATGTGATCAAGAGAAATAAAATTGATATTTACAGTGCCAGCATTTGATAGTTTTCCTAGACTCTAAGTTTCATTTAAAGTTTGTTGAGTAGAGTCTTGAATATAATTCAAATGATCAAAAAACTGTGTGTAAAATTGTAATGGCTAATGTTTCTTAGAAGCCTCTGAATCTTACAGTAGACTAGCAAAATAATTCACCTAAGTCACCTGGCTGCTCGTCTATTCTTTGGTAAATGTCTATACACTATGCAAATGTAACTAGCTATTAGTTCTAAGTTGGCTTCGTCTCAGTCATCTGGGGTTCGTATAGCAGAATAACATATACTCTACAGAGTTTGTTTTTCACAGATATTGAGGCTGGAAGCTCAAGACGACAGCCAGCATGATTGGATTCTGGTGAAGGCTGACTTCTGGGGTGCAGAGTGCTATATGTTTGTTGTGTTCTTATGTGGTGGAGAGTGTGGGAGACCTTTTTGAGATCCCTTTTATAAGGGTGCTAATCCCATTCATGAGGGCTTCACCCTCAAGATCTAATTAATCTATTTATCTCTCAGAGCCTGTCCTCATACCATGCTCTGGAAGGTGAGTGTTCCAAATGTGATTTTTTTTTCTGGGGAGGGGTGGACACAAAAACTTCCAGTCCATTGCGTTGTTCATGTTACATATTGGATATAATAATCAAGAGCTTCTAAACTTCCACATCTAATGTTTTTCACAACAATAGTAGACACAATGATAGCTGGGAAGCTCCTGTGTCAGAGATTCTTACATCTCTGTCTCTTGATGGTGCAAATAAATGACATGCGTGTGCACACGTGTGTATGTGTGCACATCTGTGCATGTACATGTATGGGTGTGGGTACCGCTGTAGGCTGAGCTAATGGGTAACTTTCAAATGTAGGTTCTGGGTCATTTATTTCTTCGATGTTCTAACATTCTCAATACAGCCTACTAAGGGAAGAACTCAAATGATGTGAGTAACCCACATAGAATTTCCTAAGAAACTGATTATAGCAAAAGGCTCAGAGGGGCAGAGACCTCGCCCTCCCTAACAAATGTGTCTGTTTCTCCTGAGACCCTGTCTGCTTATCCTGCAGGCTGCGTGTTTTTTAGTCACTACCAATTAGCATAATTACTATCTCAAGGCCTTGCCCTTTATTGATCCTACTAGTTAAGGCAGTTTACAGTCAAGAGACACGCTGACAGAGGTACAGATATATCCACCAGGCCCACGAATAGAGCATTGTCCTTTCTGTTGCTTCTCAGAACGGCTTCTGCCTGCTTTTGTTTTCGACTGCATTTGCCTTCCTCTCAATGTCCCCAAGTTTGCTGTGGCAGGAATTCAGCATATGACTTAACACAGAGATAGGAGCCATGGGAAGAGGGTTACGACAAAAGCTTGGTTTCAATTCAGACTAATGTGATCAACCTGTCAAAATAAGCGTACGTTCAGATAAATAATCAGCAAGGTATTTATCAAACGCCATGGCAGCACCATATGGAGGGTTATTCAGGGATTTTTAGTTAATAGAAGGGGTTGAGGCTGGAGTCCCTGGGTTCTGAAAAGACTCTCACCAAGATGCTATTAAGGAAATGAACTAACAGCGAGGAAGCTGGCAAAATACCAGCCTATAGCTGGAATGGTTGATAGGAAAAGGCTTGAGTTTCTCCTTGAACTTCTGGAAACTAGAAATATATGGGAACCTTCGCTGACATGAAGACTATTGCCTTAAAAATATTTTTTTTCCCCAGTACTGGGTATTGAACTAAGGATCTTTTCACTGAACTACATACCCAGCCCTTTTTGATTTTAATTTTGAGACAGTCTCACTTAAATCAGAGTCGCTCAAGTGTGACCTTGAACTTGAGATCCTTCTGCCACAGCCTCCCAGAGAAGTAGGATTATAGGCATGCCCTACTGCACTCCGCTAGAAATGTTGCTCTTAATTTATACAAAAAGTTCACCAAGCCAAGAAATGTATTACATATTATTAAAATAATATTACGCAGGTGAACATGTCTCGTGCATATTTGTTCACACATAACATAAGCAGGCTGGGACAAGCTGGAGGGATGTTTATGGCAGATATGCAGGGCAGATGTTTTGGAATGCCCAGAAGAGACTTTAAGACTGAGAAAGCAGGAGGCAAGTGGCTGGAATTTCTCAAGACGTGGTTGGGTGGTGATGGCCTGGGAAGAATATGCACCTGACGACTAATGTGGCTGTGACAAATGCATGTGGTATAAGTGCTGGGTGTGTTAGTCATGTCAGCCACTCACACATGATTCTAAGCCCACATGGGGCTCAGTGCCTTCACTGACCCATGGTATTCACTAAGACATGGGGCGGGAGAAGGGAAGGCCCCTAGGTATATTTCCTAATATCTAGCATTCAACCTTGGCCAAGTGTTGTGTCATGTCCATCCCTCTGCTCCTCAACTGTACAGTCTTTCTGTTATCTGGTCACTGATGGGAGATGGCTATCAACAGTCTCTCCTTGCTGTGAAACGGCCACTGTTCCTTACTGGCATCTAAATAGCCTAATATGGTTCTACCTTATTAATGTGATGACAAAATACAAGATTTCCCTTAACCAGTGGAGAATTGGAGAGAAATTTGAGTGCTACAATTCCATACCTGAATGATACCATGCTAACTACAGTTATGTAGTAAATTATTTGGCCATTCACAAGCAGAATATATAGAACTGTGTGTATAAGATACAGGCCTTCATTTCATGTTGTGTCATAAATGTTGCTTTCGCCTGCTTAGTATCCAGCCTCTCTCTCAGAACTGCCCTTCCTTTCTCACTCTTACCCCTCATATTACAGGCGTCAGTGGTATCCTTCCTACAAGATAGGTTGGACTCCTAATCCCCAGGCTTCAGGATGATGTGGTCTTATTTGGAGATAGCATATGTACAAAGGTAATCAAATTAAAATAACATCATTAGAATGGCCCCGAAACCAAATCACTGGTGTCTTTATAAAAAGGTGACACTAAGTCACACACAGAAAGAAGATGATGCGGCAAAAAATGGCAACCACAAGCCAAGGCTATACGCCAAGGCTAGACAAGGCACGGCACAGGATGTACATGCCATCGCATCCTCAGAAGGCGTCAAGCCTGTTGCCACTTATTTTTGACGTCTTTACTCTAGGACTGTGGGATGCCAAACCATTGTTCAATGGGTGGCCTTTGGCTGTGCGTTCTCACAAACTAATGCAGGATGATCATGAGGCTCAAATCATGCAGATCAGAGTGAATCCCAGAGTTTGTAGTGAAGCGATTGGGAAAGAGATCTTTTTTCTTTCATGGCTGTAAGGAAGTTAGATTCTGGGATTGGCAAGGAGAAAGATCTTGCTGAGGCAGAAGCCAGACAGGGAGGGAGATACTGAATGTGCAAGATGGCACCTTGATGACACTGTCTGAGCCATGGGATTAAAGCATTCTGAAGTGTCCTCCAGACCTTGAGTTTTCCCTTATGCACTAGTCAGCTTCCCTGTTGTTGGGTTAAATACCTGAATC
Organism: Ctenodactylus gundi; assembly: GCA_004027205.1. Lineage (NCBI taxonomy): Eukaryota > Metazoa > Chordata > Mammalia > Rodentia > Ctenodactylidae > Ctenodactylus > Ctenodactylus gundi. Next base: position 361,747 of record PVKB01001234.1, on the reverse strand, counting down.
CACGACTTAAAGGGGAAGAGGGTTATATGGCTTATGACTTTAGCAGATTCAGTCTGAAGTCTGCCAGCTTCAAGGCAGGAATGCTGTGGGAAAAAGAAAATTCTGGTGGCCAGGAAGCAGAGCTGGGGAGCAGTGTCAGAAAGAAAGGGTCCAGAGAGCCGATGTAGTAACCAAGGTCATACCTCCATGACCCACCCGGACACACTCAGAAGTGTGCTTTGCTGGTCCCTAGGCAGATCCTAAATGACTCAAGTTGACAAGTAAGCTTAACTGTTGCTCACTACTTTGGCCAATAAATTCTCTGTTTTAGTTTAATTCAGGCTAAGAGGGAGATTCTATCACTCTCCCAGAAAATGGCTAGCCAGATTTCTTAGTATCTGGAAGTCGCAAGGAGACACGAATGAGCTACCTCTAGGTGACAGCCACCATCAGCTGGTTCTTATTATTGCATATGGCTCCAAACAGTGAAAGAAAGTATCCCTGGGCTCTAAAAATTATATATCGTGACCATAAAAGGTTGTGACCCCCTGGACCAGGGACTCCTTCTGAGCAGTCATTTGTATGTAGCACCCACAGTGGCATGACAAGAATTGTTCAAGAGTAATGTGTTGAATTAAATAGAATCATTCAAATATTTCTGACACAGCCAAATCTATTTTTGTCATTGCCTATGATGCTTCTTCAAGCTATTGCCAAATGCTACTCTATGAGACAATTTTTTAAAAAGGGTGAGTTGAGAAATAAAAATATGGGATAATTTAAATTCACTGATAGACTATTTCTATAATTTCTATTTTGGACCACAGTACACTGAGAAGCTCTTTTCTCCTTTATGCAGAGTGGCCACAGACTTTGGCAGAGAAACGGCTCTGGGTAGGTGTGCAGACATTAAGGGAGCTACTGCTAGGCCAGATTGGGGGTGTAAGTCTCCCCATGAGCTTCCATGAAACAGAATCACGGGTGAAAACCTGGCCCAGGATAGTCATGACCCCAAGTGATTGCCATCTGTTGATTATTGGTCTCAATCCAATTTTTCAGTCTGGTATCCACATTAGAAAAGCTATATACATATATTAGCATCAAAATAATTAACCAAAACAGCATCTGTGCCAAGGACAGAACGAATGGGCCATTTGAACTGCCTTGTCCATCCACGCCTAAAGGTGACCTCTGCAGCCATTCTGGGAGCACCTCTCAGGTAATTTTCCTGGCGTGAAGCAAGATTCTGACTTGCTGAATTCTGGGGATAAATAATAGATTATTCAAAACTAAGACCCAAAGGGAATGAGAAATAAAGATATGCATGGTTATCTATTATTTATTTTTGGTCAAGGACAGCCTCTATCTAATAATGATTTAGAGCAGCTTGCATAGTTACACATAATACATCTTCTTAATATAGATTTAAAATAAAAGCCAAAAGCAAAGAAAAGAAGATGAAAGTGTATGGAACTCAGATTGTGCCAAGAGTGACATTAGTGTTAAAACAGCATAGTGTTCCATCCTAGAATTTTGCTTGTGGTCAGCTTTCTAGTATAAAGAGAAAACTTGGATCAGTTTCACGAGCAAATCTTTCTACAGTAAAAATTAAGAAACAACCAAAAATCCCATCAATTCAGGTAAAGAAGAACTGCATGATACAGAGAAAGATGGATATTTTCCCTCTACCACATGGCACTTGAGGAATTTAGTTCAACAAAAACCTGGCTCTTCCCTTTCTAGGGTCTCTCTTCCACTTTCCGTCTCCCTTGGCTACCCACAGTAAAATCCTTTTCTCCTACTAACAAAAATAATACAAGTTAACAGTGCCCATGCTTCACTATGAGACGGCACTTTATGGTCGCCTTACCTGCAGCATTTCAGGACATCACAACAATACACTTACAGTGGATGGCAACTACTCTGCTTTTCTACAGATAAAGACAGGCCCAGGGCAGGAGTGACACAGCTATTGACGTTAGTGCATCTCTCTAAAATCTCCCTACTTTTCTGTGACTACACAGTTTTCAAAGAAGGGGCTGATGCGTAAATCACCCGAGTGGATTCTGTCGGGTTCTGTTTCTTTCAAACACTGCCCTGATGAACCCAAGTGTTCTTGATTCTATCAGAAAAATGAGATGATCATCTTGTTAATCGATCATGTGCAGAATCATGAGAGCTTATTGTGAATTATGTTTATTTCATGAAGAGAAAGCCTCGCTCTTCAGAGTCCAAGTTTCAACACACCCAAATGCAAAACGCCTCACGTAACTTTTATCTGAACTTCCTGGGCCAGAGAAAGTGAGGGAGAGTCCAAAGGTAAGATAAAGACGTAGAGATAGATAGAAGGGAGACAAGGAAACTTACTATTATTGTTATTTTTTGCCTCCCTTACTGGCTTGTAACTGAGTCAGATCTATGTTCAGTTTTGCACGTAGGCTGCTGATCTCTTGAGTGTCCACATTACAAGGCTTATTAGCTCTGCTCTAAGTTTACTAGTCTGTCCTATCCCTCTTGGAGATGAAGGCACCAGGATTTTCAGGGTTTGCAATGATACGCAACTACCAGCTTTTATAATGTCCAATTTCCTCTGACCCCTTGCCCCCAGCAAACCTGTAATCACCTTGGATTTCAGGACGGTGGAGATTTAGAGACCACTCAGTGATGAGATCACCTATCTCCAACCAGGGCCAATTACTCCCATGATGAAAATCCAGGCAGCTCCCCTCCCAAACCAAGGTGATCATCTTAAGGGAACCGAGTTGCCCCTCAAGGTATGAGGATTCCTTTGAAGCTATGGCAACAAAAGCTAAGATAGTGCCTGACCAGATTGTGGCCCACCTCAGCTATAAAATCTGGCTTCATGCTTATGTGTCTTGGACAGCCTGAAATCCTGTCCCAGTTACTCTAGCTGGAGTCCTTTCCCCATTCTCCCTTGCTTTCTAACTCTCCCCATAATTTCTTTCTATGCTGCACACTTAGGTACTGTAAAAATCATTTTCTCTGATATAAGAGCCTACTTGGTGGACCAACTTGAAGTTCCCATCTCCTCTTTGAGGCACCTTCTCAGGCTCCAGCTGGTGCTAGTCCCACGTACACAAGTCTGGTCAGTAGAGAGAGTGCTAGGCTGGAATTTCATCCAAAGGTCCGAGACCACACATGCCTATGAATCCAACACACAGCTTAGCTTAGATAGGTGAAAGTGACAGAGATAGAATTACTGTTACTCATGGCAGAATGAGTCACTGAGATCTCCTTTGCAAAGGATGCTATAGGAGTGACACGGGGCAGCCTGAAGAAAGGTCGCTGAGCCCCTCATGTGTAGCCATTAGCAGTTGACACATTAGCATCTAAAGCCTTAAAAGGAGTTGTAATTCATGTGTCTGTGAAAAACTGTCCCAAGATGAAGAAGCCAAAATTCAGTGCTGGGATCTGCAAACGCACAGTATATAGACTGTCTGTCCCCCAACACGTGTGCACACCCCTTTGAAACACTGCCATGTATCTAGTGTTCAGCTCTCGATCGCTATTCCCTGCCGATTGCATAAGTGTAGAGGGCAGAATACAATCTAAATATTTTCTACTAAAAGTTAATATGACAACATGCTTGTGTTGGCTTGAATTTACAATGTCAACCAAACCTCCTGTGCAAAAGGTTTGGGGCTAGTTAATAGGCTTTTGGGGACTGTAGCTGTAACTGGATAAAGAAACTTATAACTTTATAAAGGAGTTTATCTATGATTAGATAAAAAGCTGGATATGGTAACACATGCCTGTACTTCCAGCACCCTGGGAGATAGATGTATAAGGGTTGCAAGTTTGAGACCAATTTGGATAACTTAGTGACTTATCAAGACACTATCTTAACATTTAAAAAAAGATGGTGTTATAAAAGATGGTGCTGAAAACAGGAGGTGGGGCCTACTGGACAGCCTTGGATCACAGTAATGATAATTACTAAGGAGTGACTGCAGTGGGGACTATATGTGGTCTCTGGTCCCTTCCTGTCTGATGTCCTTTCTGTCATTAGGTAAGTGGCTTTCCCTTCCACCATGATATCTCTGCCTCACCACTGGTGCAGAAGCAATACAGCCAGCTGACCATGGACTGAAACCTTTGAAGCCGTGAACCAAAAATAAATTCTTCCTCCTCTAAGTTGACTTCTGGGTACTTTGTCCCAGTTGCAGAAGCTGACTAGTGCAGTGCTCATGCACATTTGCGTAGAGGAAGGCGATTAGGAAGACAGAATGGCTAACGGATGGAGGAAGAGAATGCCACCCACCTTGAAGTCACCTCTGAGATGACAGTAGGGTGAAACGGGGGGGGGCTGACATCCAGGGAAGAAATGCCAAAGTATATGTTGGAAGTTATCTGCGTATTTATCTCCCTATACTCCCTGTAGTGAGTCTCTTGGGATGTTTTCCTCACAGGTTTATCTCTTCACAGTAGGAGACATTTCATACTGATTTGTTTGAGGATGCATTTAATTACTGTCATGTTATAACGGAGAATCTTATCACCCTTCACCTACAAACTTAATAGTACTCACCCCCATCTTTCTTTCCTTACCAGCCTCATTCCACATAGCTTTCCTTCTAATCAAGGCTAATTTTAAGGGCCTTCCTATTTTTCTCACTTCCTCTTGGAGTTTCACCCTTGAATTCTCTATCCTGTTTCTTTTTCTCATTCTTGAATTTGCTCCTTTAGTTTTTGCCCAAGTAACATTAATCTTTATATAACCTCTTATAGTATTGTTTAATTTCTACATTTTTCATTTCAGCTCTCTAAAAAGAAGAGTCCATACTCATGACCTCACCTCAGTTACGCACTGGGGTCACCTGCAGACCTTAATCAGCGTAGGATGTAGCCTGACCATTGGCGGCTGACGATAATTCTCACGCAACCCTCCTCAGCAGCAAAGGAGAGGAGGACGGCCCACGGTCACGCCGTTCATCCCTCATTCCCTTACATCACAGTTACGATTACTTCACTTTGGTAAAATTTCACGCTAAGTTAATCCACGGTGTCGTCACAGATTTCCATGATTGTTCTTTGGGTCTCTTTAGTGACCTCTGTTTCCTTAGGCACTTTTCTACTGTTGGCTTCTGGACACACGACTCCCACTGTCGGGATCTCTATTCCTGTTCCTCGAAAGTTGTGTCGGCCATATTTCCTCTTTCATTTATTAAAAGGGCACTAATGGACCTCAGGACATTGTACTCCTTGATGTTTGAGGAATCAGCTGAGGCAGAAAGTTTACTCTCCCTTTGGCCTCTTGCCCTGAACCTAGATGAAATTTAGCAGGGCCACCCTCCGACCTTCTCGTTCCCGTTTTCCCTGAAGAGCTTCAGGCTATAGGTACAGTGCACTGTGCTAGAGGGAATGCCATGGAAGAGGCTCAGGAAAATGAACCAACAGGCCGTACTAAGCTCCTTCCTGGTTATTACCACTAAATCAGTCCCTTTGGTTCACCAGTAATATGTCAGCATGACTGTTGATGGACATACACATATTTCCCCATATCTATGGGTCATCATTTCAGAAGGCTTCCATGTCAAGGTCAACTTTCATCAAATAAATTTGTATGTCCAACTCTTGTTAATATGTCTTTTGCTATGGGATCTCAGTCATGAATAGACATGAAAATTTTCTCACAACAGGTGAGAAACATACATGACTTCTTTTCCCTTGGAGTACAATGCTTGCCACAACCACCTAGCCAGGGCATCACTGTTAACATTTTGTCTTCGGGTTCTATTTTCAACTTGTCATTCATTCTAGCGGCTTATAACCTTGTAAGATCTGAGTATCTTTCCCGTCTACTGACTGGCTTGGGATTTGAACATGGTAGATGAGAGGAATCAAAGGCTGTGATCATTAGTCTCCCTGACTCTAGAACTGACCCTGCTACATTTACCTTCTATACTGCTCTCAAGGAAAAAAAAAAAAAATAGGACTCAGACATTTGCCTGTTGAAACCTGTGGTCAACTTCACTCTCTTTCGGAGAACAAAAGCCGAACTCCTCACAAGAAGCCAAGATCCTTTTCTACTTCTGGCTAATTTTTCAGAATCATCAAACTTTCCCTTCCTTCTGGCATGCTACTCATTCCTGACAACAGTGAGTTCCTGGCAACCCTAGCACGAGACCTCTGGCATTACCCTTATCAGGCAATTCTGTAACCCTTGAGTATTTCACTATTCTCTGACTAAGTTGATGGAGTGGAATGATTTTGAACCTTTAGGTCCCTATGTCTATCATAGAATCTGCTACCTAGTCAATACACCTCGACTCAGTGACTAACTGAATTAGTATTAAATTCTCTCTTGACTTCCAGGCATGGCCTTATCTGAAAGCTCATTCGTGACCATGTCTAACAAAAGTAAACAAGAATGAAAGAAATGCAAAGCTGGTGATCCTTTCTCAGAGAGAGAATAGAGGCCTGTGTGCATGTGGGGGGGAGAGGGAGAGAGGGAGGGAGGGAGGGAGGGAGGGAGGGAGGGAGGGAGAGAGAGAGAGAGAGAGAGAGGAGAGTATATCCATGTGTGTGGCTTTTGCTTTGAGCATCCAGGTTCTCTTTTAAGTCTAATTTTCTGTATATAAGAACTCACTTCTTTCAGACAAGCTCAATGCCATGCAGGAGTTTCATTACCAGCCACACAGAAGGCAAGTAAAGCACCACAGAGACAACAGAAAAGCCTAAAGATGTGCCTGATATGGTCCAGCTCAGAACTGAATACAGACTGTGTTGAATACAGACGGAACTCTTTGGAGCGCATATGCTATTAGAAATAGGACGTCTTTGATTTCCTCGGAAGCCAAAAGAATGAGAGGTCGATAGGGAAAGATGTTCCACAGAAAAGAAGATGACATGTGTTCAGTGTTTCACTGTATGTTTTTTCTATTTCATGGCTGCTTCTTATAAGTTAATTTGAATTTCAACATGTGCATGGCCGTGATATGGCCTTCTGGAGGTTCCTCATATGCAATACTTATTTTATAGTAATGTGGAGAAGCATGTATTTTTTCAGCTTTGATATCGCAATTCAGCCAGAATCCAACTGAATCATCATGAGTGGATTGTGCACTTAGGGGTGCAAACTCCTCATGCATTAATTAAAACAATTTTGGTGCTTTTTCTTTGCTGCAAGAAGCAAAGCCAGTAAGACTGTATCCGTCTCTGTTTACGGTGGCACACACCTATGATCCAGCCCTCAGGGCGGACGAGGCAGAAGGAATGCAAGTCTAAGCACAGCACGGGCAACGTGGAGATTTAGCGAGACTCTTAAAAACATTCAATTAACTTTTCCTAATACCCTTCTCCTCTTCCCAGATATTAAAAATGAAAAAAGTACGATTATTTGCATGCATACTTCTGACTATCATTTTGTGCATCTGTCATGATGAAGAACAATTAACAAAGGCTCCCCCGAATTTGACTAGCCACTTTCTGGGGAACTGGTTTAATTAATGAAGAGGTTGCTTTCTTTGTTTAATCACACGATATTGAAGCAGAGCCTGCTCAGGAAAACATCTCCACGTAGGCGCTTTGTTACCATCATCCATCCACAAGATGGCAGTAAAAGTTTGATGAGTTTTTAGGATAATTTAGTCTTTTGTGTGTGAATTTGTGTGTGGGGTGAGGGGGGAGCGAGATATTTTGCTCTAGAAAGAAAATTTTATTTATGTGATGTTATATATTGTTTTACATTTTATGTCAAAGAAACCCAGTAGTATATAATTTAACAGGCTTTCAAGTAGGTGACAGATACATTGTTAACCAAAACAGTTAAGCCGTGTGTCATAACAAAAATAACAAAAGTGGTCTCGGTCTCAATGATAAAAAGGATGAACAAAAAGTTAACTTGCAGCTCATCATGGTGGCTCATGTCCATAGTCCCATTGCTTGGAAGGCTGAGGAAGGAGCATCACAAGTTTGAGGCCAGCTTGGACAACTTAGTGAGACCTACCTAGGGTCAAAATAAAAAATAAAAAGGGACAGGGGTGTAGCTAAGCAGTAGAATGCTTGCCTGGCATCCACCAGCTCTGGTTTCAATCTTTAGTATTGGAAGAAAAGTTAACCTGTGGATTGCAGAAAATTATAAAGTTCTCAGTTTAATGCTAATAACTTGAAAATATATGAAAATATTGGTTTATTTCTCAAGCTGAGGCGAGTAAATACCATGCAAAGAGCTTGGAGTTAAACCAAAGTCAGACACACCGGAATCTGTTCTTTATTTAGCTTTAGGCCAGTACCAGTTTGTGTTCATAACAGGTGACAAGGAAGGAGCAGTGTCCTTGTGGCAGAGATCACTTTCAATTAGTAGACCAAGGGTCGAGTTTTCAAAAAGTAGGACACTTAGTATTTGCTTTGATCAATGACCCACGAATGGGATTCTGACTTGCAAAGTGTGTGCTCATGGGCGTGGGAGCGAAAGCACACCTGCCGCAGGTGAAGGGGACTTGGGATGGACACATCAGTTGGCTTAGCTGCGGAGTAGGTAAATCTGCAAAGGGAAGGGAGTGAGTTTGACTACTAACTGCTAGTTTCGAGAGTCTGATTTCATCTGGAGGCAGAGCTGGATCCCTGAAAGCTTTGAGCTGAGATGTAGCCTAGCAGCAGTAGCTCAGATCGAACAGCCTGGAGCCTGCTTGATGGACTGAACTGGAGAGGGAATGGCTGCGCCACTGTGCACAGGTCTGCAGAGAGGCAGTGTGATAGCCATGTCCAAGCCATAGCTCCAAAGCCAGGACCGTTAACTTCATTTCTTTAGGTCATTTTCCTCATTATGAAACAAAGGATTGGACCAGGTGGTTCTTTTCAGCTCCAAAAACCACAGGCCTGGCTAAGATAATAGCAGGATGGAAAGACAAGGCAATGGGTACAGAGGAGATTAGCCAGGCAGGCAGAGGAGCGTTTGGTCTCTGGCTGGAAAGTTAATGGGGGGACCGTGAGGGGGGGTGTTAGCGGGAGAGGAGAGACAGAGGGGAAAGAACATTCTGCACAGCTGGTCGCCTAGGAAGATGGTAAGGTCATAAGTAGACAGTAGCAACGCCAGCATTGTGAAGAAAATGTTTTTGGCTCTGAAAATACTCTACCGGTACACTGGCATTGTTTGTACCTTCCTTTAAATCATGGACAAGAGATTTTGTTTAAATTCACCCGAAGATTAGGAGAAATTGTCTGAGCAGATAGCCAAATGACGACCATGCATGTGTCCATTGTTTCCCTACTGCTGAGTACAGTACTGAGCACAGGTGACATTGTCAGAGAAGGCAGAAGGATTCTGGGCTATCATGTTGAGATGGAAACAACATGGGAGGTTTTCATATACGAAGATGGTGCTGTGGATGCACCTCCAGGGTGCCGGGCTCGGAGCTGCTTTCTTCAGGTGATGAAATGGGGGGGCTGGGCTCCCCAGTCACAACCACACCGAGGCAAATGTGAAGGAAGCACAGGTTTCCCGAGTCATGACTGAGGCCCTAGCCCGGTCTCAGAGTCATCTCAACAACAGGAGTGTTTTGGTGGTGAGAGTTTCTTTCCTCCCAGTTCTGAGAAGATTGTTGAGCAAAGAGGATAAATGTGAAATCAACAGTTATCAGGGAGCGATTCAAGAGCACAATTTCCAGGGCTGTCACCGAGTGAGATCAGACGATTCCAGGCTATTTTCCACGACCCCAACGCTGTACAATGGAGACGCTGTACAAGTGATGCCCGACCTGGGGGCTGGGGGAGGAATGGACCCTGATGCGCCTCCAAATGGTCAGAGAGCAAAATCTGCTCCGTGCCACTCAGCATCGTGCACTGAATGTGAAGTGGACATTTTCATTTAGTGCACGGAATGCAGGCAATTCATTTCCAGAATGTTCAACTCTTCAGCACGTCGCACCCTTGACCTTTCTTCACAAACAGAACTTTACCATATAATGGATGTATACATGGATTTGTTAAGACAAGAACTTATGCTCTTCTGTAAACAAAGCTAAATATTACTAACTAGGTTAATTTACTGATAAAACAGATTACCTAATCTAGTTAGAAATATCTTAGTTTTATCGTTTGCACTCTGATCCGTCTTCAGCTCCATGTCGGTACTTAGAATTATGTATCAATCAGCATTCGGCATCTAAACTCTCTAAAAATCTCAAATGATTTTCCTGAGAGTCTGGAGTGATGCAAACATTAGGGATTAGGCAAGGTAGGGTTTGGAAGATGAATATGAAAGGTCAGATTATAGCTTTGGGAGACCAACAGTAACCTCCTTGATTTATTAATAATAAAAATATTGGGGCTAGGGGAACAGCTCAGCAGTTAGAGTGCTTGCCAAGCAAGCAGAAGGCCCTGAGGACTATTCCCCAGCACCACATAAGCCAGGTGTGTTGGCACACATTAATCCCAGCACTTGGGAGGCTGAGGTAGGAGGGTTGTCATGAGTTCGAGGTCATGTAGCCTGGGCTACAGAGTGAGCTTGGGATCAGCCTGGACTGTAGAGTGAGACTCTGTGTCAAAACAAAACAAAAAAACCCAAAACATTACTTTAGCCCCCCAAAATATACCATACTACTTTTTAATTTTTTCTCTAAATCTAATTTTCCTTCTGTGTTTCAGACTTTTGTCACTGTGACAAAATATGTGATAAAAATAACTTTAAGGAGGAAATAATGTGGACTGGAGAAATAACTCACTAATGGAGTGATGGCCTAACTTGAATGAAGTTTTGGGTTTAGTCCTTAATACCACACCCACAATATGCACATACATGCAAGCATGTACGCACAGACATGTACAAAGCGAAATGATTTATTTTGGCTCAGGTTTCAGAGGCTTTGGCCCATGATCGCTGCCTTTGGGCCTGCAAAGAGGCAGAAACATAATGGCGGAAGGGCTTGACAGAGGGAAGCTGCCTATCTCATGGTAGCGCGGAAACAGAGGGGAAGATCCAAAGAGAAAGGGACGGGAGCAAATTATTCCCTTGAAATGGGCACCCCAGTGACCAACTTTATTCAATTAGGCTTCTGGTAAACCCAGTGAACTATGAACTCGTCAATGCCTTAATCCTTTGATGAAGTAAGCGCTCTCCTGAGCCCTTCACTCCCCAAAGCCCTGTCTCTAACACTGCTGCTCTGGGGACAAAGCACCAACACATGAGCCGTGGGGAATACCATGTCCCAGCCACAACAACTCCTTAATTTAAAATATTAATGTGATGACTAAAAGCAACGCTTTCTACAGTGCGGCGGGAAGTTACCGAAAGAGACAGATAAATCACTGGAGGCAGGAAACATAGGCAACAGAAGAAATCCTAAAGCAATAAAGAAAAGACTTAACTTGGAAAACCCAGAATGGGAAAATGAGCTTAGAGTCAGTGGATTTGATATTCTGTCTCTGCACTAACTCTATGCACCCCTTTTCCGGTTCTCTCCAGTAGGGATTCTTAGAGATGTAGAGAGCTGTCAACCTGGTCATGTCTCAACCTCACGTGGCCACCTCAGTGCAGAAGCCACGTTTTGACACTTTCTTGCATCCCCCACACCTAGTTTGCCAGAGTCTGGCTCATGGAGCATGTGTACATGTGTCGTACAAAGCAACAACACCCTCCTTTGTTCCTCCGTCACAGTTTATAATGCTCATAGACGCATATTAACGATCAAAAGTAACACTATACTAACACAACACATGGGAAGATGCAACTCATATTTCATAGTTAATACAAATGAGAACCAAATGTAAGAGTCATAATGAACATAATTTTTCAATGATTCTGTCTCTTCTTCCCTTCTTCTGCCCTCCTCTATCTCCTCCCTATATGTATGAAGTATCTGTTGATTGTAATGCACTAAGATTATAGAATGTCAGAAGAAAACTTAAGGTAATGTAGGGCCACCCTTGTTTGATTATGAAGTTCTTTCCTACATCCTTGGCAAGAACCCAAAGGCCTTTGCTTGAACATGAGCAGTGGGGGGAGGGGAACCCATCATGCCTCCGTGGAGCCTATCTTATGTGTGGGCCTACAGTTGGCAAGATGTTCTTTCTTAACATTTGGCCCAAAACTGGGTCCCTCTACTTCCATTTTTTTGTTGGCTCTGATGCTAACTTATAAAGAGTAATTTTAAGTCTTCTACAGGAAGATTCTCAAATATCCAGTCATTATCATATCTGTCCTAATCTTTTTTAACTAAACTTCCATTTTTCTCCTCATTCTTTATATGTCTGGACTTCCCACCTGGAGAAGTGAGAGCTTGAAGCTCTGATGCTGGTGATGGGGTAACCACATTGTGGAAACCTGAGGCAGGTGTGGGGTGGGGTGCCAGCCACTGGCAGGCCACAGTTTGTGGAATGCTTAGTGTGGGGCAGGCAGTTCTGAAACTCCAGAAGTTTCAGATCAGAGAGCCAGATGAATTACCCGCAAGATCAACTCTCACTTTTCCCGTCTCCAGACTGTTGACTCTGAAGCTTCAACTTGTATTAGGAGGAAACCCAAAATGGCTGGTTTCTGCCCCAGAATTTCCCAGTTGGTAGGTCAGAATTGAGAGCTAGGAACTTGCATTTCTATCAGGTTCCTGGGTGGCTGTTGGTCCAGGGGCCACAGTTAGAGAACCGTTGTTCTAGACGACGCAATGATTGCAATGGTGCTGAGACCAGTCTGAGATGAGGAGAGGGCTCAAAGTGAATTATAAGTCCCGGGACAAGACTAGCTTGAGAGAAGTGAAAGGCATACCAAGACCGAGAACCAGAAGGAGACCCTCATTCTCAGGGCTGTGTGGGCGCAGGGACGTGCATATGAGAGTCAGCTGTGACCAGCCACCTGCTGGCTGCAACAGTTTTCACGCTGCAGTGTAGCCTCTGTGGTGGGTAGAGCGTCGACCCCCAAAGATTTAGACTCAGTATGGGCACAAAAGAGGGTTCCCGGTTTGCCCCCATCTGGTGACTGCTGAGAGTTCTGCTATTGATCCAAGAGAATTAAGAGGCCACAGTGGTGCATATACATAATGGAACATTGTCCAGCCATAGACATAGAAAGTATGAGGCCTTGTCTTTTGCAAAAACATGAATGGACATGGAGGATTTATGTTAAGTGAAATAAGTCAGGCAGAGAAACACAACAAGGTGTGATCCCACTCACGAGGTTAGAGGAATCTACAAATGTTGGTCTCAAAGAAACTGAGCACGGACTAGGTGTCTCCATAGACTCTGGAGGGTAAGGTGAAGGGAAGGGATAGAAATCGGCCAGTCCATGTTACAATCTTGCAGTTAGGTAGGAGAAGCATTGACGTTCTGTGGCAAAGCAGGGAGAATATAATTACCAACAATGCATTCCATCTTTCAAGGTATTTATAAGAAAGGATTTATCATGTTCTCACTGTTAAAGAAATGATACAAGTTGAGCGTGATAGATGGGATAATTACTCTGAGTTAATCGCTACTTAATACATACATGAATCAAAATATCATGCTGTACCTTGTAAATCTCTGCAATTATCATGTGTCAATACAAAAAGGCAGAGCCTAATATTTAAGGTGTTCATGGATGTGTAATCTCAGAATGCCCTTGTTTGCTTTACATGCTTAGCCCAGAGTCTGTGTAGTGGATGTGTACAAAAACAGGCGAGGAGCACAGACACCAGTGAAAAAGTCTAAGAGGAAGGAAAGAAGGGGTCTTCTTTTAGTAGCAAGGGTTACACAGTAACGGCAGAATTCCGTGAGGTTTCAGGCAATGTTATAGCAGGGAATTCCCCTCTGGCAAATCCTTGACATCTAAACGTACAAGTGATTCAAAAACTCCATTCAAATCCTTAAAATAGAAGAATTGAATTTCTTTTTCAGGAGGAGAAGAAATCACACCAAAGATGGCAAGTTGTAATAAATAGAGATTGTGTTCCATGAACTAGTACCATATCATTCCTATCTTCAAAGCTTTTCCTGTCTCCTAGGAAACAAGCATGTAAATAAGTAATGGTATGTTGCAGGATGAAATAAGCAGAAGTCCAGTGGCAGGGCTGCCAACTGACTGTCTGACGGCAAGGACAGGCATGTGAACATTGTTAAGAATATTTATCAAATTTCCGAGAAATATGAAAGTGGCAGTTATAAGCTTAGATAAAGAATAATGAAGCTGGGCCTGGGGGTGCAGTACTTAGTAGCATCCTGTCTCAAAAATAAAAAAGGGGGGTGATTGGGGATATAGGTCCATGTACATACCCTATGTTCAATCTCCAGTATCACGTACACACCCATGTGCACGCACACAGTCACCTATATTGACACACAGGTAGAATGACAGAGCTGGGCCTGATGTTCTCAAGACCCAGTGCCCTGAGCTGGCATCTTTCTCTATGGTGCTTCTAGCCTCAGAGGGCCACTACTCCCATAACATTTTCACTTTTTAACATGAAACGCGCTTAACCTCACTTTTGGCATAAACATAAGTGTGCCATCTGTTCCATCCTTTGACCCCAAGTAGAACTTTAATAAGCAAGAGAAATAAGTATTAGCAATTCTCTCTTTGAGGCCTCTGGAGCCTGAAAGATCACAGCGCGACCTGTAAGTTGCTTATTAACAAATTACTTCCTTCTTTCAATGAATGCTAGTTTAAAACTTTTTCTCTTTGCCTGTTTCAATCCAACTATAACTTGTTTTTAAATGCAAAACGTGATAATGATCCAGTCTTCTAGTAGTTGAGGATGTCTCTCTTTCAATTGTGTGAGGTGCTGGGAATGAGCTGTAGCTTAGATTATATACGAAGACAGAGCTAAGATCTTCTTAGGGGAAGAAATAACTTAATGTTTCTTGAGTACATAGCAAAAGTCCTAGTGCCAGAAGGGAAAGGGAGAACCAGACAGGGTCCTCACTTGCCCTGTGAAGTCTGCACCTCAGGTGGCAAGGACAATCGTTCCAACTGGGGGACTGTAGAAGTGACTTATTTGCAATGCAATCTTACAATGTTTACAGCGTACTTCAAGTGATCAATATCCTACACCTGGTGACCTGACGAATTTTCTAGGTTAGGATAGAGGAGTTTCAATGTTATGCGACTGTACATACATGCTATCTTAGCCAGTGTGAGCTTTAGTTTATTCATCTCTAGAACGAATAAGACACACATACGATGCCATCTAGCTCTTGAGTCACCTAGGTTTCTTTGTGTTTGGAGTGCTGAACGTAAAAGCTGCCCTAATTGTGTTTTATTTATCAGTCAAGAAGATGCCCAGATTTTCTTTTGTCTCCGCAAGACAAATGGACATGTCACATCTACAGCTTTGCAGCCGCCCTGCCGCTCAAGGGTGTTCTGTCCACCAAATTGTGCATTCCAGGCTTGTCACACAAAACTGAACCCGTCAACACACGTTGCAGGCTAATTTGTTCTAATCCCATCAAGTTCACAGCCCTGCGGATGAGTTTCCCTATTGGTGAGCTCGAGGCTGATTAATGGGCAATTCCAGCAGAGAGCATGGAGAGAGAGAGGGTCAGGAGAAACGGATGGGTGGATATTACCTGGAGTAATTCACTACATTCAAATCAGAAAATATTAACCTCTTTTTAGAAAAACACATGGCAATGTTGAACTTATGCATACCAAAGGGAGTGAGGAATGGAACTGCCTGGCGGCAGGGGACGCTTGTCACACAGACCTCACTCACTGCAAGCCTCTCTGGTAAGTTGCTGCCTCAGTAGCAAACGTGCTTCTTCTCCAAGAAGTCATTATTTTAAGTCCCAAACTACCTGGCATAGTTTCCAGCCTGTTGGCTTGAAATCAGAATGGAGCCTGGTTATTTTCCTTGCAGGCAAAGGCTACCCAGGGATGTATTGAGACGATCGGGAAATATGTTTTGCTCCTTGAGCTTTTTGCTTGCTTTATACTTTCCGTTTACAGGCCGCATCCTTCAGAGACTATGCACAAAGACTCTGTTGATTAGAACCAAGTTCAAAAGCACAGCCCATGTTCCAGAGACTTAGGGAAAGCCTGCCTTGAAGTTAGAGAGAGCCTGCTGTGCAGGTCTCAAGAAATCTCTAAAAATTTATCTCCTAATCACTCTTCCTTGAGAAGAGCTTGCTTTGATTTTAATTTGTCCTTCAGTATGGGAAATTTTTCTGACGGAGGATTCATCTGAGTTAAGTTTAGCCAGGGCTCATTCAAACCCAAGTGTGCACTACACCATTGTACTCCAGGGTTTCAGATCCCAACCTAGGCACACTTTGTGCTTAAAAAAGAAAATAGAAAAAGGAAGAAGTGTTAGTAGCACTTTAATGGTTCTGTTGGATTTCACCATTGTTGCTACCATTAAGCCTCCAATAAACAGACTTCCCCAGAATTGCCGAAGTGTTGAAGAAGAGAACTGTTGTCTCTGATAATCACAATGGCAAATGCAAATGTTGCAGCTGCTGTTTTATGAGCACATTTATTGAGCGAATTACCAAGCACTGTGCTGGTTACTTTGACAAAGTTACCTCAACTTCAGATCAGTTCTCTGAGAGAGGCCTTTTTTTAATCTCCATTTTCCAGGTAATCAGCATCTTCAAGGGGTGAATGACTCTCACAAAGTCATGCAATTAGGAGGTGGAAGCAGTGGAATTAGAACTCAGATTTATTTGATCTCAAAACTTGTGCTATTGTCAATTTTACTTTTTTTTTTTTTTACTGTCACTCATATTTTATATTTAATTTTGACTATTGATATTCAGGAGGAAAATAGATGGCTTCCTTCTCTTTATGTATAAAAAACTGGTCTATGATGACTTCTGAACATTTGTCATTATTATCTTTTTAATGCAGGTGTCAGTTTAATGTCAAAGCAAAAGCTTTATGCATTGGGCCCTTGGTATCAATAGGTTTAGGTTATCTATGGCTCTGAGCCTGCTTCACTGTAGCAGGGCCTCCTTCTCCAAAAAACGTCCTTCAGCCATCCATCGGCGTAATGGACAGCACTTGTTTAAACAGCACGTTCCCATCAGATCTCTCTGTGCTCTACTTTCTATCACCACAAATTATGATTTTAAGAACTTGAAGGCTATATAGTGAATAATTTAAAAATGATTAACTTTGTTCTGTTAGAAGGCTGTCAGTTTTGCTCTGAAGAACTGGCAATAATAACCTTATTATTCCCTTACCTCACTTCTTTTCCAGGATATTGGCTAAATATTAGACATTGTGACTAAAATATATGACGAATTTTTAATATAAAAAATATTACAGTAAAAGACATATTGCCATTATTCTCCCTCAACGCCACCTCAATTTCAAATGGTTACCGCATCATTTTTGCCACTTTCTAAAGCGGTTCTGGACATTTTCTTTAGTGCATGTTATAGTCTGGATTTGTGTCCCCCAGAAAGCCTTATGTATCTGGAGATTATAAAATACCAAGGTGCTATTGGGAAGTGGGGCCTTGTCAGAGCGGGCAGAGTACTGAGATTTGACCCAGAAAAAGCAGATCACTGGGGCAGGAGCTAAAGGGGTAGCTCTGCCCTTCTTTTCTCACTTGGCTTTCTGTCCACCATGCTGTGAGTAGCCCATCTCCCACTTTTCTTCCTACCATGTGTTTTTCCCATTGCCAGATGCCCATGTATGGACTGTGACCTTTTGAAATTGTAAGCTAAAATAAATCTTTCCACCCTTAAGTTTGGAATGCCAGCTATTCTGTCCCAGCATGAATAAGTAACTAAGATAGAAATGAGATGTGATAAAAAAAAATTACAGAAAGCAATGTTGCCAAGTACCATCCAATGGAATACAGGCCTGTGAAAACATTCCGTTGTGTCTTCATTCACTTTCTTCACAAAATTTGGCATTGTGACTTCTGACTCTTGGCCAAAGTGAAGATGACCATGAAAGTAAAAATGGCCATGAAAGGTAACATTTTTGAATCCATTCAAGTCACTGAGGTTGCCACTCATGAAAGAGGACTTTATACTCATGAAAGAGGGCTTCCATAACTGCTTTAGAAAGAGACAAGAACAATTGAATTACTGTGTTCAAAGTAAATGGAATATTCTTAAAGGAGATTAATGGCAATGTGTCATTTACTACTTTTTAAATGTAACTTTCACACTGTATTTTGATCACACCTGGTAGTTTTTCTTGGGCTGATGTATCAAAGTATTTCAAGCTAGGCCAGTTAAATGACTGCAATTTCTTGCCTAAAGGTCTTGGAGGCTAAAAGTCTAAGATCTTCTGGGTGTCAGGGCTGTCTTTTCTGTTATGCGATGGAGAATCTGGCCCTGCTTGTGGTAAGAGACAGCTCTGGGTGGTTGCTGCTAAACTTCGGCATGGCTTCATTTGTAGAGTCAGGGCTCTGGCCTTCCCTTACGTATACATCTGTGTGTAAATCCTTCTACCTTTTATTGAAAAGGACCCTAGTTACATCAGATTAAAGCCCTGGTTTACACTAGTATGATCTCAACTAATAATACCGAGAGAAGCCGGACTCCTAACAAGGTTACAGTCTGGGGATTAGAACGTCACCATGGGTGCGTGCAGACACATCTCAGCCCTTATTCAACTTTTTGGATAGTAGGTGAGTCAGTGTGTGGAGAAAGCTCAGCCTTGCCTGGGCACAATCTCTCAGGGTCTTGTGGGCAACTGGAGCTACTGGGATGCTAAGGAGGTGCCCAGAAGCACCGTGGTCAGCCATGATGGTACCCGAAGGCCAGACCTGGCTGGAAGAGTGTGTCATCACATGCCCTCTAATCCAAGGTTGGAGGTCCTATTTCAGAGAGGTACAGAGTGTGCTGCCAAGCTACTGAGGACTAAGCACTTAAGTCTGCCTGAAATTGCTGAGAAGACTTTGGCAAGACACCTGTTATCCCTGATCAACTGCTTATCAAACCCCAAACCATAACGCAAGGTATACGTACGGACATTGGTCATTTGGTACCAAAGCTCTCTAGAGCTTAACAGTTCAACAGAGAGAAACAGGATTGTTTTTTGGGGGCATCAATCACAAGTTTTAAGAAGCTGATTTCTTGCCCTCTTTGTGCAACAATTTGTCCTTTTGGTGATTCTTATTTAGGAAAAGCAGGAGGTACAATGTAATGCTATAAGTGCACCTAATCTATAAATTTATCTTCATTTGTTGGTTTCATCCCTTTGCAATATAAGTTAACTTTTAGGTGAATCAATATATTCCTGTGTAAATAACAGCATAATAAAAGAATTTACAATACTCAGCTTATGGTTTCTTGCATTAAATAGAATAGATGCTTTTAAATTTTTATAGCATAAGTCAACGGGCAGATCTGTGGTGTTTGCTGCAGTAAGAGTTGACCGAGATGTGTAATAACACAGCTCATGTTACAGCTGGGCATTTGTTTCATCCATGAAGCAGCATTGATCGGCCTGTAGCCAAACTGAGGGATAATGGGGTATATAGTACACCAAAGTTTGTATCTAAGGCAAAGTCGAAGTTTTAAAATTTCTATC
The DNA here is from genome assembly GCA_004027205.1 of Ctenodactylus gundi. Lineage (NCBI taxonomy): Eukaryota > Metazoa > Chordata > Mammalia > Rodentia > Ctenodactylidae > Ctenodactylus > Ctenodactylus gundi. The sequence goes on along the minus strand of PVKB01001234.1, from coordinate 342,351 downwards.
GATGTCAGTGAACCACTAAAATTTAAAACATGATGGCAATCAGTAGAAAAGAACCACAGGTATGTCATGGAGAAAAGAAAACATACACTCAAGTGTTCTGTGAGTGACTAGTAGTCAATCTCTTTTCATTATTCAGTGTTAATCTGGAAACATAATCATCATACCCTGACTACACAATACAACAGACAGGCTGTGTTATTAATGGCCCATAATTTAACTAAGCACAATTATTTGACTCCCTGTACTGCAAGTCTTTCTCCTCATCTCTTGACTATGAGTCCCAAGCCCACACAGGCCCTCTAAACATGCTGCAAAAGCAGCGGTAGGAGGAAAGGTACTAAGCACACATTTTAGATTTCCCTTCTTTTTCTGTCACTGTAATAGAAACTCTAATAAAGGAAATAAATATCTTCATTGGGAGCAATTTTCTTAGGGCAGCCTTATTTATTATTTGTTTTGGGGGTACTAGGGATTGAACCTAAGGCCTTCACACTAATAACCCCAGTCTCTCTTTAATATTTCATTAGGGGACAGGGTCTTACAAAGTCACTAAGTTGTTTAGTCTGGGCTTGAACTTGAGATCCTCCTGCATCAGCCTCCCAGAGTGCTAGAACTACAGGTATGTGTCATCTCCCCAAGCCTGGGAGTGCCTTTCCAAAAAATGACTATTATGTTCTTCTGTCTCCCTATCCCATGAAAAGCAGAGGAAGTTCTTGCCCCACCTGCCTTCTGGCTGAAAATGCACAACAGATGAATGTTCTGAATCCTCTAGTCTATTCATTTGGAAAATCCATCCCTATCAGTTGTGGAATGTAGGTGAATGATTTAGGATGTTTTTGGATTCTGAGACCCAGAGGCACTGCAGATGGCGGATGCCCCGTAGGTGTCCCACCTGTGCTTCTACTTGTTTCTCTGTCTTTCCCCTCAGACATCCTGGGGCTCTTTAAACTTGACGTGATCAAGCTGAAAGCCAGAAATCATTCCTTGTCTCAGGCAGACATTCCAGAACATTCCCCCAGCCCATGTGTGCGGCTTCTAAATGTCAATGAGTGACGTCCTTGTCCACTTAGCAACTCAAGCTAGAAACTTCATTGTCATTTCCTCTATTCTTTTTCTAATGTCTAACAACTGCTGTCATCATGCCCTGTTCTCTCCCCCTTTTAATGTCTTTGAACCTATTCTTACAGTCTCACCATTCCCTTCACCTCTGCATATGTTTAGACTGCAGTAGCTCTCCCAAGGGCAATTTGATCAGCTTCTGGACGAGCCTTCCCACCTACACGGCCCTCCCCCAGCTCCAGGGATCTCTACTTTCCCACCAGCAAATGCATGACCAAAGTGGCATTACCTTCCTACCTCAAATCCTTGAGCCTACGTTTGTCTGGGGTAGAGGTGAAGCTCAGCTGGGAAGATGTGGCTTTTGTTTTTTCCTGTCTGGCCATAACCTCCTTCCTAGTCTGATCTTCTCCTCAGCTTGACCCCGGTTATGAAACAGATCATGCACTTGCAGACCTGCATGCAGATACAATTCCTTCGCCTCCAACCCTTTCCCCTCTCTCAGCTGCGTAAATGCCAATTTATGTCTTCAGACCAAGATGAAACTGCCATTTATTGGCCAGACCCATCATGATTTTCTAATGATCCTCGGCATAATTATTTTCTCCTTCTCTGTGTGCAGACCTTCTCACGGATCCTTTGTTATTGCTTATAACAGAATAAAAGCGTTAACTCATTACCAGTGTTTCCTTCTAGCTTGTTTGTTCTTTTGGGACAGGGATTGTATTTTAATCAGCTTTCAATTCTTAGGGCTTATCTGAAATATAATAGGTATTTAATGCATTTTTGATGAATGAATGCAGTAAGTTAAACCCACCATTTCTTTCACATGAGGTGTTGTTCCCTTTACCTTTCTATTTTTTTAGATTGCTATCCTAGATAACAAATAAAGTGGAGCTTATAGACTACTGTTGATAGGAACAAGGGAAATAACGGGACAGAACAGAGAGCCCAGGAAGAGACACAATCACAAACGCGAGTTCCGATATGCCTGCCACTTCTAATCAGTGAGGAGAGGACAGACTTTTCAACAAATACTGCAGAGACAGCTGAATATCCGTGTGGAAAAAAAATGGAAGTGGGATGCCTATCTCTCACCATAGTCCATATTTAATTTCAGGCTAATAAAAGATTGGAATGTGGAAAACACCTGCTAGTATAAACTTTTAACTGTTAGTATAAACTATACAGAAAATACATTAATGAGAAGATCGATTTATTAAGTAAGAAATAAAAGGGAAAGCTCTAAAGAAAACAACTGTAAATGTGGTACAAGATTAAGGAAGACCTTTTAATTGGATAATAGCATAAAGAAGAAAGAGACAATTTTTTTTGTGTTAGTAGAATTCCAATATGATATGTAGGATATTACTTTCAACATGACAAGGCAGAAAAGGATCTTCAGGCTTTAAGGAAAGCATGTGGTGTGAAAAGAAGGACCAAAACAACAAAAACTAAAGTGTATTGAGTTGGAGAAGAAAGAGAGTATGATTGAAAAGGAAAAGTTAAAAAATATAATTAATATATTTACATCTACAAAGCATTGTATGACAAGAACAGGATGCTATCAGAATGAAACATTTCTGGAAAAAAGAAGAGAAAGGAATAAAGTTTATGGCAGAAATGAAAAGCTCAATCAGAGTATATAGGATGATAAAGTTACAGAGATCCTCCAGAAAATAGATTACAATAAAAAGAGCAAAAGAGAAAAAAATACAGCTTTCATGTAAAGAATCTAGATACAAAAAGTTGCTGGACTTTTCAACCATACAATTGAAAGTAAAATATATTTCCAAAATTCCCAGAGAAAATGACTTGCAGCCTAAAAAAACTATGATTGGCCAGTAAAGATGCCATTAGACATTCATGTCTTGAATTTTTATTATTCAAATGTCCTTTCTTACAAAACTGCTAGCAGATGTGCTTCATAAAAATAAAGGTATAAAGCAAGAAAGAGGAAGATCTGGGAGCCGGGACACAGGAGCGCCAATCAACAGAGCCACAAAGGAGGTTTCTAGGAGGATAGTGATGGAGATTCGCACTGACAGCTGTCAACTGTCCAGATTGGAACAGGACAGAAGACTTCTTTAAGAGTGGAAATAATAGACGATTTAATATTTGAACATTTTTAAAGGAGATTTACACCAGGGAACTAGGGAATGGTTGGGAGTTGAATTCATGATGGACGTAGAAAATTAAACGAATAAAAAGGCCCATTATTAATTCCACAGAAAAGCCAGCATTGCACAGAAAAGAAAAGAAATAATCATTGTGTACCACATGGCTAGACTGTGGATAATATTTGCATAGTTATAATTATGTAAACTCCAGCTAATGATCTACACAAAATACGATCTAACTCTACTGGGAGGGTGTGGGAGGTAGAGAGTACACACACGTGAGGAGATGTCTGAGTTACATTTTTATTAACGTGGGAAGAAAACGGGTATTTCCTAAATCTCCGAAAGCCAATTAGTAACAAAATAAGCATGCTATGCAAAGATATATTTGTATTTTAAAAATCTATTAAGAGAATTGAAGGCGATTGCCTCCAGGGAGCAGGAATTTAGACATGGGTATTAAAAAGGGAATTGATTTTTTTTTCTATCAAGACTTGAAATACTATCTGCCTCTATATGTTCATATAACTTGAATAAATATAACAACTAAAATTCAAAAAATAACAAGAGAATATATACAGTATATTTTATAAAGAATAAAGCAATACATTGCTTAGGGATGCAATTTTATATGGAATTCCAGAAGTAAAACGATAGATGACAAAATATATGGAGGTTTAGCGAACACATACACACATGAACCAAAAACAATTAGGATCACAATTAGCTTGAAGGGAGGTTAAGAAAGGGGAAGAAACTTTCAGAGGATCTCATTAGCATTAGTAACATTTTGTTTCATAGGATGAGGAATGGGTCCATGGGTTTATATTTAAAACTGTGTCTTAGTTACTTTTTCATGGCTATGACTCAATACCCAACACTCACATATCAAGGGAGGGAAGGTTTATTTTAGCTGATAGTTTCAGAAGGTCCATTCATGGGTAGCTGGCAATGGTAGAAGCACATGGTGGAGGTGTAGTTGGAGAAAAACCGTTCACAATGTGGCAGAGAGGAAGCCAGGTGAGCAAGGAAGGGCGGGGCTAACAAATTCCTTCCAGGTCGTGTCCCAGCGGTTTGTGCCTTCCAGGTCAAGCCTTACTGTTCTGCTTTTTCCAGGTCAAGCCCCAGTGTTTGGACTCTTTCAACCAGACGCCACCTCGTAACAGCGCTTGGTTCCATAGCAATTGTACAACATCCAAATGCAGGAGGCTTTGGGGGACATTGCAGATCCACACCATAACAGTATCTCTTTAAAAATTTGCACATAACAATTTTACATAATTACAAGGTATACTGTTTCAATGCATCTACTCACTGTATAATGATTAGATCAGGTATTTAGTATATCAAACACTCTTTTATCTTTTTTTTTTTTTTTTTTTTTTTTGGTACTGAGAATTATACCCAGGGCTTTCTTACTGAACTACATTCCCAATCCATTTTAAAATCTTTTGTTCTGAGACACAGTCTTGTGAAATTGCCCCAGTTGGGCTTGAGTTTGTGATTCTCCTGCCTCAGCCTCCCAGAATGCTGGCATTACAGGCCTGTACCAGGAGGCCTGTCTAACATTTATCATTTCTTTGTGCTAGGAACATTCAAAATCCCTTTTCCTAGGTATTTTGAAATACACAGCCAATCATCGCTAATCATAGTTATCCTATTGTGCTATAAAACTTAAGAAAGGGATCCTCATACCCATTTGTATCCCTCTTCCACAAACTATCTCTTCCCCTTGTCCACTGTCCTATTTCCACTTCTACGAGGCCTACTTTTTCATTTCTACCTACAAATGAAAACAGGCCATAGTTATCATTCTATATATTACTTATTTACTTAACAGAATGTTCTCTAGTCTCAACTATGTTGTAGTAAAGCACAGAATTTTTATTTTTTATGGCTGAATAATATTCCACTGCGTATACACACACAAACACACACACACACACACACACACACACACACACACACACACACACACACATTTCTTTTATCCATTCACTTATTAAGGACACCAAGGTTGATCCTATGTCTTGGCTCTTGGGAACAGTGGTGCAATAAACACATGAACAAAGAAATCTCTTAGACATAATGACTTCATTTCCTTGGCATGTATTTGGTAGTGGGATTGCGAGGTCACAGAGTAGTTCTATTGATATTTTCAGTAACTTTCACACTGTCTTCTATAACGGTTATACTAATTTATTCCCTCAAAAATGCAGAAAGTTCTCCTTTTGTTAGCAACATTTGCTATTTTTTTTTGTCCTTTTATTTTAGCCATTCTAACTGAGCTGACATAATATCTCATTGTGGTCTTAATTTGCAATTTTCCTGGTATACAGAAATGTTGGACATTTTTTCACATACTTGTTGGCCATTTATGTATTTTATTTAAAAATTTTCTCTTAGACTTGTCAATTTTTAAGTCTTTTTTTATGATGTCGCCTGAGTTTCTTATATATTCTGGATGTTAATCCTTTGTCATATGATTACTTCATCAATTTTTTTCCTATTCTCTGTGTTGTCTTTTCACTCTAATTCTTTTGCTGTCCAAAGCTTTACTGTTTGATATCTGAACATATATATGTAAAATGTGTGCCTATCAAGCATTGCACATGTTATGGTTTGGACCTGGGATGTCCCCAGAGCCTCATGTATTTAGGTGCTGTGGAGAACCTGTGGAACCATGAGTGCTCTTAAGAGGCGGGGCCTGGTCAGAGGGGGCAGAATACCGGGGCTTCACCCAGAAGCTGTGAATTACTGCGACAGGACCTGCAAGGGTGGATGGGTATACGCTAGCTCCACCTGTCTCCCCTCAATTGGCTTCCAGTCTGCCATGCTGTGAGCAGTTCTTCCGCTGGCCACACCTCTGCCATGTGCTTCCACCACTGTCAGCTGCCCATGAACAGACTCAGACCTTCTGAAACTGAGCGAAAATGAATCTTTTCCATCCGTAAGTTGGGGATGTTGAGTATTGTGTCCCGGCAGTGAAGTAAGTAACTAAGAAAGAAAGTAACTAAGACAGAACTCACCAGAGAAGTGGGGTTGTTGCTGTGACCTTATCTGTTTGTGTGGTTTGGGAGCCTTTGGAACTGGTTTGTGGGAGGACTTTGGAAACATTTGATGATGCTGGCTAGAGAAGTATTAGGATCCTGTGAGCCAAGCTGAGTGGGAGACTCTGGTCAGAATGGTGAGAGAACTGCAGTTTGGAAAGCCCACTGCGAGAAGTTTCAGACGGGAAGGAGAACTTGATTAGCAAGTGGTTTAAAAACTGCATGCTGTGCTCTGGCAATAAATGTGTCGGTATTTTGCCCCTGTCCTAAGGCTCTGCCTGAAACTGAGATAAAGGGCAGTGACCTACTTAATCTGTGGAGGAAATTTCAAGGCAGCCCAATATTTAGGCTGTCACATAGGTACTATTTGCAGCATTTAGTCAGTTTTATGGCAAAAGCAGGAGAAAACAGCAGAGAAAAATGTTGTAACAAGTTTTCAGTTTTATGAAACTGGAACAGACTTCAAAGGTGGGGCAAAAGACAGCATTGTTGTTAAAGAGAGTAGCACTAAAAAGAAGCCAAGTACTTGGAAACAGGACTATAAAAAAGATGCTTGAGAGTCTTCAGGAGTTAGCACGATCCTATCATTTATTCATTCAAAGATGAAAAGACAAAAGATTTTTCTCAGAGATGAGCACCCCAGAGCAGGCTGTAAGGCCAAAGGGAAAAACATTTGCCAGAATTCAGCCACCTGGAGTTCAGTCACGAGGGCAGCTGGAGGCTACTACGACCAAAGGCCATGAGGGCCAGACTCCTGCTCGATCCGATGGCAGACGCTGGTATCATCCACGTGGTTCTGGCTTCACTGCCAGTTGGAATGCAAGAATTGTGGAGTCATGGATGCTTCCACCCAGCTGTCAGAAGAAGGCCCGGGAAGTCAGACAGTGTCCCCCAAAAGGACAGAAGTCGCGAAGGTGAAGTCAAAAGTGTGAAGACCCCAGAAATGTGGAGATGCCAGGAATGTGGACGGTCTGCCAAGGAAGGCTATAGGCTGAGAGTAGGGCTAGCCCAAAGGAGAAGCTATGACAGATTCAGCCAGAGGCAGTGTTCTGGGGTGGGGCCATCCCAGCCCTGTGGACCGTACACCTCACCACGGCTACCCAAGGGCTGGACATGGAGCAACAGCTACAGGATTCACTCCTTGCCCTGCTGGGTTTAGGATTTTCTTTGGTGTGCCCTCCTATTCCTCATTTTTGGAATGAGACTGTTTAGCCTGTGCCATTGTTTGTTGAAAGTGTTTAATTTTTCTTGGATTTTCACAGGAGCTCACAGCTAAGACTTTACCTTGAGTCCCAGAGGAAACTTTGGACTTGGACCTTTCTTTTTTTTCTTTCTTTCTTTCTTTCTTTTTTTATTTAGCAGTGCTAGAACTGTTAAGACTTTGGCTGTTAGAGAAGGACTAAGTACATTTTGCATAAGAAGGTGGATATGTGTCTTTTTCAGGCCAGGGACAGAATGCTATGATTTGGATACGAAATATCTCTCAAGAAGCCTCGTGTATTCTGATGCTGTGGAGTTCCTATGGAACCATGTGCTGTTAAGAGGTAGGGCCAAATCAGGAGGGGCAGAACACTGAGGCTTGATCTGGAAGGGGTGGATCACTGAGCCTTGGCCCAGAAGAGGTGGGATACTGGGGCTTGACCTGGAAGGGGCAGATTACTGAGATGGGACTGAAAGGATATACACCAGCGCCAGTCTTTCTTCCTTACTTGGCTTCCTGTCCACCCATGACCCGTGTTTCCTCTGGTTACGTCTTCACCTCACGTGTCTATCATTGTCAGCCATCTATGAATGGACTGAGACCTTCTGAAACTGTGAGCTCAAACAAATCTTTCCTCCCCTCAGTTGTGAATGTCAGACATTTTGTCCTAGAATTGAGACAGTAACTAAAACAGTATAAAAGTAGAAAATGGTACCTTTACGTATCAGCAAAATTGTGTAAAATATTGATTGCCTTTTTATCTATAGTTTGACTTCAGCCCTTAGCAGTAAATCTGGAAAGTTCACAGAGATGATCATTATGTACCAAATGCATCCAAGAGTAGACTTGGAAATTCTAATTGGCACCAAGGACACAACTATGCTAGGGGTTCTCCTACCGCAGCAGTTAAAAGTGCTGTATTTAACAAAAACTAATTGTCAACTTTTCCTTCGGATTATCTAGAGGATGCCATTATCGGTGTTTACGGAGTTTGCCTTTTTTCGGGTTCTATTTGGGATTAATTGTTGTGAGCCTTGCACCATCACCTAACTGCTTTTATTTTAACCTAAGCTTCTCTACCACCATTAGCAGTTACATTACCACCATGACTATTCATGCTGAACTCACGCGTAGTAACAATGAGGTAGGCTATTAAGATAAATTCATCTTACACAGCACCACTGAAAACACTAAGGTTTTCCCAAGTGACACAAAATGTTCCAAAAGTTATAGCAAGAGAACATCCAATCTCCCCAAATGGCTCTAGTTGTCAGTAGCTTTATTTTCAATACCAACTGTTGGAAAGTAATGTTCTTTTATTCAAGTTCCAAACTGTACTTACTGGTACTCATTTGCACAGCCTGAGAGATATTTGTTTGGGACGACATGGAATCAAGCTTTCAGTATTTCTGATTTACGTCTTCTCTGTGTCTAGGACTTCTCTGACATGGCAAGCATTAAAAATATGAACTTGAAATCTGCTGATGTTATTTGGTTGTAAATGGAGGGTTTTATTTGACAGGTTACTGCCAGAGACTGTTAGGATGCCAAAACTAACTAGACTGCATCTTTGCCTTTGACATTTTTGGATATTTTTTAATATTAAAAAATAAAGTACTTTTCCATGTATAATCCACCAGGTAGTTATGGACTATATCTCTGACGTGATTAGTTATAATGAGTTATTTTCCTATTCTCTGATATGAAATGAGTGGAAGAACCAAAACAGTTCCCAGATTAAGAACACTGATATTACCACAAATTATATGCCTTGGCTAGACAGCTTGGGCCCTGCACTTGTTTTCCTTTGGGGTGTGTGTGTGTGTGTGTGTGTGTGTGTGTGCGTGCACACGCGTGCGTCTGTGTGTGTGTGTCCTACTCCCTTCCCCTCCCCTTGATATTGAAAGAAAGGCAGGAGAAAGGAACGATCATTTAACTGAAGGTCAACTAGGATCCCCACTAATGGCTCTCTCTCCTCCCATCACTGATTGCCTGAGAATAGAAAATCAGCCCCAATCTATTGTTGTGATCACAGAGCAGAAGCCGTAATGTCGGTGATCAGCACATGCTACTTACTGCCTTCTTCCCTTCGAAGAAAAATAATTACTACATTTCACTGACATACTTTGGAGTGAATACTTCACTCAGAAATCATCAAGTGGAGGACAATCGGTTGTTACCCAGCAAAGTCGGTCACTCTTGATGAGACCCTCCTTCTGCCAAACCCCGCTGACTCCATGGGTTCTTTCCCAATGCGTTTCTCTCTTCCTCTTCCTTCAAGGGAACGCTCTGCATATGGATAAAGGGTGAGGGTCTACATGTGTCAACACACCAAGGTGGACATAATGAGACGATCCGTAGCTTTAGTTGCTTGTAAGGATGGTCCCATCGGTGACTCACTGACGGTCAGTGGGCAGGATCAGTGCCGGGGAGGAAAAGGCCACCAAAACGGGTTTGTTGGACCCCAAGCCAAGCATCCTATCTGACTCAAGTCTGTTCTACCAGACAGAAAGAGAGCAAATTTCCTAGTAGCCCAGACAAGACATAAGCCCGGGAGTCGTCCTTGCGTGTGTGTTCCGTTCCCATGCGGCACTGCTTTCCATGGCACAACAGGAAGTGAGTCAAGGGAGTGATGGCACTGAGGAAAAAGAAAACTGTCCTTCTACTTTACAAAGTGCCTACATGCACTCTCGTCGGTTAATTGCCCTCGCCTCTGGGGCAAAGCAGAGGAAGAAGGAAGAAACAGGTTTTCTAAGAGATGCTGGGGTGATGAGATAGAGAAGGTCAAGTGGAGGTCAGAACTAGGAGCTGAATCCGCTCAGATCCCCATTTCTAGCTGAACTCTGTGCTCACTACTTAACGTTCACCCCTGACCAGGCGGAGACTTTCAGATACCATTTTAAGCTTTTTTTTTTTAACTTACAGTATATGGGTGCTATGGTAGGTAATATGCTTTTAGAGCTGCTAAGAAATAGAAAATGAACGATGCGCAGCACTTAAAAATCACTAAATTTTCATGCTTCTGTCGGGTTCTGAGAGTCAAAGACTTCTTACATTTTAAAATCCATAATTTACTCTTTAGGAAGTATCTGGTGAGTAACTTAACACAATGTTTTATAAAATTAGCTAAATGACTTGTAAATTTGATGACAATACACAACAAAGCACATATGCACTTTGGCTTTATTTTAAAAAATGAAAGGCCGTAAAATGAATGTACCTCAATTAAAAATGTAGATACAATATAAAATAAACAATAATACATTCAGACTGTTTAGAAATTATTATACTAAAACAAACCCCAAATACTGACACAGATACCTAATTTTTGGAGTCACTCAATGTTTTATATATGAATAGCCATATATTGTAAAAAAAAAAGCTATTAAATCTGTAGTCTCAATATTTAATCTAAATGTTGTACCTAGTGTCTAGACTAAATGAAGTATTCAGCTAATGTAATTTCTCTGATTAGGTTGATTTAAACAATTCACATCTACATAAACAGTAATATGTACGAGCATAAATATATATATATATTTCAATTATATGTTAATTATGTATATCTGCACGCAGAGATATACATGTGTATACCTACATTTATATATACATTACCTTAATGATAACCAAAGTGTATCAAATTTTTAAATGAACATCATTAGTATATTCATAATAACCTTAAATTCTTAAAGGCTGGGGAAAATAATATTCATTGTATATCTATTGTGGGACCTATGGACCTGAAATGAAAAGTAGACAGGCCTTCCAAAATAACATATATGATGGGACACGTAGCCTTGGGCAACCTGTTTTTAATTTTAAAGGAAATTACCCTCTCTTTGGACTTTATTCTTATGAAAGACTTCTCGGCTTTGGTTTCTTTTTCTTCTGTTCCTACAGCTAGATTTTGGAAGCCAACAACACTCCTTCCGGTTTGAAAAGCAATGGCTTCGTTGCGCCCCCTCCTGTTGAGTATTTGTTTCACGATTATTCTGAACGTCCTGAATTCTAGCTTCAGTCAGCTTTGAAATACTGAGTTGTACATCCATATATTTAAAATGAAAATGAAACAAAACTAAATTCAGAGGACACTTTAGCCTATGAGCTCCACTATTTCACTCCAATCGAACCTCTGTTTGCTTATAAGGCTCCAAAAGATTTAAAAGTGTATCTTGAACATTCGGAAAGACCACTCTAAAGGTGGTATAAAGCACTATGCCCATCCATCATTATTCTGTGCCTGTAGCTAACTCACACCACTGAAGTCCCTTGGGCAGACCCACCCGTAATCTCATTAGACTCATGTGATGCAATTTTATAGTCAGTCTTTCTTCTAGACCCGGAGCCAGCCCACAAACATCACAAACTGAGTGAATGATGTCCATTTTTATTGTGATGTGATATTCCCCATTATAGACGATTCTGTTGCTTTCAATTTGTTGCTCCCAGGAGTGGAATTATTCTGTTGTTGTTTTGGTTTTCCTTTTGGTCTCAGGCCCCAAATGAACTACAAATAGAACAGGATCAGTTCCTAACATGTGCATGAGTAGTGTTCCAAAGGCTTATGTGTAAATTAGTCATTTGGGGCTCAAAATGCATTTTCCCATGGAAAAAACTAAGAAATGAGAGTACATTTTCAAGAGTAAATCATAAAATCAGCGTAACTCATATTAAATTGGTACTATTTTACTGAGTACTGTGTGTGTGTGTGTGTGTGTGTGTGTGTGTGTGTGTGTGTATTTTTTTTTTTTTTTGAGACAGGGTCTCACTCTGCAGCCCAGGCTGATCCCGGACTCACTATGGAGCCCAGGCTGGTCTTGGACTCATGGCAATCCTCCTGTATAAGGCTCCTGAGTGCTGAGATTACAGGCGTGTGCCACCACACTGGGGAATTGAACTGGGGTACTTAGTGCTTGACATAGCGCTTGCTAGGTAAGTTCTTTAACTGCTGAGCCATTCCTCCTGCCCCATGAGTACCATTTCTACTGCATTTGGCCACTATTTCTAAAATTATTGTCTTAGAAAATGAATTTTATTCTTAGAATTATCAGAAATACCTTGTATCCTTCAGTGCAGTTCAAAGACCATCTAGCTCCAACTGGGGGCTGCTAGGGGTTTGGCTGAGTGACCAGGCATGTAGCTTTTGGGACAGGCATACATGTGGGGTACGGAGAATCAGGACGAATTTATGACCTTTCCTCAAATCACTACTCTTGTCCCTGCCCAATCGTATGTGAAAAAGTCTTTTAAAAATGATTTTCCACTTAGAAGCACATAGATGCCTCAACTAAGGATACTTATGGCATCTATTATAGACTTTGGGACTTTCCCCGGTATGAAGTAAGAAAGGAGTCATGGAATGTGTGAGGGAGCACACCCCTTCCTCACTCCCTCAGCTGGGACACGCATTGATTCTCTGCCAGGTGTAGGGGTACAGAGAAAAGAGATGAATGAGAAGTACTCCCTGCCCACAGGGTTTTACTTTCTACCTAGGAGCAATTGATAACAAAAGACAGATTATAGTTATGTAGCAGTATAAATATAAGAGAAATCATCGAATTGTCTTTCTGATATGAGAGTCCCAGATCACAACTCTTATGGAACTTAAAACGAAAAACAAAGTGAACCAGAGGGGTAGGGTGGGGGAGGAGGAAGGGTGTGAAGGTAGGGGGAGGGACAAAAAAGAGTGGGAAAGCCCTTGTCACCTTGACAAGATAGGTATGTGCACAAAATGCTCAACATCATTGTAAACCTTAAATTTTGCATGTATACATGTCAATAAAATGGGGAACAAAAGAGAAATCACAAAACATCATAGTATATGACTTCAAGGGGCTTAAAGTATAGCTGGGGGCATACAATGGACATAATCAGAAATTAAACCTGAACCATCCAGACCATAATAGTCCAGATGTCACAAAGCAAACAAGCAACAAACAAATGGTGCGCACCTTCCTTACCTACAGAAGTCTTCTTGCCCATGGAATATCCTTTCACTCCTCTCAGGGTGCAATCATGACATAAAAGGCAGATAGAGGATGCTTCAGTGTGGAAAACACATATTGAACATGTAAATTTCAGGAAGGAGGAAACCTTTCACAAAGTCATGCTAGCTTGGCACAGGTGTGTATCCTTATTTCCTGTCCAAATCTTCCTGAATGAAGACTAAAAGCAATAATAAGAGCTGTAAGAAGGCAAGGGCTGAGAAAGAATGATGTCACAGACAAGAGAGGCTAAGGTATAGAACAAGGACAGAAGAAGACAGAGAATGATGGATTTGGCAGACAGAAGAAACTGAACTTAAGGCTGAACGTGGAGAGCCAACCAGAAACTGTGCTTTGCACCACAGAACCCCAGGAAGTAGTTCTAGGAGACAACAGGCATATTAGTGTATGAGGTCTTTCACGCAATGGTCATGTCCTTGCTAGAGGCATTTTCGGTCTTGTTTTGCTTTCACAGTGCTAGGATAAAACCCCAGGCTTCGTGTATGCCAGGCAAGCGCTTAACTCCTGAACTACGTTCCCAGCCTACAAGATTCATTTGTGGACAGAGAGCTTTTGATTAGAATTGTAATACTTCATTCTTAGATATCAATGAACCGGCAAGGATTATAGGATCAATGAGAACCACTCAGAACCTAAAATGAAACTCTAAGGTAAGTGATTAATTCAAGGAGTCAAAAAGTAAAAAGAAAGAGTCCCAGAGGCCTACTATGAAGGTTCTTGTGACGTTATGAAGCATCTGTTTAAAAAAAAATAGAGAGAGGAAAAACAGCAAGAGAGCACTGAGAAAACAGGAAGGAGCTCGCAGGAGTCCAAAGAGGAATGAAAGCACAAAAAAAAAAAAAAAAATGAAAGAAAAAAACACCAAAAAAACCGCAGTAGGAAAGTTGGAAGAGAAAATGTCATCAACTCGTCTGAGAAGTGAGACACAAAAACCAAGGGATGAAAGCCATGGAGGAAGAGAGGACAAAAAGTCATACACCATGTGTCCAGTTTGGTCGTATGTCAACATGCCAGATGAAAAAGAAAACTGAATAATAAACATTATATAGAAAACTGTAAGAACTTATAAAGAACAGAAATTCACAGAGCAAAAGGACTCCCTATGTGCTCGGTACAGTAAATAAAAATCTACGCCGATGCGTGTTAAGTTTTCAGAGCAACTACCTCCTAACACTTTTGAGAAAGGAGGAGAAACCACGTCACCTAAAGGACCTGAGCATCACAGTGGCTCGAAGGGCAGTATCACTAGGAAGCCAGACACCACAGAGTGATGACTTCAGTGACTCCTCGGGAAAACGGTCTGTCATCGTGAATACAGAACTGATCAAGTGTGACTATCAAAAAAGTCACACGCAGAAGGAAAACGTTGACAGAAAATGTACCTCCCTCTTAATCACTGTCAGCAAGTTACTGGAGAGTATGCGCCACCCACAGGAGGGAGGAAACGAGGGAGGAGAAGGATGCAGGCGCCAGGAGGCAGCCGTCCCACACAGCGGCAAGGGGGCAGGAGGCCCAGGACGGTTGTGGGATTACACCTTCCAGAACAAGCATTATTGGTAGATTGAAGGAAAACAGTACAGAGGAGGCCCGGAAAAAATGCTGCTGAAAGACAACAACAAAAAAAGAAGTTGAGGTTTGGATCTGGGATGACCTCCCCAAGCCTCACGTATTTGGGTGTCGTGGAATACTTGTGGATTTCAGTGCTGCTGGGAGCTGGGGCCTAGTCAGCAGGGGTGGATTACGGACATGTGGTGGATTACAGGCATGTGGCCTGGAAGGATACATACTCTTGCCCCTGCTTCTCCTGGAGGCCCCTGATCTCTCTTTTCTGACGCTGTGAACAGCTGTTCTCTGTCAGGCCCTTCCTGCCATTCCCAGCTGCCCATGAACAGACTGAGACCTTCTGAAACCGTGAGCTAAAGGAAATCTTTCCTCCCTTTCTTCGTGGATTTGGGTATTTTCATCTCAGCAATGAAGAAATAAAACATAAGTTATTTGATTGCCCAATGGTTTGAAAACATTAAAATTTTTTTCTAGTGTTTTCAGAAAAAAATTGGGACAGAATTAGTGATAAATGCAGACTTAGTAAAAATTATGAGTAATAGGGAAGTCAATAAAATTATTCACACCAGACAAAACAAGCCATGGGCAAGAAAATAAATTATGTAAATAGAACATATGTAGTTCTAAGCACGGGACAACATTACATGAAGAAAAAGCAGAACTATGAAGGAAATATGAAGGGAGACCATGTATGAATGAGGGTGGGACAAGAAGGTCCAAGGGAAGTCAGTAAATAATGGCTCTAATTAACAAATGAAGCTATATTCCCTCAGGCACAGTAGATGGTCAGAGGGGAGTAAATAATTAAAGAAGTGGAAAAGTGGGAAATTAGGAGTGAGGAAGGATGAGGGTAGAGAATCTTATTTTTTCTTCTAATGACATTGATCTTTTGAAAGTATCTATATGCGTTACTTTCTTAAACATAAAAGCGAAATTTAAAAATGTTAGCCATGTGGAAAGCTGCTTATGGTAGGAAATGAAGACAAAAGCTGCATCAATTCCATGAATGTCAACTAAATAAGAGGAACACATAAACATAAAAATAGTTGGTTTTTACCTCTAGTGGCATTTAAAACAAAGTGGTGCCATCAGCAGGACTCTGCCAGTCACTTTGGAATAATCGCACATTAATAAGGACCACTCGAAGGATGGTTTACCACATGACACTTTCATTATCAAATATTGGCAAGAGTCAAATCGTGTTTGTGTTTTACTTAATAATTCATAATATAAAAGCTCAGCACTATGAATTTAAAACAGTAGGATAATAAACTCATCATCTTATTCTCAATTAGAACTAAAGCAAAAAAAATTGTACAAGTTTGCTCCAGACATGAATTAACTTTATAATAGAAGGGTTAAAGTGGGTTCCATGTTGACTCCTTCACTGTTTTTATTTTTAAATGTTTTGCTCTTTTTGAAGTGTCTTCAGAACGGTGACAATCTCAATTTAGCACTTGGCGGAGCCGTATACCATCTAAGTGTTTTTCCCTACAGAGATCTGGATAAGACGACGTGGGAAAGTTGGCGGCTGAAGTTCTCCCATATGAGGACCAAATACAAAGCAACCTGGTGTGCTAGAAGAAGACAGAATGTTTCTAACTTTAAATGCCAGGCAAAAAGCAGGTTGATTTTGACATACGGGTTAACTACAACTTCTGACAGAAACTCAAAAGTTCAGCCACTACAATAAAATTTGACAAGAGTCCCAATTTTCTGAAAGTGCTTTTTTTTTTCCACTTTGAAATGACAATGTTTAGGACAGCTGCGAGGTTGCTTGTGAGGCATATGTAGGAAACAATAAAAACCTGAAGAAGTTTTTATAAAGGTGAGAAACTTCGAAGACCGTTTTAAAAATAATTATAATAGAAAATGCTCCTGTAGTTAAAAAATAATTAGACAAGTTACTAAAGCATTACATAATGGGTAACTTTCTTAATATCTTCCATACTGACTTCTTCCCTCCATATTCATGTGGTAAATCTAAGCATTAGCTTTGGTTATAATAAAACATATAACTCCTAAAAGAATCATATATGCAGATTCTTGAAACTTAAGACAATAAAGAATAGAAAAGAACCACTCTAACCCTGCTATCCAGAGACAGTCACTGCTGACTGTCATCACCATCACCTTAGCCTTTTCTCTGTTTGTATATAAAAAGATGTATTTGTTTTCAAGTCGGAATATTATACAGCTTTTAAATATTCAACTTTGTTTACTGTGTCACAAACTTCCTCTGTATTACTAAATGATTTTATAAACACAATATTAATTTTCTCTAAATATTTTGAAGAGAGTTCTGAGTTAGAGAGAGAGAGAGAGAGAGAGAGAGAGGTGTTCATTTATATATAAATTGTCCTTTGACTTACAACTACTATGCGGCATCATTGTTTCAATGCCCAAAACAACCAATTTCTATTTTCATACAGTTGATGTTGCACAGCACTGGCTACCCAGACACTCCTTTTCAGGAAGGAACCTAATAATGCATTTTCTCCCCCTAAATAAGTATAATTTTCTGTTATCCAATATCTTTCAACAAGATGCTCATTCTCCCAGGTCAAAGGTTGGGTTTTCCAAGCAGCCAGCTCTACGGTGAAAATCAGTATTCTAGAAAGTTCTTAGGGTTTCATCACGATCAAAACTCACAGCAAGGGGGGGGGGGGGCTAGAGAGGAAATGGGACTAGACAGAGAAAGCAAGCTGTGGTGTAGTCTCAGTGGGATCCTCAGTCACCCTACAGTTGTGAAGGGCGGACCGTCCTGTAAAGTGGGATGTCCTCGGCTGAAGGCACGTGGGTTTGGTCTTTAATGTCCCCTTGTCAATCGCTGGATACAGCTGTCCAGAGAGCACGCCACCAAGCCGGGACAGAGCCGAGCGGCGCTGGTAACTGAGCACCCTGCTAGCAGGTCTCTGGAGCTGAAGCAGTGAGTCCTTTGTTTCAGAGGAGGCTCCAAACAGCTCATTACCACACTGACCCCCTCGCTGCTCTCTGGCTAGAGCCTCCCAAGACGTTTCATGCTTTCTCTTTATCCTGTGGACCACCAAGGCCCCTTGTCTCTTCCTTCGAAAGATGTTTCGAAAACACATTTTAATCTCTTCACCTCTGGCCTTCTCCCACCTTGCTGCCCACGCCATCTCCTCACCCGTGTCTCTGTAGCGGCTTCCTAGCTAGGGCAGGGACCCTTGTCTCTACTTACTTTCACATATCACTGACAGATTATCAGTGATCTGGAGTCATAAAAGCTTTCATCATATCATTTTTCTAGTGAAAGAACATGTATATTCTATTTCAAAATCTATCAGTTTCAGTTTCCTTTGTTTGGCTTTCACCGTTCTCAAAGTCACAATTCTGTGCCAGACCTACCCTACAGGTACCCCCACCTCATTGCTCTCCAGTGTCTGGGGTCTCTCAGGGTAGCCTCAGTGCCTTTGCTCATGCTGTGCCCTTTCTGGAATGTTCTACATCTCCAGCCAAGCCTGTCTATTCACTGCCCTTTAAAACTCAGCTTGAGTCCTTCCCTTCTCATTAAACAGTCTTTACTTTCTGCTTTTATCTAATTCTCATCTTTTCAGTTCCTGTTTCACTCATGGTACATACAAAGGATGGTATTTAATTTTTCAGGAATAGTTTCCTGTATGCCAATTTGGGCCCCCCTGCCAGACAATAAAACCTTTGAAGGCAAAGATTATTTCTTACGCCTCTGTATCCTCAGTTCAGGCCAACTTGGAGGCTCTCAGGGCGCTGGCTGGTTAGCGCTCACTGTCACCAGCTCTCCTTGGTGACATCAGAGAGCTTCTGCAGCTTCTTTTACATATTCAAACAAAGCCCACTTTAATGAACTTGTCCCCAGGTGCTTAGGTATGAAGAGGCACATTTTGCCTACTCTCCCACAAAAGCAAAGTGGTTCAAGGTGCACCAAAGCTAGTAGGTTTCAAATACCAGATTCACGCTTCTGAGCAAGGTGACTGTAGGCAAATCACATAATCTCTCTCAGCCTCAGTTTCAACATGTCTTAATCAGAAGTAGTATCTATTTCATAGCTTTAGTGTGAGGAATAAATGGCAAATACATATATTTAAATATTTATTGTGTTGTGTGGTATACAGTAAGAATTCAACAAATGTCATCAGTTGTAATTCTGTGAAGAAAGCCCTGGCCACCTGTTTCTAAGCGTCTTGATTACTTTTTCATCACTGTGACTCAAATACCTGGCATGCACAAATTTTGGGAGAAAAAGTTTCATTTTAGCTCACAGTTTTGGAAGGTCAGTCAAGCTACGGGTGGCCGGCAACAGTGGGAGCCTATGGGGGCGGCAAGGGTGAAGGCAGCTTCTCACAGCATTGCAAAATGGAAGTCAAGGCACGTTGAGTCAAGTCAAGTCCCAGAATCAAGGAAGGAGGCAGCCTATATCCTTATCCTTCCAGTCTCATCCCAGTGATCTGCCTTGTCTGTGTTCAGCCTTAGTGTTCTGTTCCTTCCAGGATTAAGCCCCCTTCACTTGCCTATAATCCAATCCACATGCCTGTGTTCCACCAAACATCCATAATCCACCCCTTCAGACCAAGCCCCCATCTCCTAACAGCACACGGTGTCACAGATAATTCATAACATCCAAATATACGAGACTTTTGGGGGATATTCCAGATCCAAATCACAATACAAAGATACTTATTTATGAGGCTGGACAGATGGTGCTCTGTGCTGGGCTGAGCAGTGGGGCAGGCATTCTGACCCAAGTGTGAAGACTCTGGCTTTGAAATCTTATCCAGTACCAATGGAGATGCCTTTAGTGGGACTGGCTGTGGCCAAGCTTACTTCTACAGCCATTGGAGAAGATAGAAGTACCAAGGAATCCTGCATGCTGGTACCCTTCAGAAAGGGAGGCAAGCCGAGCCCAGTAGTGCAGGTCTATTATCCTAGGTTTCTGGAACCTGAAGCAGGAAGTCTGCAAGTCTGAGCCCAGCCTAGGCAACTCAGGGAGATCTGATCTCAAATTTAAAATCAAACAATGAGCTGGAAATGTAGCTCAGTGAAAAGGCCCTGGCCATAGCCAGAAGAGAGAGGGAGAGAGGGAGAGAGGGAGAGAGGGAGAGAGGGAGGGAGGGAGAGAGGGAGAGAGGGAGAGAGGGAGAGAGGGAGAGAGAGAGAGAGAGAAGCAAGGAGGCTGAGTAGACTCAGTTTGATGGTAACAGAGTGCATATATGCAAGAGGACAGTGGCCAGATCATGTGCAAAAATACAAGAAACCAATGCTTTACCTACAGTAACTTGCTCAGGGAGCAGATTACTGTCCATAATCAAATTTGGGGAAATTCAGGTCATTATTCTGGTAATGATCCAGGAAGCCACACAACAGCCTTTGTATCAGTCAATCCTAAGTGGCCCGGACTTGAGTAACTGACAATTTCCCTAATTTTTGTCACTGCATCCAATTTAGGACTAATTAGAGAAAACCGAATATGTACCTCTCACCAATCACCATCGAATGTCCCGCTTCTAGACAGCTACCTCTGGTTTCCCCATGCCAAAACCCACGAATCAGACCATACTCAACACTTTCCTTTCCCCCCCCCCCCCCCCCCCCCCCCCCCCCCCCCCCCCCCCCGCAGAACAAAGATTTCGCATTCCCTTACTTGCCTTTCAGTCTCTTCCCAATGCAGGTGATGGAGGCTAATTCTTTTGGTTCAGCCAGTTCTGAATAACTGGCCTGGGCGGCTTCTTACTTGGCTGGCCTTTTGTTTCCACAATGGGCTTATTTAAAGCAATGTTGTGCAGTCATTAGGTCTTAACCTGAATCAATTTTTAAATTTTAAACACAGCACAGCCTTCACTGCATATATCAGTAAAAACCCATCCAATTTTTTGAAAGTCATTCTATACATTTCAATTCTGTTATCTCAAAAGTACTAGGTCTGTGGACTCATTCACCCACTTTTTTTTTTTTTTTACATCTCTGAACCAAAAAGTATGAAGCTGAGAGTTTATTTCTCATGAAAGTCTAACTCAGGCTTAAATGACAAGTTCTTTGACAAAAGCAGGCTGACTTCAGAAATGATAAAAAATTCCTTCCGCTTTTCAGTATTTACAAGTCGTCCTATTTGCATAACAAAAAAGCCACCCAGTCAGCTTACGCTCCTTTCCCGTTGACCCCAACCATGATTACCAAAGCCTCTTCAGCCAACCGCCACAGGCTTCTTTGTTCTATGTCAGAAAACCTCGCAAATAAACAGAACCCCAAACTCAATGGTGTGTAGTTGCACGGGAACAGCAGAGGTACAGTGACTAATCCTACCCAGGAGTCACTTGCCGAGGGGACAGCAAAGTGAGTAGTGGGCAAGGAATTTACGGACACATAGCCCGGATGTCTGTGCGCTTGAGATACCGCCAAGTCACATGACCCCACGTGCCCCTCAGCATCCCTCTCCCCTCCAGCCACCAACCTCAGGGCAGAAGTTGTTGTAACTTCGTTTTGGCGGTACTGGGGAGTAAGCCCCGGGTCTGTGCTGGGCTCTACCCCACACTAGGCAAGCACTGAGCCGCTGAGCTAAGTTCCCAGCTACTGTGGTTTGGATCTGGAACGTCCCCCAGAGCCTCCGGGGTTCGGATGTTGTGGATGATGGTGTGGGTTTCTTGCCCTGCTGGGAGGTGGGGCCGGGTCAGAAGGGCTAGACTACGGAGGGTGTGGCGGACTGTGGGTGTGGTAGGTTCCTGGGACTGCGGTCTGGCAGGGCACACACTCTTGCTGGGGCTTCTAGCATGTGAGGGATGGCTAGTGGCACATTTCACGTGGCAGTCTATAAGGACGATCGACTATCTCGTGTTTCCTTTTCCCTGATAGCTTATGCCTGTGGGTTTACACTGTGTCTGCACCAAGGAGACAAAGGGAATAGAAAGGACGTGGATGCCGGGTCACGGTGACCAGCTTGGTCCTGAACCAATCCGACTCGAGTAAATCATCTTTACCCGTTATTTGAGTAGGGGTCCCTCTTTGATTTCATTAAGAAGATTGTGAGCTCTACCAATAAAAAGGGGGCAGAGGGAGAAACTTAAGAACTAGGGATAAAACCCCTCAACCGCCATATTTGGGTGTGCTGCTGCCCGCATGGGGGCACAACCCCACCTTGCAAGGTGACTATTAAAAGCTTCATTTTTCTGTCTTCCACGCCTCCATGTTCTTCCTCTGTTTGGATGAACAGGTGACACCTGGACGCTCCTTAACCACACTCTGGAGGCCCAGATGCTTCCTGTTCTGGTGCTCTGAGCAATCGTTCTCCATCAGACCTTTCCTGCCACTGCCAGCTGCCATGAGTGCACTGAGACCTCATGAAACTGTGAGCTAAAAGAAACTTTTCCTTCCTTAAGCTGTGGGCGTCAGGCAGTGTGTCCCAGGAATGAAAAAGTAACTAAGACGCCCTTTTTGTGAGGACAAAGATCGAAGACCCCATAGGAGGAGATGAGCCTCTGCAGTGAAGCGTAGCAAGGGTGGAGCTCGGAGGGGCACCCTGGTCATCGCAATCTGTCCTTAGGCACAGACATACAATATTACATACATTTTCACTCTTTTAAAAAATACCAACTGTTGAGACCTTTGAAAACAGCTAGGCACCACTAACACTTGTCCTCCAACATCCACCTGTTATACTTATTACATTGGGAGCCAGCTGGCCAGGACCAGGAGCTTTGGCCCCTACCCCAGGACCTTGGACCCAAGAACTCACGCCCTTCCCAAGAATATCGTGGCTCATTAGCTTCTGGAAATAAGAATCCATGGTACTTATTTTATCACACCTCTTTAAAAGCAAAATGCCACATCACATTATCTCAAAACTCATCTATAAAGGTAATGGGACACTAGGAGATACCAATTGTATACAAAATAGACAAAAAAAACATACCAGCGTGTAGACTAGATAAACAAAAGCCACTCACTGCTGCACTGAGTGAAAAGTTGTATTTTTCTATCACCGGATTCAGTAATGAAGAGACAAGAACTCAAGAATCATGCCTTTCCTTTAATTGTACTTACAAGGAGATCAGTGTATGTGAGTTCTATTTTATTTGTAATTCTCATTCTTGGATCTCATAAATTATCTATTATTTGGGTTATATCATCTTCTAAAATTTTATTTCAACCCGTTGTCTGTGATCGGCTAATTTTCTTTTAGAGGGGCAACACGTGGACATGTTAGGAGTAAACAAGATTTATTCCTAACATGAGCTAACTTTAAATGCCATTGCTCCTCTCCTGAGCTGGTTTTAAAATAGCTGGTCTCATTCTTACTTCAAGCCTGATTCTGTTTTTCCCATCTCAGCTTTATGTCTGCGATTTGTGAATTGTAAACAACAATCATTTTTTAATGTTCTTAGGGAAACGCTTTGGCTGCATTTCAAGCCTTTCATGTATTCTTCTCATGATGGTATCTGTAATTAAGCTTTAGATAATTAACATTTCCTGCAAAATCAGTGTCTCCATATCTTTCCCCTTGTTTGTTACAGAACATTAAATTAAATTTAGTGCTGCTTCCTCTGTGTCCTCATCTCTGATCCTGAAGGTCAACCAAGTTGAATTCTTTTTCACATGTAAAGAAGAAGGGGAGGCTGGGCCCGAAGAGTAGCATTTAATCTACTGAAGTCAGGATATGAGGCTAAGAAGGAGAGTGTCTTCACGCAGCTCTCCTATCTCATTTGCACTCAAACCATTCTCCTAAGCCTTCCTCGCCAAGACTCAGGCAGCAGGTGATATAGCTGGAGGCGAAGGGCTGATTCAGCCCTTGCACTTAATGCACCCAGCCACTTTCAGGAGCAACTTGGCTTGCAAGCAGCTCTCTGGGTTGGAGAGGAGGCATTTTGCCATCAGGGGTAGTGATCATATGTTGGGAAATAGCTCACACGAACCATTTTGCCATTATCCTGTTATTACAGCTATTAGGAAAATAGAAGCTATGCTTTAAACCTAGATGGCACGCATCTCTGCAAGAATGCCAGCTCTTACAGAATCCATTTTTCCTTTCTATTCATGCAGATGGGGGAGAGTAACAGCGGGAGTGAGACTTGTCTCAAGCACGTGGGAGATGGAACTGACCCAAGCCTTTGACAGTAAGGCCAGAGGACAAAGGTTCTGTGCATTTTCCTAGAAGAATTAGGAACCATGATAGGAAGACCAGGCAACATTCCTGGAACTAGGTCGTCTGCTCAACCTCTGTTTAAAAATCAACGAAAGACCCAATGCCCACGTTTGGTGGCAGCGATCCTGGATCCAATATGCCACTCCAATGATGGACATGGATGCTCAGACTAAGCAGTAAATAATGAGATGCTGTCTACTGGGACAAATCATTTTTTTTTTAAAACGAACAGAGAGTTCATTATATAAATTCAACAGGGAGGTGGGAAGTAATTCTCTTTAAAAGAGGATTTGAAAGCAATCATTAAAAGGTGAGAAACTCAGTAAACAGGAAACGAATTAGAGCTGTTCTGGTCACACAAGGTAAACAGTGACTCATACTTACCAAGAAAGAAGTGGGCAACCTGGTATTTAAGGGGCACGAGGTGCCATGCACCTCTTTAGTTGATGGCGCAAAGCTATTTGTTTAAAGAGGGACAACACTATGTGTCACCTCTCTGAACACAGATAACTGCACAGAAGGCAGTGAAGATGGTCACGTGCACAGACGTGGCAAAG
This sequence comes from Ctenodactylus gundi, assembly GCA_004027205.1. NCBI lineage: Eukaryota > Metazoa > Chordata > Mammalia > Rodentia > Ctenodactylidae > Ctenodactylus > Ctenodactylus gundi. The sequence continues at coordinate 317,669 of PVKB01001234.1, read as the reverse complement.
CTGGAAACCTATTATAGGTGCTGTTGAGTAGATCAGCTCTTCCATACTTAATCACCAAGCAACGATTTCCATCCATCATGGTGATGATCTGTATATACAGTATGGTACTATAGAGTGAATATTTTTATTTCCCTAAAACTAGTATGTCAAAGTCTAACCCCAGCATGATGTTAGGATGTTGGGGTTTTGAGAGGTGATGGGGTTAAGGGAGAGGCCTTGCAGATAAGGTTAGTATCTGTATAGCAGAGACCCTTAGCCATATAAAGTCTACTGTCTACAAAGCAGGAAGTGAGCCCTCATCAGACACAGCAGCTGCTGTTCTCTTAATCTAGGAATTGCTGACCTCCAGGACCATGAGAGTTAAATGCTTGCTACTGATAAGCTACTCAGCCCATAACATCTGTCATGGCGGCCTGAGCAGACCAAGACACAGGGTTTCATTTGAACACAGTTGTGCTTGGTCAAGCATCCAGATGGGCCTGGGTGATGGCAGCACAGTTCCTCTTCCATGAGAGATTGAGGAGTCCCTCGGACAAGAACTAATACTGAGGGGAGGAGACGGAAGAACAGAAGAACGGCGGTGTGGCCAAGACCAGTATTCCTTGTGGACAGCAAAATGCCTGTCACACCTGAAGATTTGTCAGTGATCATAACTACATGTATGGTGCTTCTGTATTTTAAGGTGAATTTATCACTACTACTTCCATGTCATTCTGCTATACAAAATTACGAAGTAAACACAAATTTTATTCTGAAGAATAGGAACCTTACTGAATATAAAACCCTGATTTAAGGCAGGTAGTTATTTTGCCTTAAAACTAATAAACAGGGGCTGGCATGTAGATCAGCAGTTAGAGGGCTTGCCTCACATGTACAAGGCCCTAGGTCTGATTTCTCACTACCACATCAAGATCAGCCAGGAGTGGCGGCACAAGTCTGTAATCTCAGCACTCAGGAGGCTGAGGCGAGAGGACTGCTCTGGGTTTGAGGTGAATCTGGGGTAAGAGTTAGTTCAGGACTAACCTGGACTACAGAAAGAGATCCTATCTTCAAAACAAGACTAATAAAATATACATTAAAAATTCATGAAATTTATTTTTAGAAGCTCATTTTATCCATAAGTTCAGAAGTTATCCATGAAACAAAAATTTCTCCTGCTCAGGCATTTCAAATTGAATTTGAAATATGAGGAAAACAAATGTGATGAATCTAGAGCAAAGTTTATTTTTCTTAAAAAAGTCTTTCCCACTTTTCAGAAATGTCCTGTCAAAGGACATGACCATGTCCAGGCCAGTGACTTTCTCATAAACAGGATTTGGAGGGATCTGTGTTTTCTGCATTTAAGATATCCAGATGCATCAAATGGAAAACATTTTTCCAACTGTCTAACTCAAACCTTTAATAAGGGAATGAATGACATGTTGTATCCCCCACATGTTTACATTCATTGTCATAGCTATTGTCCCAGTGGCTGAATGTTGTTTTTGTAAAGTAAATCCAAATTTTATTCTGAAAAAATAGAGATCTTGTTGAATGTAAAACCCTGACGTAAGGCAGGTGGTTATTTTGATAATGGTGCCAGGTAGTTCTTGACTTGAATGACTGCTGGGAGATTTGAGAAGGTGGAAATAGGACTGTGCTTAATACCAGATCTGTACCCATATGAGACAAAAGTTTCCTATAGCTTGAATATGGTCCTTCTAAAATTTAGAGGTTGAAGCTTCATGGCCAATGTAATAATATTAAGAAATAGGACTTTGAAGAGATGAAATTCATGGTGATTCCTGCTTCAGGAAGGAGCTTGAGGCCTTTATAAAAGAGGCTTCCCTCAGTGTTTGGCCTCTTGCCCTTCTGCCTTCTGCTATGTGGGAACACGTTCCTTTCCTCTGGAAGCTCAGCAACAAGGCCCACCATGCTCCGCCCCCCCCCCCCCCCCCCCCCCCCCCCCCCCCCCCCCAAATACCAATGCTGGCATATTGAACTCTAAGCCTCCAGAGCTGTGTGAAATAAATTTTCGTCCTTTATGAGTTATCCTATACTTAGTTTGGATGTTGAAATGCCCCAATGGCAATTGGATTGGAAGACAGTGAAACTTTTAGGAGATGGGGCCCAAGGGAAGGTCTCTAGGTTATTAGGGTTGAGATACCCAAGGGGATTGTGGGACTGTAACTACATCCTCTCTTTTTATTTGTGGCCGTGAGTTGCGCATTTTGCTCCATCACACATTTTCTATCACTGCACTGGTACTCCCACTGAGGGCTGAAAAGCAATGGTCTGCTTGATTGTGGACTTGGAATCTCTAAAACTAAGAGTCAAAACAAACCATTTCTTTTTACAGGTTACTTGTATCATTTTACACACACACACACGCACACACACACACACACACATATACATATATAGTGGTAAAACACCTTGCTTAGAGCATTTTGTTATAGCAGCACAAATTGACTATAACATCACTCTTCTCGATTATGGATTAATGGGTTGGTGTGCACAAGCAGTGTGGATTTGTGGAGTTTAGATTGTTTTGTCAGGCAGTTCTGGGACGCACAGAAATGCACTTTGCATGACTTTCTGGCAAGGACCACATTTTTGTGTGTAGATGCGCCCAACAGGTGAGTGAGAACACTTAGGCATAGAACACACACTTCTGTGAAAACAAAATAATGAAAGTAATAGATATATTTCTAAGACTAACACGTTTTCAATTTAAATTTCAAACAGAGGGACCACTGGATTGTCCCATTCAAATTGCATATCAAAAACTATGTGCTTAAATGTCCCAGAGTTTATGTTTGAATTCCAAGATCACAGAGCTAAAATAAAATAGCAAGTCAAAATTAAATGACAGTTTTGCAAGAGTCTGGTAGGCATCGGAGCTTTGTAGCTTCGATACCACAGAATGCAGTCCCGTTTTGGGTGGGAGGGGAGTGTGTGGGACATAGAATGTTCTCAGGTGATTGCTGAAACTGATGCTGGCACAGAACAGACACAACATATGGCTGGGCAGGCCGGAAGGCTGAACGTCTCGACCAAGATGTGGTCAGGCCTCTCTGCTGACAGGATAGCAGGGACACAGCATAGCTCGGCAAGCAGGGCCCACAGCTCAGCAGATGCTGCGGTGGTCTCCCAAGCCTGGGAGCAGCTCAGACACACCTTCTGGGCATGAGAAGGCTCAGCAGCAGGTGCAGAGCAAGGAGTAGAGGAGACTAATGAGGATCAGGGATGTCCATGTGTGTGTAGGAGCATGAGTGCGCACTGCGTGGGACTCCAGGCATGGCACACACACTGTACATGTTGGGGGTAGGTGTAGACTAAGGTGATCAGGTGTTTTTGCCATTTCTGATGAAGCTAGAGGCATACCCTTTGTTAATAAAATTATGGCCTGGTTTTTACTCCCCTGGAAATTAGAAGGTGGCATGGTTGGTACTAGCCTTCACAGAAATACCACTGAATGGTCAAAAATTCTTTCAATTAGACAGTTGGCATACTATGTACTAAAAATACTCTCTAGACTACTCTAAATTTATATAATAGAAATACTTTAAAAATACGTATGTAAGAGCTGGATATTTTAAAAATGTCTTTTAAATGGATATATATAAACATATAAACACATGCATGTATACTTAAATATTCACATATGTCTATAACCAGTTTTGTGTCAATTAAATACTTAACGAAGAGCAAAAAGAGTTTAATTTTAATTATTTCTATGAAAAAAAGTAATGTAAATTTTCCTGACATAGTAGGGACACTTTGGGAAATGAGGGGATGTCAGAAATGTTCTTAAAATAAAGCATCACTGGCACTGAATAATAGTTTGAAATCTGCTCATAAAGTACATTATAAGAAAGATGAATATTAAATACATTAAAGGAAGACTAAAAATATTTTACCTTCTCTAATAGTCTAAGTATTCACAGGGCATTTATCACTATGAAATGCGTGACTGTAAGTCTCTAATTAAATCATTATTTTCCGGCCTTGAGCTACAATGAAAATTCCATAAAGGAGGCTATAAACCAGTTATCAACCTATTTTAATCACAGCTTAAATTAACACGAAAACAGTATTCAAGGAGAGGGCATTATTTTGATTCATACTAGACAGTCTTCCATTGCCAAACTAGACGGCAAAGGCTGCATAGACCAGAACTGTTTTGCTCATCTTTCCTATGCACTCAGGGCACCGAGGAGGCCTCTGCTGAGGCAGGAATCTGTAAATCTTACACACTGACTGCTATGAGTCTCTTAAAAAATAATAAAAATGCTATTTAACTCGAGTTCCAGGTTAGAACGTTCTATGGAGCTCCCTGGTCAGTAATGATGAACTCATCAAATAATGATGCCAACAACTGGACAACTGGGCATGCTCACGAAACTACTGTGAAGGGGTCAGTGCTGCTAAATTTGCACAGAGGAAATCTAGCTGGCCGTCTAATGGCAAACATGTGGACATTTTAATTCAACGTCAGTTCAAACAAAGGGAAAAATGACCAGAAACAGTAATTTGTGGTTAGTTGCAAGAAACGCTACCATGCAGTGAGAATACTTACTGCAGCTTAACTATAGGATCCTTAAGTCCCCAGTTTATTTTTTTTTAAATTTCAGTTCACTAAAATCAATCAGAGCCCCAAAGTGGAAAAATCAAGAAGTAATATATAATACAAATAATATAGTTTTAAATGGCCACTATTCAAAAGAGCATAGCTGAGATATCCCACTGCCCTCCTAGGGGGCATTCACTCCACTGCCTGGTGTACCATACTGTACACCTACCTTCCCTCTGGTCACTTCGCTGTTCTTCTCAGCTGTCAGGTAGACTTTCATGCTGGTACCTCCAAGTGAGTCTTATTTTACCTGATAATAGCCCCAGGCCCGAGAGCACCAATGCTGGTAATTCAGGTATACCAAAGCAAGCCATAAGTTACATTCTTTAAGTGAAAAGATGAAAGCTCACTAAGATAGTTTGAGATACCACATTCACATGTGACTTTTAATACAATATAATTATTTTATCATTAGTGATTATTGTTAATCTATTACTGTGCTTAATTTATCTGAACTTCCAGGGATCCCACGGGGGATCTGGAGACATCCCCCAGAACACCACTATATTCTCAGTGGCTCCCCGCACACCTGCGCTACTCCTATCTGTTCCAGTATCACAGAGATGTTTACAAAGCCACCAACAAGCTCCTCTTGACAAAAAAAATGGGACTAAAACTTTCAAATAAGAACATTTGAAACATTAAACAATTGTTTTTAAGTATCTAGTATGTGTCATTTACTGCGTTAATTATTGAGGCTCAAATTTTGAGCAAAATGGAGTTCTTGATCATCAGGAGATTAAAAAGCCTGAAGGAAAAAAAAAAATCATCTACTTTTAGGGAGAAATACATATGCATCACAGAGTAGTTATCCTAATTATAAATATGCACTTAGCACTAGAAATGACATTCATCCACAAAGTTAGGCTGGCTGTGCTCTAAGCTGCCAGCTTCCCATCATGCACAGCAGCTGGACACCCTTGCTCCTATGGGGCTGCAAATGTTCATCCTCCAATCCTACCCCGATCTGACCCTCCTTAAGTCACACTGCTGATTTTGTTTTCTGGCTTTGGACACCAGAATTTTGGTGTGGAAGTTTACTTACCCAGAATTAACAAACTGCACGTATATTTATTTTTTAGCAATTTAAGAAAATTTCAAATATACATAAAGTTGAAGGAATCATTATATAATATTTCATTAAACAATAAATGCCTGGTGTCTTGGTTACTTTTCATTGCTGTGACTCAATACCCAACACCGACAAACTTAGGAAAGGAAAGGCTTATTTTAGCTAACAGTCTCGAAGGTCACAGTCCATTCAGGGGCGGCCGGCAACAACTGACGTACATGGCAGAGAGAGAGAGAGGTGGAGGCAGCTTCCCGGACAAACAGGAACACAAGCAGAGGCTAGTTGAGACTAGTCCCCGTCCTCCAGGAAGGCAGGTGCAGCTTATGTATCCTTTCAGGTCTCCGCCCAGTAACCAGTCCCTCCTGCATCCAGGTGTGGCCACTACACGCCGTTCATCCTAACTCATACGCCTTTAGTCTTAACTGTAATCCCCCCCTCCAGACTAGACCCCAATCCACCAACATCACATGGTTCCATAGACAACCCATAACATCAACATACATGCGACTTTCAGGGGACACTCCAGATCCTAACCACAATACCCGGGAACTCATCCCTGGGCTTCTACCATCACCCCATCCTCGTCTTCAGTATCGCAATACCTACTCCAACCCTTTTTTTATAGTCACCACTTTCATTGGTTGAGCTGTCTCAAATTCTAATTATTACTGATAAAGAAAACATGTCCAATCATGGGGCTGATGCTTAGCCAAGAGTTAATCTCAAAAGCATTTGCTAAATGAATGTTTTCAATAAAACATCTCCTGCTTTTGAAGTGGGAGGGGATTTGAAGCTGACTAAGGCACTGATATTCTGAGGTAGTGTTGGAAGGGGAGGCTCTGGACTTTTTTCCTTTTGGCAAACAGACCTTGTTCAGGTTTTCCTGCCCAGTTTTCCACTCACAGCCCAAGAAAATGAGTATTCAAGAATGAAGGGAAAAGGGAAAGCGAGCAACAGGCATACAGGTAAAGTTCTTTCTGAACCCTTTGCAAACATTTAAAACAAGTATTATCCTAAATATGCAGTTGCTGTGCAGGGTCATCAGGGTGCCACTTTTCTGGAAATATATTTTCTCAAGCATACTGAGTTTGTTCGTAAGTGTTCACTGTTCCCCACATGCACACTGTATCAAACGTACCAGTTCTGAAACAGGAAATAAAAACACTTGTCTCCAGGAATGCTGAATACAACAGACCTGGGCTACAGTGCAGCTGTCACCGATTTCTTGAATCTGAGTTCAGCCTAAGTTTATATAAAATTGCCAGTGGAGAGGAAGCAAAACTTCAACTGTGGGTAGCATAGAGCTAGTAAAAGTTCTTAAAAGCAGACTGATGAAAAAATAGTGCCACCCAAGTATGACAAACCAGGTGACCTTTCCTTACCTGACCGGTGGTCAATATCACCAGTAATTATAGCAAAATTACAGTCAGAAATTTTACTTTTACCTGTCAAGCAAAGCCACAGTAAAATTCTATTTGTATAGATGATCTAGAACTCAACCCAACAGCATTTCATTGATATGGTACAATCAGAAGACTGATCTGAGAATCAGAAAACTTGGTCTTGTGACTTGGGTGTGTACTTATCCTGTACGAACCTCAGTTTCCTGACTATCCAAGGGGAACATATTACCAAGTTTTCTAAAATGTAGCAGAAACTGATTCAATGAGAAATCATGCATGGATCTCCAGTCTGTAATACTGAGATGAGAGGTGAGATACTGTAGTTGAAATAAATAAGACAAGAGCTCAGAGCCCCAGCTGCTGGCATCCTGCCCTCCGTGGAGCCCCAGAGGTCCTCTGTGGAACAACAGCATTTCAGAATCTTCTAAGATCTGTCAACCCTAGAATTTTGTGATTTTATCATGGCTAAATAAATCTAAGGTCAAATGGTTTATAAACTACCCACAAATATAATTTGTGGAATATAAAGCACAATTATTAATATTTTTGTATGATTTTTTTCCCCTTAAACAGGATCTGTCCAAAAAGAAAATGCCTCTTTCGGGGAGGCTGATGCGGGATGATTGCAAGTTCCAGCTCAACCTGGACAACTTAGGAGGACCCTGTGTGAAAATCAAAAATAAAAATTGAGCCGAGGATATACCTCAGTGAGAAGCTCCCGGACTTACTTCTCAGTCACACACTCACACACACACCCACCCGCCCCCAATCCAAAAAGGAAATGCTATAATGTAATTTCAAGGCCGTATTGGTCTATGTATTAGAATTTCTTTCCATTTGGTCCATCTTGAGATGACATTTTCTTCACAATCATATTTGTTTCTTCCCATTTACTAATAAATGTTTGTATGATATTTTATAGTAATTTTAATAAAGAATACAAGTCTTTCTAAAATAATAGTCATAATATAAATTTTATCATAAAACTTTTCTAGGGAGTAGTGACTCTTCCACTGGCATCTTGCTTGAGCAGCATGAATGATGGCACACAGGCAGAGGAAAAATATAAATGTGGGTCAGTGGCACATGTAATTCTCATCTTATACCCTAATGTGACACACAATGAATTGTGTCTCCCACCCATTAAGTTCATAGGTGGAATGAAGTACTGGTCTCAGGACCTCAGAATCTCATTTTAGCAGCAAGGCCTTTAGGGCAAACTAAGTTCATCAGGGTAGTTCATTGGCATGCCCATCCAAGTTGATTGGCATCCTTATCAGAAGGGGAAATTCCAATACAAGAGGACCCACCAGACATTGGTGGCCCCAATCATACGAAGAACACCATGTGTGAACAGCAGGAAGGTGCCATTTTTAAGCCAAGATGAAAGCCAGAAGAGAATTCAAACCTGGAAGTAGCTTGATCTTAGATTTGCAACTTCCATAGTTCTGTTAAGCCATTCAGTCTATGATATTGGTTAATGGGACCCTGCCATCCTAATATATTATTTATAGACACATTTATACACAACAGAAAAGGACATGTCTATCTCTCCATTCACACACACATTCCTCAGAAAATCACCTTCCTCAACTAAAGGCTTCCTGAAACATTATTGCCAAATATAGAAACTGCCCATTTATCGATTTATATTGGAATTTAGTACATTTTATTATGCCTACATAGATGTTTTTATCTCACAGTAAAATGTGAATGTTGAACCTAGAAATCTTTTTCTTTTCAAATTGCATCAAGCCATACAAACTGCCTCATGTTTATTCAGTTAGATAAGGTGAAAACAGTATTTTATATCCTGAAGAATCACATAGAAATAATGGGATTGGCTAAAAAAGAAAGAATTTGGGAAACTAAAATGAATTGTCTTGTTAGTCACTCTTTCCTTTAGGCCAGCCCTGCTAGATTATTCATGTGTTTAAGACAACACCAAGAAAATTAAGAATTTTTTTTTTTTTTGCCAAGAATTTCGGAAATTACTTTGTAATATGTGGTGATAGGAATAAACGGATAATTCCCCTGGAATTAATGATATTAACATGTCATGTGACCCATTAAGTTCTCAAGTGGATGCTCCAAGTAATTACAATTTAGTACATCGTTCACTTAGTATGATACACACGCTTCCTCTGGCACTATATCCATTTTAAAATTGATAGCACCATCAGGTCTACAAGGTCTTGAGAAGAATTTCATTTTCCCACTAGTCTAAAGTGATTTTACCATGTTCCTTGACCTTCAAAAGCTTTTTGTCATTTTTCTGTCATGTAGCGCAGAGGTTCTTTCCTCCATCCATTTCATTTAAATATGTGCTGTGTGAGTAAATCCAATAAACTAAGTAGCCATTTAGTTAAGATCCTCGTGGGGCCAGAGCTCCGGGGAACGTTTTCGAGCCCCAACGTTCCCTCTTCAACTCTGATTTCCTAGGCCATTGATCATCCTCTCTCAGCTCTTTGGAACAGATCCTCTTACCACATGCCCTCTTTAATCCCCAGCGTTGAAAGGAACGGGGGCCCGATACCCAGCAGCTGGCTGTCCACTTACTGTGGGTGAAGGGAGGGGGAGCTCCTCTTTATGGCTAATACACTAACACTGTCCAAGGAGAGGTGAGCCCTGGGCCTTGCCAGATGAGAGTTCTTGAAGGCAAGAGCGTGGGGCAGTTCTCTTCATGGGCCTCGTTCCCGGGGTCTTGCCAACACGGGAGTTTTGCTTATCAACAAGTTCTCCTCTATTTCTTATGATAAATCACCAGGTACAGGTTTCTACAGGACCATGTTCCTTACTATTAGTGCTCCCCTGACTGGTTGAAATTTCGGAAGTTCAAATGAAATCCAGGAAGTTGTAAACAGCAGGTGCCTAAACGCAATGGAACACAAGTGAAGGAACGAAGAGGAGGATGTCACTTAAAAAAGTGTGTCAACTCCAAACACAGCGTAACATTCGATATGTGCTGTCTAGTGTTGGCTTTAGGTACAAGAGTTCCACATAAACTAAACACTAAGATGTAATTTGAAAATTTCATTTCAAGTAAAATAGATCCTGAAATCCCTGGGTTAAACCAGACCAGAGGGCTTTTTTTTTTTTTTTTTTTTTAGTAGAGTAGGACATTTAGCACCTTGAAGCTCTGTGACATGGCTTCAGTACTCACTGCCTCTCAACTTCTGTCCCGGAGCTTGCTTCTTCTGTCAGATAATTGAGAAAGGTCGTGCTCCATGGACTTTAACTCACTGAGGAATTCACTGTCTCTTGCCTTAAACTGGCCAGAGCAGAAAGTTTAGGTCTTCCAACATGTGTAAGTGGGATTGAGACAGTTAAACTTCCCTAAGAAAGAACATTGCCCACTTCCTTTCTTAAGGGCCTCACTTATAATTTTCTACAGGAACAGCGTGTGAGTGTATGAGAGAGAAAGACAGGGAGAGAGGAGGAGGAAGAGGAGGATGGGAGGGAGGGACAGGTGAGAGTACACTGCAGCCAAGTTTATCTTCAATTCTTTTCACATTAAAGATCTAGTTTTTAGATGACAAGCATTTATAATACTGCTTCATTGGAGAGAAAGATCACATGAGGAAGGGCTAAGAAGACAGGACCAGTAATGGAATTTCAAAAAGGGAAATGGAGCCAAAATACAATTTGGAGATGTACAGAGATAGAGGAAGCTTCCTTCTTTACTCAGTTGGTAACAGGGCCTGACAGAAGAAAACGCAATTTAAATCAGCCCAACAAGAATAGCAGATGCTGCGGGAAGCCACGCAGGACGCCTGCTTGTGCTGAGCCACCTGAAGGGGATCATGGTTTGTGCTCCATCAGCTGCAGTTTATCCATGCCATTTGCTACTTAGTAGACACGTTGCCCAACGTGACGGGCTCTCACTAAAGTAGGCCTTGTGAGAGGTTTGCTCATGTCTGCCCGTAGGTCCAACGACAAAGCAGCCGTTAACTTAATGCATTCATCCCGGTGGTGGTCCCAGAGGTGGGGAGAGCAGGGGTGGGAAAGGGGAGGGCAGGAAGAGAGAGAGGAGGTAAAAATGGTAATGATGCGATATTTATTTGTGTCAATTCCCCAGTGCAAACGTAGAGATTGTGTATTGCAAACACATACTCATAAAAATAATTAGGAGCAAAAAACCAAAAAACAACCCCCCCCCCCAAAAAAAATACCCCAACCAAACAAAAAAAAACCAGGTGGCAATGAACACAGTATAGCAACATGTGAAAACTAAGGCCCTAATGTTAATTGAAAAATATGTAGACAATCATAAATATATCAAAATTATAAAAATATAAAAGATTATAAATAGTGATCATTTTAGAGACATAGGTGGTATAATAAAAAATGTAGCGAGTCTGCTGCTGGATATCATTCAACAGAAAGGCAAAGGTCTTCATAGACACCTTAAACCTTGGTAACGATGCGTGGCAAGTTGCAACTTGTTTGGTGCACTCGGTTACAAGCCACAGTTTGCTAGGTGTGTTTTAAAATCGGGACTGTGAACAATGAGCTTCATGGGAGTTGTGCCATTATACTCCTTTAGAGTCTATTTTTTAAAAGAGGTCATCAAGGAAGATGCAACTTGGGTCTATGGTCATTATCCCGAGACCAAGGTCCAGAGCTCGCAGTGGAAATCCCTTAGTTCTCTGCGTGTGAATAAAGTGCATCCACCAAGATCCAACATCAAGGTGATGTTTGTGCTTTAGACTTCGGTGAACTTGGGTAAGCTATGTTTGTACTCAAGAGTACCACAGTGGATTGTAGGTAATACTCTTGGTGCTTACGAGAGCATTTATGAAATGATGTGTGTAGAAAGCAGCCTGTGTTACACATCCTTCCTGGTACAGCAATTTCTGTCAAATAAAAACATTATGGTGTATCCTCATCTGCCTTTTTCACCAGAGGTGGCACCAGGCACCTTTTGGCTTTTCTGTAAAGTCAAAATGACCATGAAAGGGAAGCACTTTGAATTGATTCAGGACATAAAACAGTGATAACAGTGTAAGTAAACAGTGCCAGTAAAACTCACAAAAAGGACTCCAAGAATTGCTTCAGAAAGTGGCAAGAATTCTGGGATAGACCGTGTTCAGAGTTAGTGGGAGTATTTTGAAGGGAATTAACAGCATATGTCTTTTGCTGTAACAAATCAAAAAGTAAAACATTCACTGCATTTTGATTACGATTTATACAAGAATAGTGTTTTTTCTCCTTTCAAAAGATTGAAAACAACTTATACTGTTTAAAATTAATATATTTCAGTGATATCATTTCATTCTCAAAAGTGATTTTTTTTTAACTGAGGAGCTTTTTTTGAGTTTTTCACTTCAAGTTTTAGAATGAAGGCAAACTGGAAAACAGAGACTGATGGATACACAGTTAAAAAATTTATAGTCAAATTTTCAGGAAGCCTCTATCTGTCGATTACTAGATAACTGAAAAGACAATAAAGCCTGCTCCATCTTGAGTTATAGTAGACAGCTATTACAAACAAGGAATCTGTTTTAAATTAACTTCTAATAACAGTTTTGTCTGTCTTCAAAGGAAGCTTAATACTTTCACTCTCTGAAGTGAGTTGCACATTCTACTCAGGACTATTTGTTGTGAGTTTTCTTTCCAGTGCAGGCTGGCAATCGAATTTTCACCAACTTTAGAAAAAAAAGTTCTCGGAGAACTTTTCCTACATCCTCACTCAGTTGCGCGTACAAGAAGACAAACCTGCTGCTGACGATGAGAAGTGCAAGTTTCTTCCTTTGTGGTCAATGCTAGGAATGTGCAACGTTGAACTCGAAATTAACATACCACAAAAGTCCGCACTTTCCTACAATGCAGTCCTAGCACTAAGTTATGATCACGGTCCAGCCTATGTTGTAGTTGAAGAAGAGAGATGACGGAAGTGCCCAACACCACCCATCTCTACCACCAAAAGGAAGGTATCTGGGTTTTGTTTCTAAGAACTGGACCCAAGAAACCAAAGCCCTGTTTTTCTCAAGACCCCAAACCGACTGCAGCTCTGTCCTGCTGCACTGCACTTTTGCCACAAAACCTACTTTGCGAAATAAAAGGTAAGCGATTGTTATACTGTGAGGAACCAAGGGCGCAAACTCACCAGGCAGTGAATCTTATGGCTTAATAAAATGACCAGGCCCTTCCGGCTGACTCAGAGTTACTCTCAGTCTAACCAGCTCACCTATGCATCCCAGCCAGAGCAACTCGATACCTCACTTGTGCGATATGGGACCTCAATCCATAAAACAGGCCACATTTTCCTACTTTAGACAAAATTTCAGGAAAGAGATATGGCTGAATTAATTCTACAACGGAAACCATTGACTCCTTTGTGTGTATCATTCTGGAAAGGAGGACCTCTGTAACAAATATGACAGGAATTAGAAAAATCCAAATTCTATTACCTGCTTTCCTTGGTTTATAGAATCACTAGAAAATGAATTTCACCTCTTAGAGTTCATTTTTTTCCTAAGTCTATGGACAATCTTGTTGTTGAAGGTTTAAAAGATCCTTTACTGAAAGCTCTCCAACCACAGATTTCGTGTAGTTTATCTAGCATTTTCCCGTTATTAGTATATTCTAGTGCTCTTTATCCAAAGAAGTAAATAGTATTAGTGCCAGATGCTCTGTGCTCATGAGCAAAGCTGAATGCATTTACATTTGTAAATATCCACTCATGAAATACCATTGCTCCTTTTTTTTGAACACTGATGTTTGCAGAGCTATCAGCCATTCCAGAGTAATCTATCTTGCTTGTCTGTGCTCAACTGTGAAAATGCATCTCGACCTCCGCCTTATTCCCCAAAGCCACGACTCCAGCATAAAACCAGATCTTTATCACTAATTGATCTGCTATTTTCCTGTTCCCAAAATGCATGATGCCCAGATCAGTTTGAAAGAAAGAAAAGTAGTAATTGAATATTTCAGTTAAAGGCAAAAATCATACTTTCTCCCCTTCTCCTAACCAAGGTAAGGTGAGGATTTCCGTAAGGCCAGCCCATCTGAAATTCATCGTCCTAATAACTCAGAGCATATGAAGCGTGGTGCTTTTATTTCTTTTGTTCCAGCTAGGGAAGGCACTCACATACATATCTTGCACTTCATTTTTCACATTTTCTAAATATATTCATGAAAGTGTTCTGCTACCTTGGACTTAGAGTATTTTTCTCGGAGTTCATAATTTGCAAGATTAAACAACACCTTCTGTGTTACGAAGTGAGCTAGATTTTTTTTGAATAAAGAGAGAAATTTATTTTGACTCACAGTTTTAGAAGTTGCAGTCCAGGGCTGTGGGTGTAACCCCCATGATTAGAGGATTTGCTCAGAAAGTGTGAGGCCTCAGGTGCGACCCCACAGTACCACATAGTAGCTGATTGTGGTAGTACATGCCTGTAATCCCAGCATTCAGGAGGCTGAGGCAGGGGGATTGCTGTGAGTTTGAGTCCTGCCTGGGCTATACAGTGAGTTCAGGACCAGCCTGGACTATAGAGCAAGACTCCGAGGCAAAAAAGACAAAGAAGCTGCAGTCTGGCAGCTGGCCCCACCGCTTTGGGACCGATGAGGCAGTTCACTGTGGAAGGAGCACGTGGTGGAGCAGAGCTGCTCCTCTCGTGGCCAAGAAGCAAAAGCGAAGATTTAAATTTTTTTTTTTACATTCCAAACTTTGTGTCCTGTGTATAATTGCTCAGTAGTTTAAGATCACTTTTTTCTTGCCCCATTAAAATGTTAGAAAGCAAACAAATCTAACTGAATGGCTTTCCCTAAGCTGTTTATACTAAGTTAATAATCTATTAATAATACGTAATGGGAGTTAACACTAAAATAGAAAAACTCACATTATTTTGACAAATTACCCTCAGGGTTCAATAAAGCTTAACTAATTATTTATGTACAGTGAACAGCAGTCTGGTAAGCAGGCACAGCAAGGCGTGCTAAGCCAGCCTGAAAGTCGTTTCCAATTCATCTCACACCTTCTGGGGATGACGAGCAAGATTATTTAGTGACTAGGCAAAATCTTGCCATGTTTTGATTTAACTGGAATTAGGGAGAAGGGACTTAACAGCAGATTAAATAAACAGCAAAAAAGTAAAAATAAAAATCTAACATGAAAATGACAAAGGATTCATTCAGAAGTCTGTTCTCTACTTGATTGCTAGTGCCCAATATTCCTCCAAGGACTGTGGGCCAAGGGCTTGAGCCCAGTCTGAACCATGGTGCACTCTAGGGAATTCAAGTTTGAGACAAAAACATCCTCACTCTGGTAGAAGGTGGCGTCCACAGCACCCATTACCGTAAGAAACAGCTTTTCTGAGAAAGGATCCGTAATACTCTCCTTTCAATTAAAGTATGAAAAAAATTCCCTTTAGGTCACCAGGGAGGTGTACACAGGTGAGGATTGCATGGTTTTATTTCTTGAATGAGTGGTGGCAACAAAGGTGCTTGTTAAAGCAATTCTTAAAACTTGGCAGGGAGGGAGGCGTGGCAGCACAGGCTTAGAAACTCACAGAATTTTCAAAGTAGAGCGAAGAGGGTCATGAGTTGGAGCTCTGCTGGGATACTTACTGACTCAGTGAGACCCTGACCCAAAATCAAAAAATAAAAACATGGACTGGGGGCACAGCTCCATGTAAATGTGGGCAAATGTGTAAATGTGGGTCCCACATTCAGTTATGGAAAAAATCTTAGCACATATATATCTTCTTCCCTATGCACATTTTACAATTTGTTTTAAAAGGCAAGGAAATACTATCTAGCTGTATTCCTATGTATCCTTTTCTATGCACCAAAAGGCGACTGTGAGACCATCGACCATGCTGGGCTCTCAGATTCAGCCCAGCAATCCTGGCTCTCCCCATCAGACAGTACAGTAGCAGGGCAGGATCAGGGAGCTGTGAGCTCTGTCCACTTTTCAAATTAATTCTTCATTTTACTACATTGGCCTTTTACTTGATGACAAATCCCAGTCACATTCTGACCCGAATCTAAACCTCAAAATGTAGCACTAACCCTATCTCCTTAGAGTTTGCATTTTCTAAACTTCTATACCTTGCTCTGCAAATGGCTGACAGTAGAGTTTTTTCCTATCTACTCTCACTGAGATCCTATATTCCAGCTCCTACTTATTAGCGATCACACAGTATCAGTCATTCCTTTTGTCATGAGAGACTATTAGTATTATCCCGTTACCACAATGTGCGTTATTGCCAAAACCCGATCCATACCATTTTTAAGAAATGAAAGACATGATGGACTTTTAGTTTTTGTGTTTAAGCCTTCCTGAATGAAGTCCTCCTTGCCCTTATCAAAGAGGCAGCTAAGGCACAATAATCCTCTTAAACATTTTAACAAACTGATGAAAAAAATGACTGAATATTTCCAAGTTCTTTTCTCAGCCCAGAGGCTCCAGAATATGAATTAGGTTCACTGATATAAATGTTGAATCTTTAATATTTCACACCAAAAGAAATGCCTCTAGGTAGCTTTTAGCATACTGCTGTAATCTCGGGTAATGAATTAATCATACTCGTCCTTAGCCTAGAATGTTAAGGTGGAATTCACATCCAAGAGTATGGATCAGATAAACGAGCACTTTTCTTCCTGAAAACTGTTTAAGCCACTACATTAGGGTTCATAGAACTGACTAATCTCCACAGACTAGGATCTAAAATTAATATAGGCCTCAAAGCACCAGTCTCTGAATAGTGTCAGATAAAAATCCCAAATCTGATTGCTGGAAGTGCTTCCGAGGAGAGAAGCACCCAGGGACCCAGTAATATTAATTCAGTAAATAGGAACAGATCCCGCTTGCTTCTGTCCTGAGGCCTTTCTGATTAGCAACCCATTTAGAGCTACAGACGGGAGCAATCACTGTGTAGAGAGCCAGCTCCCTTAACCAGAGAGGAGGTGTTTCTATGTATACTAAAATTCCCTAGACCATTTCTGGCTACCTGCGCGACATATAATTAATATTGAGGTTAATTAGAAATGCAAATGCTCATCACGGTCATAACGAAGCAAGATTCGCTGACTGGACAAAATGACTCTGTTCTGTCACACAGCGGGTGACGGCTTGGTTTATATATAATTTTGATTACACAGAATTATTGGATCTATTGTATAGGCAACCTATACAATGGCTTCAGTGAACTCTTGAACTCTGTTATCTTATTATCTTATGGATGGAGCCATTTCTTTCCAGCAATATCTTGGAGCCCAGGGTAAGTAGCACTAATATTTGTTTACATCCACTTGATGGAACCTGGGAAGGAGGAAGCCTAGGTTGACAGGCTCTCTGCTGCAGCCCTGAGTTGCTATGGGTGGGACAGATGTGCCCACAGCATTGCAATGAGGAGTCAACACAGGGAAGTTGAGAAGAACACTTTTATTTTATGGTCTTGTATCAATGAATTGTATATTTGTGGCTCATCATCCCTTTCATCCATCCATTCTTCTAAAGTATGTGTTGGGGACTATAATGTTTTAAGATACTCAGCAATGCAAGGCAGACAAAAGTATGTGGTATAGATTTTGTCCTTCAGTTTGGAAAGGGAAGACAGAAAGGAGCAGGAAAATGAATCCAATAACATCATCAAAAGGCTGATCATGAACTATATTTGGATTACTAAGTTTTAGGAATTCTTTAAGATCAGTTGCCCTAATCCTTGTTATGTAAATGTCCTACCTACTTCTAAACATTGGCTTTATTTTGCAAATATCACGTCTTTCACTATTGAGCAGCTTAGAAATATTATAAGCAAGATACATAAAATATAGAATGAAAATTTTTCTTTTATAAATATCTATAATGCAAGATCAAATGCTATATGTTTTCTTGGAAAAGTATACCGTGCAATTGGAAATTAGCTAAGTAAAAGATTGCTTTGATTTGGAGGATCAAAAATGAAGCTGCCTTTTAAAGTGGCTCCAAAGACCACATAGAATTTCAAGGGACCAGAGAATTCCAGAGTTCAGATACCTTGGGAAGGGGATCTTACCAACTTGAGTAAAGAACCCAGGGTGGCAGAACTTGTCCACAATGGCCAGGAAGTGAGAAGTGTGGACTGCAAAGTGTGGAGTGAGAAGAGATTCAATCTATAGACACATTGGGTGGGGTGTGAGAAGGGCAGGGACGGGATAGGGCTTGGCAACAGAAGCGTAAGATGTTTTAATAATTACAAATTGGCTCATGCACATTAAGCTAGAAAGTTGGAAGCTTAGTGGAAAATTCCAGTACTTTTATTAAAACATAGCCTCCAGCCTTTTCAACAACGTTAGTCTCTACATATTCGATGTGACTGACACAAAATGTGGGGTGTGTGTGTGTGTGTGTGTGTGTGTGTGATATTGCAGGAAAGGGTTCTGAGAAAAGAGAGAAGAAAAGACGAGACATATGGGATGTCCACATTTAGGAGCAGAAAAGGAGAAGAAGAAACAAACTTCTAGGCGCCTGTAGCATGTGTAAGCCAATATATTAAAGGATGTGCGAACACTATTTGTTTAAAAAGTAAAATGACTTGAACTTTAAATTTATAACATTTGTTCAGATTCATCCCATATGGACCCAAGACTTTTTAAATCTTTAAAAAGTAAAAGAATTCACAGATGAATATTTGATGTTTGAATGGGAAAGAACTTTACAAGAGTGAAAGCTATGTGTGTTAGGATTTTTCTGAGAAATAATATCAAAAAGTGGCTAAAGCAATAACATATAATACATATAACTAACAGGGAATATACTTGGAACAGGAGGATTATAATGAGGAATTGGTTTATGTAATTATGGAGGCAAGATCTAAGATCTGCAGGCTGGGCTGGCGGTTTCTCTGTTTGAGATTCTGGAAAGCTGATAGCGTAGATCCTATATGCAGGTGAGCTGGCTCCTGACGCAGAAAAACACATTATTCCCTATGAGTTCAAAGGCAGTCAAAAGGAAGAACCTTCTCCTGCTCTTGGGAGGATCAGGCTTGTTTGTTACAATGAGGCCCACCTGCATTGGGTGGGCAATCTGCTTTGCTCAGTCTTTCGATATAAATGTTAATCTCATCCAAAATCACTCTTGGAAAAACACCCACAGTATTTGAATAAATAACCCAGGCACCCCATGGCCTAGTTCAGTTATATTACTCAGGTTTCCTGTTCCTGGAACAGAATCCCTGACACCTGCAAATTAAAGGAGGACACAGTTTATTTGGGCTGCTGGTTTCAGAGGCTTCTACACATGGTAGGTTGTCTTTGCATCATGCATCGTAAAAGGAGGACATCACAGAGGAAAATCACTCAACTTGTGGTGGCCAAGACATAGGACTATGTGGGAACAGCCAGAGCTGAAGGGGCCAGGGCAATATAGACTCTCCAAGATCATGCCCTCCATAACTCTGCCCTCTAACTAGGGGCCATCTCTTCATAGCCCAGTAAGTTCTGAAATCATCGGTGAATTAGCCTATTGATGCAGTTCATGCCTTTATCATCCAACTATCTCTTTGGAATTTCTTAATCGAGATTAACTAGCATATAAATTCACACAAATCCATTATATAATTTTGCAATGTAAGATATGGCTTCATATAAAGGGAACGTTATATAACCAGGGCAACATTTTACCAACATTAAATAACGAATTCCAGTTTTCCCATTATTCATATCCATTTGTGGCCTCATCGTTCAAGGCTGAGTCACAGGCTGACTTCTCCAGGGCAAAAAGGTTACAAGAAAAGATATGGCTAGATCTAAGTCTCTTGACTTTGGTCACTGATACGTGGGATTTGGAGGGAGAAATCTGTTTCAGTTTCTAGCTCACCTCCTAGAAGGGCATGGTGTCCCTCTCATTCAGGCGTGGTCCTGTTAGGGTGAACTTGGTGGTATATCTGGGCAGGTACAGAGAGGCGTGGAAGGCTAGTTTTCATTTGGGTTTTCTCAAGCGTGGCTGAGATCTGCCCTTTTCAGGATGTTGAAACAATTAAGAGTCAAAAGGAGCACATGGGAAGCTCTCAGCAGAGGGTGGAGCGGGAGCTTTTGTCCCCAGGAGAATGAGGCAGAGAGGTAAAGAACACGGCCAACTAGGACCAGGGAGAGAGGTGCGAGAGTGGAAGAGAGATTAAATGGAGAGGTGATGAGTGCGCCCACTACCATGTGGATCCAATTGCTTTTCACCACGCACCCCGAGAGGTCGCCAGAGCCTCCGTGCTCACCACGCTCGACTCCATCGTGGAACAGAGCCACGAAGGAAGCTGGGAACAGGGACTAGCTACTATCTCAAAAACCCGAACGTTGCCTAAAAGGACTGCATAACTGATCTACTCAGATTCAATTAAAAGTCAAAAAAGGCCTCCCAGTTCATGTCTGCTGTTTTTCCCCAATAGGTGAGAACTTACAAAGAAGACTAGCAGAACTACAGATGAAATACGCACAGCCCATTATCCCTATGCATCGAAGCATTGTATAGAGGTGAATTTGCAACCCTGGTACATTTTCATTCGTCAAAAAGAAACAAACCCCACAAGACCAAAAACGACTAATAAATAAAACCAGCCAAAAACATGAATAAAGCTAAAAATCAAGCAACAAGGGGGAAATACCAGTGATGAAACAAAGGGTTAATAGCTTTCATGTAAACAGGACTCTTGAATAAGTAATAAGTGCTAAGATAAATGGAGCAGAGTGGGCAAAACCCAAAACAAAGTAGCATGTCGATTTACAAACTAAGAAATAGAAATGGATAACCACATAAATACTTAAATAAGCTAAGAAATAAAAATAACAATCAGTACCCTTTTTTCCTACCAGAAGAGAAATATTGGTAGGAGTTTTCTGAAAATCAATTTAGCAATATATATCAAGGAGGTTCAAAATGTTTATATTTTTAATCAATTATATTTCTAGGAAATCATCCTAAAGCAATAGTCAGATAGGTGGGCCTATTTAACAATGAATTTCAACACCGCTCAAATTAGATGGAATGATCTGGGTATGTAAATTGCGATGCCTGTCCCAGGCTCACGAGGAGACAAACCTCTACCTTGTCTCATTTACAGCTAGCCTGGAAAGCAACCTAGCTTCGTAACTTCCCTTGCTGTTCTGTTTCTTTTATCCACTTTGCAGTAAAGCTGTCTGTCTGTCCGTCCGTCCGTCCGTCCTTCCTTCCTTCCCTACCGAAGGAGGTTTTGCTGTGTTTGATCTCATTGTCTACACAATAAATAACCTCTTGGCTTTCTTTCATTAAATTAAAACTTATTATTTTTTTGGTCTAAATGTTTCTTCCTTCTTCTTTTAATGAACAGTCACTTGTGAGGTTAAAGCTGTTTCTGATGGCTTTGGATCACTACCTGATTTCCTGTCTGGCCCTTTACCCAGCTGGCCTGGGTCCTTGAGATCCGTGGGTGGGAACCTGGCTCCTGGAAAACAAGGCTGTAACTGCAGCAGTAGTTAAGAACTACGTAATGTCCACAGTACACAGAACAGGAGCCCACATCTGCCTGGTAAGGTTACATATTGATGGAAAAGTAACTATCTTAATTCATTTTGTACAGCTATAACACAATGCTACAGAAATGAGGTGATTTTTTTTTCTTTTGAGACAGAATCTTGCTTTGGAGTCAAGGCTGGTCCTAAACTCACTCGGTAGCCCAAGCTGGCCTCAAACTCAAAGCAAGGTTTCTGCCTCAGCCTCCACAGTGCTGGAATTACAAGTATAATAAGCCACCATGCCCTGTGTATGTGGTGCTGGGTAACTGAACTCAGGACTTTGGGTTTGCTAGGCAAGAGCTAGCCACTGTGCTATTCCTCCAGCCTGAGACTAGGTAATTTATAAAGAACTTACGGTTCTGGACGCCCAGTATCAAGGTGCTGGCAGCAGGTATCTGCGAGGGTTGCACGTACCGGCGGGGAGAGACGAGTCCTCACATGGTAGAAGGCAGAGGAGCAAGGAGTCAACGCTGCGAGCCCTCCCTCCAAAGGTACCAGGCTCCACTCACAGTGGGGGAGCTCACGTGACCGAGTCACCTCTAAAAGGCTCCACCTCTTAATTCTGTCTCTTTGGCAACACCTGAAGTTTAGAAGGCTTGTTTTCCTCCCCCACTTATTAAACCAGAACAATCCCACTTGAGCAGGTGATGATGCTGGTAGGTCATCTCCAGTGGGGGAAGGGTGGTGGTGAGGCACGGGATGAGTGTGGTTATTTGAAACAGTGCAAACGTGGACAAAGGTACACACGTTAGAGAGAGGTATGTTCAGGAAATGAAAAACTGTTTTGTGGGGTCATGGGAGAGCAAATGGGGCCATAGGTGAGTGAATAGGTGGTTAGATAAGAGAAGCTTAGTCAGTAAGCCATATTAAAGAGCTTGTGTTTCCACCTGTTAACAATCTGGAGTCAGTAAATACGTGGAAAATGGTCAGATTTTAGTGTTGTTGCGGTTTACTATGAAATGTCCCTCAAAGACTTCTATCTTGAGGGTTTGATTCTCAATGTAACCAAGTTCAGAGGTGAGACGCAGGCAGGTGACTTGATCACAAGGGTGCCAACCTCATTAATGGGTTAGTTGCAGGTGGAGGTGAGGCAGTTTTTGTCCTGCCAAAATGGTGTTTTTGCCTTAACACCGACAGAAAGGCAATAGAGCCAAGTGACCAAGGGCTCAAACCTCTGAAAATGTGAGCCAAAATAAGGCTTTCCTCTCTCCAGGTGGCTTTTTCAAGTGTCTTGTCACAGTGACAGCAAGTTGAGCAATATTGTCACCCCATAACATGCAAATACTGTGGATGGGAGGTTGGCGGGGTAGAGGCCCACGTAGTAGATGTATTGAATTACGGGCTCCGCCCCCCCCCCCAAAAAAAAACAAAAACAAAAACAAAATAAGGGGTAGAACAGAAAAGAAGACTAGGGGCAAGGTGTCCAGAATCAGCATGGAGCAGAGACCTACTGTGTGTGCAGCTGGGGTTAGGGATAGTGAGGAGACGGTGCTGACCCCTCATGCTGCCAACAGTGGGGCTACTGATAATACTCAGACTTGATTAAATATGAAAATCACTGGGATCTGTGTTGAAAATGTAGACTCTCGACCTGGGCCAGGTAACATAGGCCTGTTATCTCAGCACTCTGAGAAGCTGAGGCAGGAAGATCCCAAGTTTGAGCCCAGCCTAGGCACCTGAGCAACTTAGTGAGATCCTGTCTCAGAAGCAAAACCCTCCAAAAGAAGCTGGCAACATCGTACAGTGTGAAGGCCCTGGGTTTGATCCCAGACAGGAAAAAGCAGTCCTCACCCAGCCCCCATTGGCAAAGTGAGAGAGGGGACAGAGGCAAAAGCAAAACGAAAAACACTGAATGAGCACTGCAGGTGGCTCTTACATAGATCCACGGGAAAACCATCCTTTCAAATAACTTGCAAATTACTATCCTCAATAACAAGTAATCACACAAAGTGAAGAGAACAGAAAATTTCACAGCACAAATGGACGGTAAAGGGATGGTGTGTAGCAGTAAATATGGCGTGTGGGTGGCGGGTGAGCGGAGGCGGTGAGGCGAGACCCGTGGAAGCACACGCTAAGAGGACAGCAAGGGAGGAGAATTAGTGATGACAGGAGGGAGGGCACACTAATGGGGAGGAGAGGGACTGCCACCTGGGGGCTTCTAAATGAGAAAGTGGCCCATCCGGGATTGCCTTTGGTCATTAGGAGAACTTGGCGCATCTGAGAATCAAGGGAAAGGTCTATCAGAAACTCTAATAGTTGAGTATCCATGGCAATCACTTATTCAGGTATAGGTTCCTGGGCTCCACTGCCAGACCAGTGCAGTGGTGGAGAACTGAACCAAAAGACAAAGGACTTTGTGTGTGTGTGAGAGTGTGTGGTACAGAGATCCAACCCAAGGCCTTCCACATGGTAAGAAAAGTGGCCTACTAGTAAGCTATACCCTCAGCACCAGAAAGTACTTTTCATGAGTACCCATGGCAATTCCTACGGAGACTCACAGAAGGCAAATCATTTTATTTTTTCTTTTAAATAATATGGAACTTATTATCTCTAACTAATCATGGACAAGTGAAAAGTACTAAAACAAAAACAAAACAAAGAAACAAACAAACAAAAAAGTGTAAAGAGCATCAGGAGTCACACCGCATAGATGAGTTGGATATTCCTGCTTTGTGTCCTTGGTTGGTTGTCTTTAGTTCACAGATAAGCATAAGAAACAGGCCAAGATTTTAGGGCATCTGAGAAAAATCAGGTGTTTTCCAAAAAACATTATAGCAAGGAAAATAGAAATTGCATTAATTTTTCTACCTTGGCAACCTTGCGTGGCCAGGAATTGACTAATAGAAGCAGGAAAACAGAATATAGTTTTCTGATTACCTAGTGCTTGCTCTTTTACAGACAGAGCAAGAGGGGACAAGATTTTATCTGTGGTGAAGAATTGATTCTGACTACAAACAGCAAAATGAAATTCAAAGTTGTCTCCTGGCTATGATATCAGCTGGCATCTGAGAAATTTGGTAAATGACAGTGACCCCCACTGAGCTGACCTTGATGTCCTTGCATGCAGAACATCAAAGGGATGTGGGCACACAGGCTAATGGGGGGGAAAATCCCAAGCCCAGAGAGTTAAGTTCTATTTTTGAAAAACAAGTTTTATAAAAGGCCTATAAGATTATGTAAAATTGGGGTCATAGAAATATTGCAAAAGATTATCTCAGGTTGTCTTAATTTCAAAGACTGACTTATTTCTACAACCTATAGGGGTTCTGGGTTCTGTTATCTTCCAAATAAAGTAAGAAACAGATTTTTTTTGTTGTTGTTCTTGGCTTTTAAAGCTCTGCTTGTTAAGTAGATTTCTGAGCACACGAGAAAGATAAAAGCCTTTTTCATGTGGGGTGTAAAGAAAGTGGTGGGAAAGAATGGGCAAATGTCATCTCTAATAACCTGCCCAAATTAGGTAAGCACAGGGGGTGAACCAAAAGACCTGATCATTATTTTTTAAGGGAAAATTTAAAGGTAGAAAAGGGAGAGACCAAGGAATTGAATGGGCAGCAAACATAGCTCCTAACTCTAAGCATTTAAGAAATATTTCATAACGATGGTGGTTGCCAACGTGGATGCCCGCCCATTGCTAGAATGAAAGAGCATGGAATTTTCTGGAAGACCTTTGATCAGGCCGTACTCCTGACGGAAGGCAGCTTGTACTGAGAATGTCCCACTCCGTCCTGTCGTGGGTGGGGAGGCCGCTACCACCACTCAATTAGACAAAAGGTGACACCCTGGAGCTTATAATTCTTGAGGAGCCCCAATTAATTTATGCAGCTGCTAGTGTGTGCCAAGCTGAGTTAGAATTTCTTTTAACATTTTTATCTATTTTCTCTCCAAAGTATTCATATTTATTAATGTTGGCTTGGTAATGTTATTCTCCCGCAGCGCAAAGGAAATGTGTTCATCTTAGCATTTTTGCCTACTTTCTTTACTTTCCTTCTTGTTTTAATTAACAATTGCTCAGTGCCCCGAGGGCTGTCATTAATTAAAAGATTAAAAAAATCCTTCAGGAATAAGGAGATGGATATTTTCCTCTTTTTCAACCTGTATGTGGTTTTAAGCTTTATTTTTCAGTGGGGCTCTCTCTTTTAATGTTTCCCTCCCAGAGATTAAATTTATTTCCAAAATATCCAATGGTTGATTTTATGCAAATGTAAGAGTTTCCAATACGAGAAATAAAATATCTTGATGTTTTATTCATTCATGGTTTCCTAGGAGTTTGGTAAAAGAGCTTTCACGCCGTGGGAACGAGGCTTTAACAGAAAAAAATACAAACATTAGTAACTCTGGTAATTGGGAAAATGCACAGTTCAGTCATTTCTTTTTCCCATTGTTTAAGAGGAAGGTAAAGATGTGTTTGGGAGTTAGAAGAATTCACTGATGAAGGCAGATAGAGGCGATAACCAGGAAGTATATGTGCCTTCGAGCCATTAGGCGGTGACTTACACTACCTAATTACTATTTTGACCACTGGCAGAATTTTTTCTCTCTTTAGTCTATGAAAAAAACAGATTAAATAAGGGACCATAAAGGGACCAAAATGATTCCAAAGGTGGCTTAATGAAAAAAGTATAAAATGTTCTGCCATTTTATGGAAGGTTGTAAACCCTACGAAGTGAGCCGTTTTCGATGATGAAAAGCTGCCGGGAGGGCGGTCTAGGGCCTTCCCGACCCCGAGCCGCGTGGCTCTCGGCGCCAAGGTCACAGGGCGAGGCTCTCAAATGTTTTATCGCGACTCCACGCTCTTCTGTGGCAGTCTCTCCACTCCGCTTCTCGTGTTAGTCTATCAGTGCCAACCGTAGGAATTTTCGTTAAAAACTATTTGTGTTTGAGTTGAATTTCAGTGCCCGGGGTGTCCTTACTGAAAGCCCCGCGGTGGGATACGCTTAGCATAGCAAATAGGTAAGTACTGTACCCAGTCCCTGCTCAGCCTCTTCCGGGCTCCGCTCCTGTTGAATTCGTGCACTTTCCTCAGCACCACCAGTAGGCACACGCGTTTCAGTACTGTTTTTTGGAGTGGATCATCTGCCAACTTTGCTCACCACATCCCTCTCCTCCCTGAAAAGTGGGGCCCTCCGTGGCTCCCGGGTGGCATACTTTGTCCTCCTCTCCCTGTGTTGTACTCTTCAAAGACTTGGGCCACCGTGATTATAACTGGTGCAAACAACCCTGAATGTTCTTCAGTTGGACAAGTATACAGCCCTGAGTTTGTGCAGTTATGTACTTGGCCTTTGATTTATAATACATTTAAAAATGTGGAAAGCGATATGAACACATTACACTTTGAACACTTACAGAAGGGAAAAATCACCAAAAATTTCATCAATGTGTAGACTCTCATATTAGTTTGGAATCTAATATCTTGGATTATATTCTACTTTTTTCATTTGTTTGTAAACCAGAAGTTCACACATTCATATGAAGTCACTATAGCAATTTTAACTTGTTCAGCAAAGTCCAGTATTAACATAATTATCCCTTTGTATTTATTTTCATAGTTTCTAATATTGCAATTATTCATAATTCTGTCTGCAAGTTCGCTTATGCATATTAGTATTTATCCAGGATAGGGTCTCAAGAGGGACTTATTGAGTTAAAGTTTATGAACGTTTACATATATCTTAAGATATAGATGTATGTGTAAATACACACTTTTTACTTTCAAAAGTGTTTTTATGGGGGGGTGTAGAGGAAGGGCTCAGTGGCTAAAGTGCTTTAGTAAGTGCTAAGTCATGCGCTAAGTACCTGAGTTCAATTCGCCAGCAACACATAAACTGGGCGTGGTGGTGCATGCCTGTAATCCCAGCACTCGGGAGGCTGAAGCGGGAGGATTGCCCTGAGTCCAAGGCCAGCTTGGGTTTCATAATGAGTTCAGGACCAGCGTGGGCTACAGAGCAAGACCCTGTCTCAAAAAAGTGTTGTTTTCTGCTTTTTACTTTTTAATAACTTCAAATTTAAGGAAAACCACTAGAATTAGTACAAAGAACTCTTGTCGACCTTCTTGCTTAAAGATTCAATCAAGTTTAACACTTGTCTCACACATCTTCTTTGTAGTGAAAAACCCTTTCGGTTCGCTGGTTGGTGGCGCAGACAGGTGCCTGCCCTGTCTCCTTCACGCTGCAGCAGTGTCTCTGCTCTCCTTTAAGCTAATTTCGAAGATGCCACAACCACGGTCAATTTTAGCGCATCATTATCCTCTGAAATACATCAAATCTAAAACGGGTCTCCCTACCTTTCTCTCAAAGCGAGCTCTCCCACGGAACTCCTACTTTCCGTCATCTATCTTTTGATACAATAGGCTTCAAGCTTTCTCTCTCTCTGAGTCTACACGTGTTACCAAGTCATTAAATATTAGCACTCCTGTGTCACTCAATATCTTTACATGCACTTTCCAGAGGCACCTCAAATTTGACACATTCTTCACTCGACTCATCATCGGAGCTTTGTCCTCAGCCTCCTGCCTGCATGAAGAACTTGTAAGAGGCACCACCCGGGCCTCTGGCCAGCTGGGCCGCCCCTGGGTCGGGAAAAGACAGGCAGCAGAGCGGTGGTTGGCCAGTGTGCTGAAGGGCAGGGAAAAAGTGAGACTTGCTCTTATTCGCTCCCAGCCATTTTTCTGGTTTTGTCTAGTCATCTTTTATGACATCTGCATAAATTACCTTAGTTTCTTTCCTCCTCATCTACCTACTTTGTATTTCAGTTCTGAAAATAGATCTCTGAGATAATCAAACCTTTCTCCCATTTTACAGCGGAGGAGCTAGGAACAGGTTAATTATTTATTAAGCGCCAGGCCTAGCACTATAATTCATGGTGCTAAGTCCTCTGCAAGGTTTTGTTGTGAAAAACATATAACCCAAATGCTACTTTTTCACCAAGAACCACACTATTTTTATCATTTTTTTAGTTTATCTCCAAAATGAATCTTTCATTCTGATTTTCATTTTTGCCTGCTCTCAAACAGAATATTATGACTTCTACTTTTTGCGCTAGCTCATAGATTTAGCTTATTCATGTAGTAAGTACTTTTTTATGGATTTCAAAACCTTCTTAATGGCAGTTGACATGAACTTATATAGAAAAAGTTCCAAAGAATCCACTTAAAAACTATTAGAACTAATAAAGGAATTCAGCAAGGTTGCAGGGTACAAGATCAATATACAAAAACTAATTATACCTCTCTATACTAGCAAGAAACAATCAGGAAATGAAGTTAAGGAAACAATTTCATCTGCAATAGCATCAAAAGAAAAATGTACTAGAAATAAATTTAACAAAGAGTTTGTAAGACAAGGGCTAAAACTTACAAAACATTGTTGAAAGAAATTAAAGATCTAAATAAATAGAAATATACTTCATACTCATGGATTGAAAGAGTATACACATGTATTTTAAATTTCTCTTTTATGCATTTATTTATCAATATATGACAGTTTTTAATAACTCAAACTCATGAAAGCACTTATTTTTGCACATTTGTCACAAGATTGAATGCTCAATGATAAAAATAAGACATGAAATTTAATACAGAGGTTGAGAAACAAACTTACTGAAAAATATTGAAAAGGATTGTACAGTTCTCTTCGCATTTGTGATGGTTCTGTTCTGTGAGGATGTTGCCAGGCTGAAATTTGTATTTCTGCGTTCTATTCCCTGTATGACTGCAAATTAGAATTGTCTACCCAAAGACTTATGCAAGATTTTAAAGACACCACTGAGTAGGAGCAAGGTGCTCAGAAGGTCAGGCAGGACCACAGGCCTCTGCCCGCCCACACCTGTCACACTTCCAGCAAGCTCACTGTGTCCTCAGGCTGCTGCTAAAATTTTAGCTCCTTCAACGTTTCTAAGTCTGCGGGTATAGACTGCGACATAAGCTACTTTCAGATCAAGCCTACCGGCTTTAGCTTTCTCAGGATTGGCATCCCGGGCGATGGTCGTGGGCAGGGTCTGGCTGGTCTTTGGAGTTCTGGTTTGTTTGCCTATTTCAATTTACCTTTGCTTTTACCATCTGGCGCCCAGCTTTATATCTCGAATGTATGCCTTGCTTATATTCCATGAATTAAAGCCCATAGCCAGACTCTGAGAGAACCATACCTGTCATTATAAGCTCCAATCACTGAGAGATTTCTGTAATAAACACCATAATCCTAACAGATCATAATGGCTCTTATTGTCTTACTCAATTCTAACCAATATGCCACATATTAAGTGCCTACATGGCCTCCAAATAATCTTTTTTCTTTGTATTTGCATACATATCATTTTATATACCCCAGACCTAGGAATTGATCTTGTTTAATCATTTCCCCACTAATACTGTATTAGCCACACAGGCAACAGTGGTATCCAACTTCATTCATGTTTTTTTCTTTCTTTCTCATTAGATAATTCACAATCATTGAGTTTTTACTATATGTCAAGGGCTGTGGTAAGTTGGGTGCATTATCTCATTTAAGTTTGTTAGAAGACGCACAAGCAGTTGAATACTATTACACTCTTTAGAAATGAAAAAAAAAAAAAGAAAATATCAGAGTTAGCCAAGTTTTGATGTTGTCTCTGAGTTCCTAGATAATATTTGGTGGCTCATTTGAAAAACTACAAACACACCAGCTTATTAAAAAAAAACCATGGCTGGGGCTGGAGGAATGGTACAGCAGTTAAAGTGCTTGCATTGCAAGAGCAAGGCCCTGAGTTCGATTCCCCAGCACCATATAAAGCTGGGCGTGGTGGCACATGCCTGTAATCCCAGCACTTGGGAGGCTGAGGCAGGTGGATTATCCTGAGTCCAAGGCTACACCAGTGACTTCAGTACCAGCCTAGGCTACAGAGCGAGACCCTGTCCCAAAAACAAACGAACAAACAAAAAAATAAATAAAAAATTTAAAAATCATGGCATTTAGGTGCTGTCAGGACACACCAAACTTCACAAAGAGCCAGAATACCTAGTGGCAGGAGTTAGAAGTTCAGTGAGTAGTGAAACTGGCCAAAGGCCTCACAAAGAGGTAGAAAACAGGAGATCCCAGAGCTTAACCAGCACTCTTCAGAATGTCACGTGGGAGCATCGGCTCATTGGAATCAGCTTGTCATTTTCCACATAAATGTGCTGACATTTTGACTGAGATTGCTTTAAATGTTCAATTTTGGGAGAGCTGACATCTTAGAACCACTGAGCCTTTCAGTTTACAGTCTGGTGCATTTTTCTATTTACTTACGCCTTTACTTTCTTCCAAAGTGAAGGATATGCTGAGCTACATCCCAGGTATTTTCATTAATTACTTTTTTACTTTGAGATGGAGTCTGGCTAAGTGGTCCAGGCTGTCTCTCCACAGCCCCGTGTGTGTGTGTGTGTGTGGGTGGGGGGGGGGGTCTTTGGAATACTGAGGAAATCACCCCCAAGGCCTTCACACTGAACAATGCCATCAGTGCTTTTTTATTGTTTTATTTTGAGAAAGGCTGACTCTACATCTCTAAAATGTCCTGTCGTGGCTTGGACCAGAAATCCTCCTGCCTCAGCCTTCCAGAAACAGTGGGACTGCAGACGTACATCACTACATCTGGCTTAGCCTCTCCTGCCTCAGCCTTGCAAGTAGCTGGGATTACAGGTGAATCCCACCATGCTTGATGGTATCGATAGTTTTAAGTACAAAGGTTTTAAGCATTTTCTATTTGATTTATTCTTAACTGTTATATCCTAATCCTTTTAATTACCTTTCCCAAGCCCAAAGAATTAAGTAACTTCCATAAAGTAATAACATACCTGGTGGAGTAAGTAGACTGAGGTACTTGTTAATGGTAATGTTTTCAGGTTGAGTAAATCCTTTATATTCTCATAATGATAATGTGAACGTTTTGACCAAAATACAGATAAGTGTAGATCGCTGTACATTGAACACATGCACTAATCCTGGCATTTGAGGGCATTCTACATTTAGACTACCTTGTACGATTTCTTTGGAAGCCACTGGGTCTTGGTTCTGGATTGAACAAGGAGAAAATTGGCTTCCTGGGCCGTTCAAATACCGAGAAGGTCGCCGACTCAACAAATGCCTAATAGACTTTAGAATAATGACTGGATGCATTAGCTTATGATGATCCTGTGATAAATGATTTAGAAAATTTAAAAATATATTTTTCTGCTGGTCCAATTTATAAATTATTTTCTTTTCCATTTTCTATCTCTTGTGTGTC
The DNA here is from genome assembly GCA_004027205.1 of Ctenodactylus gundi. Classification (NCBI taxonomy): domain Eukaryota; kingdom Metazoa; phylum Chordata; class Mammalia; order Rodentia; family Ctenodactylidae; genus Ctenodactylus; species Ctenodactylus gundi. Next base: position 285,877 of record PVKB01001234.1, on the reverse strand, counting down.
TTGTGTGAATTTTGACCAAAGTTTCACTACTCACTGAACTTCTGAACTACTGATATTTGCTCTTTGTGAAAACTGAGCATCCTCTCAGTTTGGAAATATAATTTTTTAAAAACTGGTATGTATAAGGACTTTCATCTTGGCCAGCAACTATTGTATAGCTATCGATGCACAGAGACCACATCAATATGATTAGCAAATAAAATTGTTCATGTGTAAGATGGACAATGTGGTGTTTTGATTTATATACACATTATGAAATTGAAATAATGACCAAAACCAACATCATGAAATTAGTTACTCATCACCTTGCACAGTTACCCACCTCTTTTGGGTGAGGACACTTACACTTTACTTAGGAATGTCAAGTGTACAATACACTATTAACAACAGTAATTATGCTGTACATTAACTCTTCAGAAATTATTCATCTTAAAAGTTTATGCTTTTTGATGGACCCCTCCTTATTTTCCACATAGCCCTGGTATCCACTATATTTTTGTTTGTGTGTTTGCCTCTAGAGGTATTGGAGATTGAACTCAGGGGGCTCCACACTGGGGGCTCCTTCATTTATTTGCTCATTTTTGAGATAGTGCCCCCCTAAATCACTCATGCAGTGCTCAAAGAATTCTCCTGCCTCAGCCTCCAAGAGTACCGGCATTGAACAATGTGCCACCATGCCTGGCTCACCATTCTATTTTCTGTGTCTTTGAGTTTGACTTTTAAATATCTTTGTGTAGTGGCTTAATGTATTTTTTTTAGTAGTTCAATATGAATTTTAGAATTTCTTTTCTTGTTTCTGTGAAAAAAAATGTCATTGCAATTTTGAAAGGAATTTGAAAATGCAATGAATCTATGGATAACATTGGTAGTATGGACATTTTTAGCAATATTAATTCTCCTACTCTACGAATACATGGTATCTTTTCCTTTCATTGTATTTTCTTCCATTTTTATAAATAATTTACAGTTTTCATTACACAGATCTCTCATATCCTGGGTTAGGTTTACTTCTACATACTTTATTCTTTTTGGTGATATTGTAAGCCACATTGTTTTCTTAGTTTCTTTTCTAGGGGGGGAGGTATGTTATTGTTTATGTAAAGAAATGCAACTGATTTTTAAGGTGATTTATATTATGCAAATTTATGGAAATTACTGATTATCTTAAGATTTCAGGTGAAATCTCTTTAAAATGTCTTTCACAGAGACAATTCTGATTCGTTTCACTTTGGATACCTTTTATTACTTTCTCTTGACTAAAATTACATTGACATTAGTATAGACAGACAAATCAATGGAATACAAAGGAAAGTTAGGAAATATCCCATGTGCTTATGATCAACTGACATCAGCAAAGTGATTATAAGAGCGAACAAAGCTTATACAATCTAAGTATTTATCAACTGAGGAAGGAATAAACAAAATGTGATATACCCTTTCAGTTGACTGTATTTAATGATAAAAAAGTGAAGTGCCGATCCATGCTACAACATGGGTTAATTTCAAAAACACTATAATAAGTCAAAGAATCCAGTCACCACGCACTATGATTGATCTCACTTATATGACATTGTCAGAAAAGGCAAATCTACAAAGAAAAGTACATCAATGGTTACTTGGAATTTGGAGTGAACCAAGGAGACTTAGGAGTAAGATTCCTTGAGTAATGTTGGAATTGTTCTAAAATTAGCTTGCAGGGATGGTTGCGCAATTATTAAATATACTAAAAACTCTATGTTGCTCACTGTACCCAGGTGAACTCTATGGAGTGTAGATTCTATTTCACTAAAGCCATAAGAAAGCCAAAAAGTAAACATTCTTTAAAATCCATAGGTCTTCATTTCAGAGTTATGCATAATTACTTTACTAGCATTTCTGAATAAGTATGGAAAATAAGATATTAAATTGTTTCTTGTTCATACTTAAGGTCCATAATCATAAAGAAGGACTGACTGGATTCCACGATTATTCCACTGAAGAAATTTAAGCTTCTCCTTCTCTATATGAATTTCATATTCCCTGATAGAGTGTTTGTTTTATTCCAACTAAAAATTCTTAGTCACTCTGGAACACTCTTGTCTTTCACTTTTATTCTTGTTCCCTCCTTCAAAGTAACATCCATTTCCCAAGTATAAACATTTTGTCTTCACAAAGTTTACTTTTGCTTATTACTATGATATCAACTCTGTTCTTCTTGATTCATTAAGAACACAGCAAATGTTAATTAAACACCAGGCTCTGTGATTACCACTGAGGATCCAAAGATCAATGACCCAATTTCGTCTTGAGGAAACTTCCAGTCTAGGAGCAGTGATAGATACGTGCTCACCCATTCAACTAGCTCGACTAGCTCGATGACAATGTAACGATGTAACAGGAGCAGGAGACAGGGGTAATAATTGCCAAGCAGAAGAGGTAGGGAGGTGTCCAAATTTAAACAGATCCTTTAGATCTGCCTTATTGCCAGTTGACTACAAAGTCTTTCGAGACATCATGAATCAAACCCCAAAGTTCATAGGTGAAGTTACAAGAGTTCACAATTTTAAATTATTTTCATAAAGGAGGCTACTAGCTAATTTTATATTTGTATGAAATTTATAGAGGATAATAGACCTTGTTGTTAGAATAGGAAGAAAGAAAAGAATGTGAGGACACTAAAATCTGAAACTTCTTTTTAAAGAATGAATATTCTGAATAAAGCTTTTTGTATAAAAATAAAAGAACTCGCCCTAAACAAACCAAAATCAAAACCAAACCAAACACTCTCCACCTTCGAATAAAGAAATAAATATGGCATTTTTTAGGCTTGAGCTTGTAATCTATCTACAGGATTCCTGTCTGATTACTTTCACTCCAATGGCTGTAGCCTAAGACTTAGGACCAAGAAACAAGCGTAGCTCTATGACATGATGCTCAGAGAAACTTTTGACTAGTGTGTCAATAGATGGTATCATTGCCTACCTCTGTCACACGTTCTGATGTAAGTGTTGACATTCTGCAAGTGAATCTCTTCTAATACATGACATTCTGTGTCAAATTATCGAGTTTTTGGTGAATAAAGCGCTCTCATGACTGCCCCAAAGCAACTGGGACCCCAAGGTGAGATGGAAAACGAAGAGCTTACTCTTCCGGTTCTGAGGCCGTGCACTCTACTTCCTCGTACGGCAGTTGACGACGCACCTGTCAGTTTGGTCCCCACCTGCCCTGACATGGGTTAACCTTCCCCACCATAGAGGAGCTTTCCTAAACCTCCATCACTGTTTGTAGCTGAGCATGCCTGGCACTGCCACTGTTCCACTGGTATCAGCATCCAGACAGGGTACCTGGGACCCTCTGCATTTTCAGCCAGACTCTGACTCTGGGTTTTGGTGCTTCTTGCAGTGGCTTTTCAACGTGGGATGGAGAGTTGCTTTCCCTGTCACGAAACTTGCTTTCCTGTTTTCTGTTATGTGCTTGTCTCATGTTTGTTTAATGACCACAGAAGCCTAATCCATCATCTTTTAGAATTTATGTAAAGGCAAACAGAAGAGTCGATCTCCAGTTCATTTTATTAGTCAGTCATCTCTATGTTTTATTATTGTTCTTAGGACCCAAATAGAATGGGTAAAATTCCAACTGTAAAAACCTGCAGGATCAGAGAAAATGAAATTTACTACTTGCTTTTAATGTCTTTAAAGTGATAGGCAATAAGAAACTTGCCAAATCAGAATCAATCTAAAGGACTTTTTTTCCTGAGTGATTGAAAGAGAACATAAAACGATGTCAGCCTCACAGATGGATGACTGCTATTTCAGATTTGCAACCAGAAAACAAGGCCAGGCTCTGGATCTCGGTGTGAAATTGCAAGTCTTCTATCTATTTCAGGAGATCACACTGGAACAACTTATTTTATTTCCTAGTCATCCCCCACTTCTCTGACATCCAGGGCAGCTGCTACACTGGAAGAGAGCTGGTCAAGGACATGGCTAGAGTTATAGTCCTCCAGACTTTTCCAAACACTTTTTAAAATGCATAGCAATTTTCAAAAGCTGAGATGCTTAAAAATAGAAAGGTTGCTCTGTGGTAAGGAGGTGATTCATAAGGTCGGAGTGCATCATGGGATGGTAAAATATTGAATACTGCCTGTAGTACTGTCCAACTCCTCCTCTTCCTAGGGTTATCTTTCCTCCGGTGAGCTCACTTCCTACATTCCCTCCCCCACCTGCCACCCCCCTCCACCTCCCCCCCCACCACTCATTGCTGCTGCCTTGATGCAGACTGCCTGCCTCAGGCATTCTTTCATTTTCTGACCATTTTCACAAGTCTCCTCCCATTAAAATTTATCTTTTATATTTCATGACACCAATAAAAAGGGAGATGCCAAGTCCAAGCTCTCCCTGAGCTTAATATTTGAGAACTTGCTTTTTGTATTTCTATTCTAGACTTACTTTCTTTTAAGCAGATCGTTTCTGAAACATTTTGCCTTAATGCAATGTAGTGCACACCAGAGTAGAAGTTTAGGCAACGCAGCGACGTAGTACTAGCCCATCTCAGAGTCCACTACAGAAGTAACTCTTATCCCCATTCATAAAGCTATTATCCCCATTCATAAAGCTATTATCCCCATTCACAAGCCTAAAGCTGAGGTTATGCTTTCATCTTCAAAAATAAACATCTATATTCTACTTCACCTGAGTCATATATTTTTGTTTGGCACAATAGTTGATCACTTACATCAACACTCAGATGACTGAGAAACCAAAAAACCAAGTATTTACAGTTTGTGTTTCTGATATGAAGCATTTTCAGTCTTTCTTCTTAATGGAATGAATGACCTTAGTAGAAAATTCCCATAATCGACTAGCAAAATTATTCTTGACATTCAAAGTCTTCCTTCATTTTCTGACATGAACAGATTTCAAAGCCCTCAGTGATGATACAGCACTTCAGCCCGAGAGGTCTGTCTAGGAAGCCTGTTCTTTCTGATTTACTAATTAATGGTTTATCACTGGAAAAATTACACCACTACTATGTGGCTCTAAAGTTGGATTCAGTGACTCTTGAAACCTTTGCGATCATAGATCCCTTTGAGAATCACATGAAAACGATAATATTCATTGTGGTATCATGATTAACAGACCTGGTTCTGTTTCTAGTTTCGGCTCTACCTTAATCATTTTCTAGTTCTGCAGCCTTGGGAAAGTTACTAAACTTCTCTAGGCCTCAGTTTCTTTTCTATTAAATAGGGGAAAATCTATAATAGAGAGCTACTGCCAATTTTTATTATATATAAAAGGACTTGCTCATAGTCTGGCATTTAGCAGGCACACAATAAATGATAGGTTAAAGATTAATAAAGCCCAAGATACTGGAGTTAACTTAATGATCTCTAGTCACATCTGCTGTTAAGTTTATATTTACCAAGTAAACATTGCAGAAGGTTGTTTCTCAAAATGTTTTCTCGGGAAAAACTAGGGGGCCGGATATAGGAAAATTATTCCATTAACCAAGTAGGGGAGGTTCCCTCTTTGAAATTTAAAAAGCTTATAATCACCTGCCCCACCAATGCTAACTTGGTTTATCTCAGAATTTTTCAGACTTTCTTCACTGCACATTTTTTAAAAAGCTCTTTTGATCTGTTACTCTTTTTCCTCCTTTAAATATCACCTTCTTTAGGAACTGCTTTGATAATTGACCACAGCCATTTTGTATTCTGGACGTTAGAACTGCTAGAAGATTCAAGTACATACAAAATAGCTATTTAAGATGGATGAACTGGGTAACATAGTTTGCTTGCATTGACAAGGCCTAACACATAGCTCAGTCAATCAATCAAAATTCTTTGCACGCTGAGCACCAGCTGCTAATGATGCTTGTAGTCAAACGTGTCAAGATACTCCTTGACAGGACCACAGCCTTAACACGTACACCCTACAGATATTTGATATGATGGCCCTTCACATAGTTACTCATCACGAAAATGCTGGGATGGCTGCCATCCATTTAATGACTTCATCAAAGGAATCAACTGAAAGTGTGAAAAGCAATTTGGAAATTATGAAGAGCCAATGAGTTGATGAATCTGAGGTCATCATTTTGGGGTCTAAATGTTGGGTGTGGAAATTTGGCTAATCATGTCCAATTAGGATACTTACTGATACCAAATACCAAGTAACTAGACTGAAACCTATCAAACACTTAGAGATTTCAAATTCCTTCTCTTTCAGGTCTTCGAGAACTTTTAAGAGATACGCTAATTTCTTTTTCTCTTGTTTTCCAGATAAATACATAGTATGTAAACCCTAGTAACACTATAACACTATTATTGGAAACTTGGATACAAAAGCAGGAAATGAAAAGAAGTTTTAAGTGAGAAAAAATACCTCAAAAGAACTCTAAGAAACAAAAACATACAAATCAAAAAACAATTCAGTGAAGGGAACATGATTAGCTCTGGGATTAGAAGTACTAAATATATCTCTAAATTATAAATGTTTTAATGTTCATAGAATTAATATCCACCTTTCATGAAAGAAAGAACTTGATCTATAAGGCAAGATATAGTTCAAAATTCTGTCATGTACAAAAACATACCCTGGAAACAGACAACTTCATCCTGTAGCTTAGCAAAATATTGACGAAAGTTCTCATTTTCTAAGAATTTCAAATAATCCACAAGGATTTTTTTCATATATACTTATGTGTTACAGGGAATTTCAGGACTTGTTTCCAATAAATGAGTTGTGTAACATTTTTACATTAAAAACTGCATTAGAGAGGAAACTTATCACTAGCTTCTTCTAAGTCTCAGTGTTCTAAAGACTCCCGCTTACATTTCCATTGTGTTTGTAGTAATGGCTTAACAGAGTTTTGTTTCATCAAAAAGGCATGCCATAAGGAAACACAAAACAGTAACAACTAGTTGGGGGACACACACTGCATCATAGCTGGAAACAACAAAACATTTTAAAGGTCTTTTGTATAACATATTGCGAGTCACCAGCTGTTTTTCTGATCCACAGAGCAACCCTGTGCTGAGAGACTGCTGCCCAGAAAGCAGGAACTGACATTGATTTGAATCCACCAGCGTTCCCGGTGGATCAGACGGCATCTCAACGCTGGAATCAGTATTGCTAACACATCCTCATCTGTCGCCTCATGGGACAAGAGCTGCAAGAAATATGAGGGGAAATTGCTCCCGTTAGGGAACAGCTACATTTATTTCTGTTAAAAAAAAGCCACCACTTATCATGTGCATGTTAAAACGATGCCCAACTGTAAAAGAAGCCATCCCTTTCTGCCCAAACACTAACAAGCTCACCAGAATAATACATTATTTCTGCTTCCCAGCCCTCCTAGTGGCCTGTCTTGGGCTGGAGCTACCCAAGTCTTTGCACAAAGGGTGGGAGGGATTCATGCTCTCAGAAGCTCACACCCTAAAACACTTCAGCATGGCTGCCATTTTTGCTTTTGTGCCCAGGTGCATTCCGGCGAGTCTACCAAACAAAATGAGAATTGCTTTCAGTTTGTGAACAAGACTCACAAACTTTTCGACATTTGTATTTATTCTCCAGTTTCCAGGACGGTACTCGAAATTGAATGACTCTAGCCATTTGGGAGAAAAGAATTTCAAACTTGAACTTATTTTCCAAGCTAAAAATAAAGTGCCTTTACTTCATAGAAAGCCGCATCCTCTTCCCAAGAGTTCATTAGCCCCTCGGCACTGCATCATCAGCACAGGAACAGCAGGACACCGACTGCCAGCGAATGTTTGTTAAGCTCAGCGATGCAAAACAACCTCACTGAAGCTTGGACTCAGAGAAAGGGCTGATCTTCCAACTCCAAACTGCACATGTGCTCTGCCCACCCCTGCATCCGTGAGACCATGCACTGATGCGTCCACCCACCCATCCACCCAACAGATATTTATTGAACACTTGTTTCATACAGCCAGAAACACATAGATGAGACCGCAGCTATTACAGAGCACACATGTAGGACGTAAGTGGAATTATTCATGTGATGTATTCCCCTCGAAACACTGTGATAATCACTACTGTTATTTCCAAAAGGTTTACTTTAATACTGGGCTCTGCTCAGTGCATGCTTTGCCAAGACAAGGCACATGGACATCTTCAGTTTAAGAATGCGAACTAGCTTACAAAAGCAAAGATGAAACTTGACCTCTAATATATAGTTATTCTTCAACAGAAAAGCATCCTAAAAGAAAAATTCATAAATGCATGTAATGCATGATAATACTAAATATAGAAATAGAAACACAAAAATTTGGTGTCTGCGAGATAAATTATTAACCAAGCACCTCGTTCAGAAAAAAGTAAACTACATTCTTGTGAGTGTTAGGCCATACAGAAAGGTTCCCTGAAATGCAAAGCTTGTTTAGTAAAAAAATAAATTGAATAGTCACAGCAGTATGAGTCACTTGAGAATAACAGATCATTAGAAGCTTTTAAGATTCTCAGAATAGATGACATTCCCTCAGGTCCCTTTCAATCCCAACTGGCCCTAATCACTTTTTTTTTTGTCAGTAGGTTGTGGAATAACATATCTTGGTATCAAGACAGCACCTCACAAAATGTTCATTTCTGTGCATCCACTATTTAAACAGGCATTTAATGCAGAAGAGCATGGTTACTTTCATCAGTAGCTGAGAATAATGAAACTAGTCTTTTCTAGTTCTAATCTTTCTTCTTCCTCTGTACAAATCATCCCGGCACATCAAATACTGTGTTTAAAGGGGCTTGCACACGATCACAGGAGTTGCCGGGCACCTGATTCCTGCAGAAAGACAGACGGGAGACGACAGGGCAAGGCAGGGACAGACCGCAGGCAACATCTCCCCACGCAGATGCGCACACCGGAGCTGGCCTGGGTCTGCTTTTAAGGACTCTCTTAAAAAAAAAAACCGAAAAAAAAGTCATATGGGCACAAAGATACCAGGAGAACTTCTTGGAAGTTTTCTATTTTCCTCAGCATCTCAGCATGCACTACCAAGATGCCTTCGGGCTGGATAATGTGTCTCTTACCAGCAACCACTCCCTGTATATTAAGAGGATTCTGGCTGCCTAACGGCAAAATGAGGCTTAAATTAGTTTCAGTATTATGTAAGCCCCCATTTTAATACTTATCACAGCATAAGGCTTCAGAGTGCCGGTGCAAAGTGGGTACTCAGGAAAATCAGCACCATTTTTGAGAGGAAAAAGGCAGACGCTGGAGCCTAATGCACAGTGTTTTACGCCGCGGCCGTCACAGGATCTACACCTGACATGACGCCCCAATGTTGCCTAATTCTGTAATGTCTGAACAGGGTGTCACAATGGCCACCGGCTTCATAAAGGGGCACTGGAGTGGCTCCGTGAGCGTCTGTATCCTCAGATCTCCTTTCGGAAATGAACGAACGAGTGCGGGAGACACAGGTGCCGTTGTGGCCTACGCTGCTCTGACTGCCGCCGACACAGGGACATTGGTGGGGGAGGCTGTACAGGCTAGCACGTCCTTTTGGGTCACGTTTCATCAACCAGAAGTCAGGTGCATGGGACGCCGATTCTAAATGTCCAGGGGGGGAAGGAAGACAGGTGTGATAGATAGCAGGTCAGTCTCCACTGCAGAGGTAAGGACTCCAGCCCCAGCGGCCGGCGGTCGGCGTGGTCCGTGGCTTTCTCAGGCTGTGCACCTGTCCAGCTCCCACTGCTTCCTCCATGTCCATCTGGTAGCCTCTTGTCCCCAGAGGAGCGGAAGCGCCTCTCCACCACTGCCCTGGCTCTTCCATCTCGGAGCACTTTCTTCCCATTCTTACCTCTAAGTCTGCTAAGGTGTCTGAGTGTGAGGAGCAGGACCTTCTGCGTGCAGCCAGCCCCCATCTCTGCACTGCTCCTGCCAATCTCCTCTGACATTAAACGGGTGCTTCCAGACGCTCTTTCCTAAATCCACCTGTTTATTGACCTGGGGCTCCTCTAGTTCTCTGGCTTGAAGAACAGTTATCACAACACAGAGCCTTTTAATTTTTAAGGAAGCAGATACATTTCAAAGACCACGGGTTCTGGGGTCAGAATGATTTGAGTTCCAGGTTCCCATTCAACATTGTTGGCTGCATGAGCTTGGCCCACTTAGACTGCGAGAATTTCGTCCATAAAGAAAACCCGATAAGACCCCTATTCTCCACTGGGTAGGGGCATTATGAGAATCAGATGAGGGTGATATGTGGGTGACGGCAATTTATAAACTTTAGGCTATTATACAAAACTAGAGTGGCACCATGTAAGTTTTGGGACTCTGACCGAAGCTACCACAATCAAACCTTACGGAGGTACAATATATCTGTGAAGAGCACATTGTAATTTCATCCCTTGATTTTGTAAAGAGAAGTTACTGATTTCTTTTTCATCACTACACTAGCGTCCGTATTTACAGAAACCCTGCCAGATCATAACAATGCTTTTCTAGTCTTATTTAATGTGTCACTTCTAAAATTGCCTGTCTAAACATCTATGCCCATTCTGCTGTTCCATACAGCCTAATCAGAGTGCTAGAGAAAACAGATGTTTCAAGGAAACACCCAGAACTATCAGGCAGCAGACTATATTATAATTACCAATGGGGACTCCAAGTTCAAAGATGGGATGTGACTTTTCCAAGTCACAACTCTGTGTGACACTCATGGGGTCAGAAGCTACTGACGGAGAAGCCATGTTCCATTATACCATTCTGTTTGTTTCTAGCAAAAGAGTTATTTCTTCCTCTCTCTGCTACCCAACTGACACATCTGTCACAGGGGGAGGGAAGCGGTAGTGGTGGCTTCCCTCCGCAAGTTAGAAGGTAACCTGTGCAGAAAAGCCGAGTGAGGACATTTAGACAATGTCAAAAAAGGGGAAGGTCAGCAGTTTCTGCGACAGGCCGCTTGCCTTTGCACGCTGGATGTGTTTGGCAATGACAGGAGCTCTAGGTTTCCATCTGTGTCTTTCTGGAACTGAAGAACATTATGAAGAGATTTTTTTTTTTCTGAAAGCCTAGTCCATCAAAGCGACGACTTTGGGTGCTGCAAAGCAGTGCATGCTGCACCTCTGCGTCCGGGAAATGGGCACACGGGGGCCTGGCTGCTTATTCTGCCCATCCCTCCGAAGCCAGCACTGATGGATTCATAGGTCCTCACTCAATCTTGCTTTCCAGTGATGACTGATTTTCAGCAGATCTTTTTAGAATGTGTGAGTCTGCTAGGGTCTCCTACTCCTGTCCCAGGCTGTCCATTGTCTCAGTCTATTTCTTTCTGTTCCTTGCAGTTGTATGCCCTTCCTGCATAAGCAAACCTCCCTGTCCCTAAGCTGCCTGGGAATGCTCACGTTCTGCCTCTTCTTTGCTGGATCTCGCCTCTCTAGACTGTAACGCCAGAGGCTTTGCCCCCCTTTCTCCCTCCAGGTCTCCCTATCCTTCTCTGCCCCTTCATTTTTAACTGATTATATTCTGTGCCCATATTCTTACCTTTACCCCGCACGGCAACAAAGGACGAATCTCAAGACACTCAACTCCTGTCCCTTCGAGCTTCTTTCCCAGATGTCCTATCACCCAGCGCCTCCGCCGTCCTATTTCTGTTCCTACTGCGGCCTTAGTGACATTTATATCCATAACCAAGGCTCTGCCTTGTGGTATATCCCAGGGGAGGCAGCTATGCAGGTGGTTCCCTCGCATGGTTCTATTTCTATTACTAGGGAAGGACAGATGAAAAGTTTCTTAATATTTAATGCATGATTTGACAGTCCTACCTGTTAATTTACAAGTATATATGACTCATTAATTGAACAAGACAGACTTGATACCTCTAACATTATCAAGAATTTTTTTTCATATCACTGTCTCCCATCAAACATTCTGAATTATGTTCTGCACCCAGGAGAAACCCCAGCCAGGTCCCATCCTTTCCTTTGGGTGCTTTCTGACATTAGGCAAAGATCTCATCTGATCTTCTAGCTGTCGGCCACTTTTCCCCCAGTTAGGCTGACGGAGGCTTGTCCAGCCACAGCGGGCGAAGGAGCAGCAGGGAAAAAGCTCCCTTGTCTCCTCCTTGGATCGCCTCCTCTGCGCCCCTTGGGATGGTCTTCCTCAGGCTTTTGCTGGGTGGTGGGGGAGATGAGAACAGCACCTTCTTTTCCACTCATTTTATTGATATGTGTAAGTATAAAATTTAAGGTTTACTATGAAGTTTAGCATTTTGTGCACCTATGTATCTTGTCAAGGTGACAAGGGCTTTCCCACTCTCCTTTTGTCCCTCCCTTTTCCTACCTCTCCCTCCCTCCTCCGCCCTACTCCCCTGTTTCACTTTGTTTTTGTTTTAAGTTCCATAAGAGTTGTGATCTGTCACCAAAATACCCGTCAACAGGCCAGCGGATACACAAACTGTGGTATTTATGCACAATGGAATACTACGCATCTATAAAGTCCAACAGCGTGGAGGCTTTTGCAGGCAAATGGAGGAAACTTGAGAACATCACGCTTAGTGAAGTGAGTCACAAGCAGAAGGTAAAACATCGGATGGTCTCTGATATGAGAGGCCCAGACCACAGCTCTTATGGAACAGCACCTTCTTAAGATGCCCTTCTTGACAAACCCAATAAGCGGCCAAGTGTCCACGGCGCACACACTAAGTACCAATAAAAGCAATACTGAATGACAGCAGCAGTCTATGAGGACACACATTCTATCACAACGCTAAAAGTGTTACCAGTCTTTTGAAGTGCTACATTTGCTGACGGGCCTTGCCCAATGCTCCGTGGCTGTTGGGGCTGGGATCCAACTGCTGTCTGAAAACACCGCATGCCAGGCACTCCTTGCGTGTCTAGAACTATTCTACCCCTCATAGCCCATCTCCTCTTCTAACCTGTCACGCTTCCTCCAGACACCTTCCTGACTGCCAGTTGTCTCTGTGTGCGCATGCCCGGAGGCTCCCCTTCCCAGGAGCTAGCGCAGCGCCATTCTGTAGCAGGCCTGGGTGGGCACAACCATGAAGGAGGGAGGAGGGTGGCGACTGAGTAGTAAGTGCACAGGGAGGCTTCCAGTGAGGAACAAACCCAGAAGCTCAAATAATGCAGAGAAGGACAGTGAGAACTCAAAATTGCCCACTGGATTTCCCGGTTAGGGACGATACCACGTGTGATTTTAGGAAAAATGCTTCAGTAAGCAGCTGGGGGTAGAACAGCTGTGAGTTCTTAAATCCACTCTGGATTCAGAGTGAATGGAGGTGGTGGAGTGGAAACAGCACGTGGAGACCGCTCTTTCTGGAAATGTAACTTGGAGAAGTAGAGAGGAGAGATCCTACGTTATTTGGCGAGAATCATTTTTAAGGATGGGAACAAAACAAGGAAGAGGGAAAGGAGAAATAGAATGAAGTGAGCATGAAAGAAGGAAGGAAGGAAGAAGGAAAGGAGGAGAAAGAAGAGGGAGCTGGGGGCATAGCTCTGTGGCTAGAGCAGTTGCCTCGCATGTGCAGGGCTCTGGGTTTGATTCCCCAGCAGAACCCTCATTCCCATACAGATTAGCTGGGCACAGCAGTGCATGCCCGTAATCTCAGCACTTGGGATGTTGAGGCAGGAGGATCTCCATGAGTTTGAAGACAGTCTGGGCTACCTCGTGGGGTTAGGACCAACTTGGACTACAGAGTGAGATTCTGTGTCAAGAAAAAAAAGAAAAAAGAAAAAAGAAAGAAAAGACAAAAAGAAAGGAAGAGAAAGAAGAGAGAACTGCATAATATGTAGTGATATTTATATCAGATTTTCTTTTTTATGTTTCTAAAATTCTGCGACATTTGTCCTGGAGCTACTATGACACAAGTGATATTGAACACGGAACATTTCAGTAGTTAATCTGTTCCAAACCCTTTTGCCCCAACCTCTCCAATTAAAAATACTTGAATTACTTCAATTTCCCAAGAGCATTGCATGTAACAGGATGTCCTTTTTTGTGCCTGCATTTTGCCTTTGTCATTCCTGCACCTTGATAAGGGGAAGTGGAATAAGGCGACATCATTGACTTGCTCTAGTGCTTCTTGAAAACTTAAGAAAAGCCCCCCAAGCCTAGAGGCCAGGGGGAGAATGCCAACAGTACCCTGGGCAGCTCAGAGCTGTACCCGCACTGTACAGACAGTCATCATTCCTTTGAATATCAGAGGGACATGGAGAGATGAACCTCAGAAGCAGGTCAACTGTGATGCAAGAGAACTTGACCAGTTTCTGCGCTGTGAAATCTGCAGAGGTACAGGAACTGGGAGTGCATGTTGTGAGCTTGTGATCTACAACCCGACGCCCACCCAGCATGTTTCTGGGGCCTCGAGGGATGGAGGCCAAAATCTGATGCCATTGCCTCTACACTGTGACAAAGGTTAAAGTGTTACGCCTAATGTAACTTTGCAGTTTTATATGGCAAAGATGTTCGGGTGTGTTACTTAATGGTCACTCTTAGATTTAAAGACCCAAGCACTTTGCTCAGGGCCCTGGTTGGGTCTCCCGCAGCACGAGCAGTCGCAGTAAAGCAGAGGCAGTGACAGATGGTTATGAGCACGAGGAAGCCTCCTAACGGCGGAGCTTGCTCAGCCGGCCCACAAATGGAGCCCCTGTCAGTGAACCCCCCAGGGTTGGCGGTTTCCATCACTGGAGGGGAAGGGGGGCTAATAGGAGACAATCTGAGGGCAAAGGTCAAATGCCACAGCCGGCACAGCCCCGATTTATTAAACAGCCTGTAATTAGGAACTGCTTTGGGGGAAAGGTACACAGGCAGAGCTTAGTATATATCTCACTTTGTAATTCTGTAACAAGGAAGAAAAAATGAAGAAAAAACCCCTAAAAAGATGAAAAAGAAAAGAAAAACAAACAGGATACTATCTCTCACAATCCAACCTAGAGACCTATGTTGAGTAATACAAGGATATGTGTACTTTGGGGATATGATTTGTGGTCAGGTCAGGCCAGGCATATTTCTGAAATCAAAATTTTTCTCAGTCTCTTAGTTTCTTCAACATTTTTAGGTAAGTCCTGTTGACAGCTTTTAATTTTTAAAATTAACTCTAATTAAGAACTTCTAAAAAGGCCACAAGAGGGTTTCCCATGGTTCCCCCACTGGTTATTATCCTAAAGGAAGAGAAAACAGAGCTACGGAGAACATATTCCAAAATGCTTCTCAATGCATTGTGGCGTGTGTGTGTGTGTCTGTGTGTGTGTGATGTGTATTTACACATATGATTTCCTCTAATTGCAACTTAAGAAGATTTAATCCTAAGGAGAAAAGTCCAAGTGAAATTAGAAATGGATATAAATCATGCTTGAAATAAAATGCTAACACAGGAATCAAATGAGTACTCAGAAAAGCAAGCACTCCCTTATTAATCTACTTCTCACCACAGGAAGGCAAGTAGCATCTTTTAATACTAAGACAGGTGACTAAGTAGAAAAGGTCTTGAAGGAATGTGTAGAAAAATGTTTAATGAAAACACTTTATATCTGCGGAAAGATAAAGGCGAAGATGTAGCACATTTGTTCCAGGATGCCTGGAGGTGGGCAGCTGTCAGCAGGCAAAATTGCCCTGTACAGTTCGGGTAGTGGAGGTAGGTGCCCCGGACTACAGCTTAGAAGCCACATGGGAAGCTAGTTCTTGTCACTTTCTTGTTTTGGTTGAGTCACAAAGGAAAACTTTGCAGCGCAAAGTTCTGTCTTCAAACTTAAAGCAACTTCAGTAGACATACTAATGGAATGGAGAAAAACACAGAAAAGCTACATAATATTGTGAAATAATTAAGGCTAAGGGTAAAACAGATTAAATAAATACATTGCCCACTGTTTTCAATAAAAATATCACGACAGAGGAAGTTGAATGCATATGGGCTCATGTCTGCAAAAGAGAAATTTTCTTTTTAAAAATACAATTTGTAAGTGATAAAGTTTTTAGATGAAATTCCTCTACTTTAGATG
Source organism: Ctenodactylus gundi (assembly GCA_004027205.1). Classification (NCBI taxonomy): domain Eukaryota; kingdom Metazoa; phylum Chordata; class Mammalia; order Rodentia; family Ctenodactylidae; genus Ctenodactylus; species Ctenodactylus gundi. Next base: position 269,930 of record PVKB01001234.1, on the reverse strand, counting down.
TTTTCTTAATGCCCTCAATTCCAGTTAACTAAGTTCTCCTGCACAGCAGTCAGTGGCCAGGAAGCTAGAGGCAGAGGTTTATTGTGGAGGCCAGTTGAGGTTCCAGACACCTCCGAGGTGTTTCTGGGAGGTGGCACAAACTTCTCTGACCTGTGTTTGTAGAAGCAGCACTTGGCTTGGGCCTCATTGTCTGCTGTCTTATCAAGGTGCCAGAGAGGGGAGATCGGAGCAGCCTCACACCCCACTGACAACCTGCAACAACACCATAACACAACTTCTGGAAGATCCCACAAATATTCCTGGTGGTAGTCACCGAAGTATTTCAAAACAGGTCAAAGAACTTTGTCTGGTAAGTGTTAAAAACAGACGCTCTGAGGAAGGGCATAGTGGCACACAACTCTAATTTAGCACTCTGAGAGGCTGAGGCAGAAGGATTCCAACTTTGAGCCCAAACCGGGCAATTTAATGACTGAGCAAGATGCTATCTCAAAACAAAAAAGAAATATAAAGTGTCAGAGACATAACTCAGTTCAAAGGCTTTGGGCTAAATTCTTTCTGCCACACATACACACAAATATCAACCTCTCCCAAAGAGTAATATGTGTGTGTGTGTGTGTGTGTGTGTGTGTGTGTAGAGCATTATATAGACTATAGACTTTCAATGTTTTTTGAACTTGAAAATTAACATTTTCTTTGGAAAAACATTTTAGGTCTTTAAAGTCTATTGGAAACTCATGTTAACACAAAGGGATAGCCAGAAGTGGTGGTGCATGCCTGTAATCCTAGCACTTGGGAGACTGAGGCAGGAAGATTGCCAAGTGTTCTGGGCCAGCTTCAGCTACACAGTGAGTTCAGGATCAGTCTGGACTACAAAGAAAGATCCTGTCTCCAACAAAACAAAACAAACAAAAACAAAACAAAACAAAAAAAAAACCACCACAGGATCGTAAGATATATAGATCTAAGCAGAGAGCTACTGAATTCCAGCTACAGAGTTAAATTACTAAATTATTACATGGCAGTTGGTAAAAACAAATCATAGAAAGGATTATAAATTGGGGACAAGTCAACATCACTTCTGTCTCACAGAGCTTTCAAAACAAAAGATCCTCCCATGAGGCCTCTGACTTGAACAATGGCCGACATCGACTGTCAGGGTAGCCAGCGATACCCAAGCAGTGGTCACCAGCCTTTCTACTAATAGAGATTTGATTCTGATCCGTCTTGAGTGTTAATTCATGGCACAAGTAGATTAGTCTCGAACGGCAAAGAAGAGGACTCTAAGATTCATTATCAGTAGGGAAATAGCTGCCATTGGAAAAATTGGCAAGTGGGAGCGTAATTATTCTATCTTACCCTGGGGGTGGGTGGTGGCTGGTCAGGAAATACAGTCAAAATACCACTTTTCTCTTTAGCTTAACCGAATTACATACTTTATTGCCTAGTGGCTTCGGTAATAAATGTTACTGAAAGGACTAATTTAAGATCTGAATTTATTTTAATTAGTCTTTGTAATACTGCGGCAGATGTGAGTCTGCTTAAAAGCAACCTGTACTTGCTCAGAATCTCAATGAAGCTCCGTACCGTTCAGATGGCTAGACCAGACAATTCTTCAACGATATGGAGAAAAAGAGCAAATGAAAAGAAGAGGGAAGGAAAGGAGCTGGGTCCACTGGCTGTGGATGCGTTCTGCGCGCATGTGCAGCCCCGTGGGCGGGTCACAGCGCAGGATTAGGAACTGACAGCTGTTGTTAACTCCTGTGGAAGAGTCGATAACCTCACATAGGACCCACGCCCTGGGCCGGGCAGCCGAGTAATGAGTCCCTCTGGAATGAAAGCTCCGGCCTTCTTTGTTGTAACTATCGATCCACTGTAGAGTCCTGATGTGATTTAGATGGGGGAGGAAGAGATAAGAGCATTGATTATTCTATTTGGGAAGCAGTCTAAGACAGAACTCAGGTACAATACACGGAGAGAGAGAGAGAGAGAGAGAGAGAGAGAGAGAGAGAGAGAGAGAGAGAGAGAGAGAGAGAGAGAACCTGCTCAATCATTCCTTGTCTTGCCTTTGCAATTCGAGGCTATGCAAGGTGGCCATGGAGACAGAGGAATACATCTTGATAAATTTGTGCCTTTGAATTCCAGTGATCGTGGGTGGAACAAAACTGTGATGTGGCTTTTGCTGCTCTGGCTCTAATGATTATGTATCTTGTCTCAAATCAAAGCCTGGGTAGTGGTATACCAGGGAGCATGAGCTGGAGGGAGAGGACCTTCTTCTCTGACATTCTAACTCCATTACGGACACTTTCCTTGGATTCACAACTAGATTCTCTAAAGTATTTGTCCTCGTTTGGGTAGCTCTAACGAAGCATGTAGCTCGAGAGGCCTATAGAACACACATTTATTTCTTACAGTTCTGGACGCTAGAAAGTTCAAGGGGACAAGGTGCCAGTGGATCGGCCTTTGGCGAGGACCTGCTTCTCGGTTTGTGCACAGCTCCTGCGTTCTCATGTGGTGGAGAGGAGAGGGGGACAAGTGAGGAAGAGGGGTTGGGAGGAGGGGGGAGGGGACAGGGAGAAGGGAGGGGGCAAAAGAGAGTATGCACAAGTTCTTCCGTCTCTGACAAAAAAACATTAATCTCAATTTATGAGAACTCCATAATGTTCCAAAGGATCCTAACACCACTACATTTGGGTTAAGATTTCAATATACTAATTATCTGGGGGGGGGGGGGGGGGGGGATACAACCACGGAGCTCATCACAATGAAGAGTGAATTCCGGCCCACCTAGGCCGTTCAGTCTAGTTTGGTGGGTCTCTCAGAGGGGTGGGGAAGCTGGGAGACAGGGAACCAGGGCGTTGCTCCCTCAAGGGACATTTTGTGTTAACTGGGGACATTTTGGATGGTCATCTAGTAGAGAGAAATTATGAATGCTACTAACTACCCTGCAGCATCAAGCATGGTCTGCCACCAGAAAGAATTTCCCCTGTCCAAAATGACAACAATGTCAGGATCAAGACACAGGATTATCTTGAATTTATATGAAATTGTTCACCAAAAAGCTACTTAAATACCTAATAGATTGCCTGAGGATGACAGTCTGAGAGAAAAGCAAAATTGAAAAGCAACAGTGGCTGCGTTTTTGCACGGATGTACTGGACTCCCACGATGTCTTTTTTCCTTGGAGGCTGCTTAAAGTATAGTACATCGCCACTGACTGCCCCCAAAGCCCCAGCAACTACCTTTTGGAGAGAGGGTATGTGTTGAACTAGTGGCGTTGACCTTTACCGGGTTAATATTCTAGACTTGATTAGTACTAAGCAGTGGAATGGTATGTGTCTTCCCTGGGAAAAAGGGAGGCTAGGAGGTTGAGAAGGGAAATGGTGTCCTGGCATTCTGGAATTCAGAGTCAGAAAGAACCAGACCTTATCTGTTCTAATAAGGCACTGCATAGTATAGCAGCTATGAACTCAGATGCTTCAGATGCACAGACCTGGCTGTAGCATGCATCAGCTGTATGATTCTGCAACAAGTGCAAAAGCTCTGGGAATGTGAATTTTCTCCCCTTGTCTTTAGTGGGTTCCCACCTGAGACCCCTCCCCCCCACCGTGGATGTCTGAAACCCCGAATAGTGCTAATCCTTATATGTATAGTATGTTTTCTTCTTCTACATACATATTTAGGATCAAATTTAATTTATAAAGTAGGCACATTAAGAGATTAACAGAAACATCAACTGCAGAAATAAGACTTAAAAATAGTAGTCGAATCTAATATAGCATAGCACTGAGATTTATTTCACAGGTGTTTTCTCCTTTAAAAGGGATTGATAGAAATGAAATGATCCTGCACGTGAAGGAACCAGCTTAATAATAATAAAAAAAGAATGATGCTTATAGCCTTTCTCTTTGGGAGAATTAACGTGGAGGACCCTGAGTTCGTCCTTCTCTGCTGGACTAGACTGCTGCATTAGGTTCAGGCCACACATTTAAGATTCCATGGGGTTTTCATTAGCACATGTGCCCCCAGGGAGGCTTCAAGTGAGTGAAATCTTCTTGAAATGCAAAGCTTCACTGGCGTGGAAGCAGAAGAAATTATTCCAGGGATGCTGTCAGTGGCTTGGTAAGAAAGGAACCTGGATTCGCTGAAGCTTTCCAGCACCCCAGCCTGGTGCCTGTTGAGCCCAGTGAGCCTCTGGGGGTGCCTGTGTGCTCGGTAACTCACAGAAAAGCAGCCTATAAGAGTTGTTCTGTCTCTTACAGATCATTCTTCTGAAATGGGCTCCAACTAAATAAATACCTAAAATATTGGTGTGTGAAAATTATAAACCTGGAAAGCACACATATGAATGGTGACATTTTTATCCATGCTTTTATTTAAGGACCTAGGTCAGAATTTAAATGCGAGAGGTACAGTGATTTCTCCAATGTGGATTAGAGTCATCATGAGTGATAAGGAGAAGGCAAGGGGAACTGTCTATCTACTGCTTTTTTTTTTTTTGGACAAAGAACATACATAATAAGGTTTTTTAAATTTTTTAAATTTATTTTTTATTTGAGACAGAATTTTACTAAGTTGTTAACTTATCAAGGATAGGGTCAAACTGAAATTCTCCTGTCTCAGCCTCCCAGAATGCGGGTATTACAGGCTTCTACCACCAGGCTTCATCAAACAGCTATGAGAAGGTTTTCTTGGATTGGTGCACTGTGCTATGACTTTCAAATCTTAGGACAAAAACATAAAGAAAGAAAAACAAGTTCTCTCAGTTTTATCCATTCCTTTCTATTTATTACTTGGACATAAGCTATTTAATTTAGAGCTTGGTGTACTACGCCTGCAATTCAGGAAAAAACATGAATTAATTTGGATTCTATTTGTAAATATCTTCAAGATATAGATAAATATCAACTTCTTAGATTGATTTTGAGTAATCAATCCAAAACTTATGACATCTGGATTTTGTGGAATTCACTGGTGTAGCAGAAAGATTTTTTTTTTCCCAAGATGGCTATAAAGTTTCACATCCCACACACTTTTCTTAAAACCTTACCTGCTGTCATAGGGAGGTGGAGTTCTATGTTCCCACCATTTGAATCTACAAGCACAGGCTTGCAACTCCAGAGGCTTGTGAGACCAGGCTACAGGTGATGTCGCTTCCATCTGGTCTCTCTTGGGGTACTAACTCTTAGAATGCCACTGTGGTACTGCCTGGAAGTTCAGGCCACACAAGAGGCCTCGTAAAGGCATTCCAGGAAACAGCTTCAGCTCACCTTTAGCAGGTAGCCAATATATCAGGCCCTGGAATAAGAAAAGTCCAGGCAAATGATTGAGATTCCACTGGTTTCGTCTTGTGGCCCAGGATACAAGAGAGAGAGAGAGAGAGAGAGAGAGAGAGAGAGAGAGAGAGAGAGAGAAGAGACAGGCTAATAAAAGCTGTTATATATATATATATATATATATATATATATATATATATATATATATGACCCAAGACTTGCTGTGTCTGAAATAATCCTCTTTTTCATTGACCTCCCTAGACAGCAGGTGATTCTAGAACTAAGCAATCTCTTCCAGCAGATCAAATATGAGATAAAAAGTTTCAGCAAAAAGTAGCCTCAGAATGAGGTCAAAAGTACCACTCTGGAGATCCTTTGCTAAGATCTTAAAAAGATCTAACGTGGTGGTGACTTTCAGGCAGAAAAAAAGCTTCCTGCTCCGCAAATTAAGGACATTGGGCCAGAGAAATCTTAACACGATCCCAAGATAGAGAAAGGCTTCCCTCCAAGAGATCTGTAGATTTGTCTCTTTAGAAGTTCAAGCACAGGATAGGTAATTTAGCAATAGTGAGACTTTTTCTCAAAAGATTAAAAAAAAAAAGGCTAGGGATGTGGCTCAGTGAGAGGGTGCAAGGTTCAATCCCTGGAAAAACAAACAAAAAAGGCAAAACAAAATGGAAACTCAAGGCTGGAGAGTGTAGCCAGGAGCCTCAGTGAAGAACAAGGTAGAGGGATGTAGCCCTAATTCTTAACTGAGAAACTAGCAGTGTGTGCACAGCTGGGTTCAGAAGTGCTTTGGAACAGAAGCTGGTGTGTGCTGCCAGTTCCCCATTTTTCTGAATGAGAACAAGCACATTGGTGGTCGCGGGTATTTTGCTGTTGTACGGTGGGTATACAGGGAGGGAGGAGGACAGACAGCTTTTCACCTTAGCTCACAGCATTTGGTGAGGAAGGGGTGGTTCTTAAGGGGCTGCACCCAAAGAGCCATATCCAAGGAGCCTTGTTAGCATGCAGACATGTCCCAGGTGAGGACTGCTAGGCCTGCGTCACAATGGGGTGAGTCTTGGGTTCTTGAGAGGTGGGACTGAGGAGGGTTTGCATCTGGGGAGGATGTGGATTTTTTGACCAGAGGAGGACTGAAGCAGATCTTTCATGTCTTTCAAGGTGACCACAATAAGATTTTCCAACACATGCACCCTTCTCACAGCTTGGTGTGTTTCCTTTGCTTTTGGCCAGGTACATAATGGGCGAAGAAATGAGACAACTCAAGGGCTAGCTCATACAGGAAGCGGAAGCTTCAACTTGATCTTTTGGGGTACTTGCTTTCAGAGCCCAGGTACTGTGCTGGGCTGCGAGGAGGCACAGGCCTCCTGCAGGGTTTTTGATGAAAAATCCCCAGTTAGAATCCCGACAGTTAGCCATACAGTAATAGAGAATTAGGACAGCCAGTTCCTGCCGTGTGCTCACCTTATTGCTCTGACATCGTTTGTATCATTTGTGACTTTGTTATAGGTAATATACATACATATTTATGAAAAGCTAGTGAGTCATAAACCCTTAAAGAGTTGCTAAGCTTTTTAGTTTCTCTCTCTCTAACTGAAGTTTGATTTATGTGTTTATAGAGTCTTCTCTGGGCATCTGAGGGGGTTGACCTTGGTATCCCTGCAGGACACTAAAATCTGTGGATGCTCAAGTCTCTTATGAAAAATGACATAATGTGTGCATCTAACCTATACACACCCTCCCATCTGCTTTAAAACACCTCTAGATTACTTATAATACCTAATACAATGCAAATGTTAATGAATAGTTGTCATTCTATACATTTTAGGAAATAGTGAAAAGTCTATGTATTTACAAATTCAACTACCATAGGTCTAAGTGTGTAGTATATGTAGTACACGTGAGCAACAGCATAACTTTTTTGATTTGTGTTTGGTTCCACTGATAGATGTAGAAGTATGGATATACATATACATACCATATATAATACATACATACATACATACATTATATATGTATATATGTATATATGTATATATATAGAGAGAGAGATCTAAAAATATACTCCAGACAGTTCCAAATCCTGCATAATTTCTCAAACTTAATGTAGAACTTTGCTTTTCTGCTGATGTTCTTTTTTTTTTTTTGCTGAAGTTGGTATTTAATGATAACCTTACTGCTTGTGGGCATTTAAACGATGAATTCTGAGAGTAGCTGTGGAAGTAAAGTTACAGGGAATCTCATCATCATATTCAGGGGCTGAATAGCCAAGCAAATCACTCCATGAACTGTCGCCCTCACTGCTGATAAATATCTTTAATCCCATTCAAATATATTCCAGTTCCAAAGCTATACATAAGAAGGTTTTCCCACATCATCAATTCTATTCATGCTGGTTGCCAAAGCTTCCCAAATTGTTCTTCTTCCTCTCAATAAATTATCAGGATGCAATTAGTAATATATCAAAGGTATACTTGACCTAGCTCTCCAACTCCCCTTTAGGAAGTAGTTTTTTTTCTTTTTTTGATACTTTCTACTTTTTAGCATGAAGACACAAAGTCACATCAGGTTTAGCACAAGTACTGCCAGTGGGATCCAGAGGAAAGACTTATATCCGCTGGACTTAGTGATCTAGGTAGTTGAGCAAGAGAAAGAGAACTAGAGACGTATGGATGTTGTCATAAATCTGATGTCAGTCAACTGAATTTTGGTCTATGGACCTGTGTGTAGGTAAAACACGGCACAAAGCATAGCCATAATCTGACGTTTGGAAAGAATTTTCCAGAATCCCAGGATCATCAGGATCAGTTAGCTAATATGGAAAATTAACTTTTCAGAGGTTCCTACTGACTCTAACTTCTCTACAGTGAAAACACATTGCTAAAAATATACACACAGAAGACATAAAAGGCAGAGAGTCTGAGGAAGGGTTAGGTATGTGTTGGGCTGCTGGGCTGGAAATGCAGACACTACTTAGTGCCTGCACTCAAGAAGATCACAGAGAGGAGAACTGTGACGTTCTCTGTGGACTTTCGCTGGAGGTTTACAGAACAGCAATCTCTCATCTCACGGTTCTGGAGACTAGAAGTCAAAATGAAGGTCAGTGGAACAGAGCTCTTGTGAAGGTATCTCTTCCAGTCTTATAGGCGGTCAGTCACCTTCCTCTCCACGTCACATTCTCACTTGTATGTGGCTCTGTCTGAATGTCTCATTTTTATAAGGTCACCAGTCATCCTGGCTCATCCTGATGATCTCACTTTAACTGCATAACCTCTGTGAAGAATTTATCTCCAAACTATATTGCTTTGTGGGATTAGGACTTCAGTATGCAGATCTGAGAGGGAGGGAAGGACACCGTTCAATTTTTAGCAAGTATGATTGGCAAACACAGAAAGCACGCACATTGCCAAGCCGCAAGCACAGATCCTGCAGCCTTTCTGGAAAGTCAAGGTCCACACAGACGGCACTTCAGCTCTGTCTGAAACTGCCGGCATCCTCGCCACTTTCTACCTACAGACTGATGTCACCACGCTGCCAGAAGGTGTGGGAAGCCTCCACTGGGCCTTCTGGAAATCCGTCTTCACTGAAGACTTTGTGTCTTGCCCTGTCTGAAAAGTGGCTCTCTCTAAGAAGTCTACTTCTCTGATATCTCCGGCCGACCCTCCCCGCTACCATCCTAGTAACCATCTGTCTCCTACAACTTCCACTCGTTGGGCTCAGAGTCGAGGTAGGAGTCCTTCCGGTTTTTCCTTACTCCTTCTCCTTCTTCCTCCTCTTTCCCTTAAAAATATAAACACCTTAGACATTCATGCCTTCAGCCTCCACCAGCTTAGTGTGATTATATAAAAGCTCCAGGGCATTTGCTTTTACCTGAAAATTTTAGCTCCTGGCTCACTCTGCAAAATTAGTCCTATTATAACTGTCAGCCATGTTTATGTCCCTGGAGGAAACCTTCACTTTCTCGGCCTCTCAGTCTCTGATCTCCTCCCTTCCAACCACCATGTCTCCTGCCTGCCCCAGCCACTCGTTCCCACGGCTGCCATATGTAGGCTTTATCGTTACCATTAATGCACACACGTCCTTTCTTCTAGCCTCCATTGTCGCTACTTCTGTGCTTCTTTCTCATCTATCTCTCAGAGTCTCTTTCTAATTCTTCAGCCCCATCAGCTCCTATGACTAATCAGACTTCTTTTTTCACTCTCTTTCCTCGTGACCTCACTTGTCCCCATGTCCTCTCCTCTTGCCTATTCAGCTGAAATGCCACGGTGAATCACCAGAGCAAACTCCTGCATGTAACTTTAATAGCCTTGTCCACTGTCTTTTTGATGTACCAGCAGAGTAAAACCGAAGACCTTTCAAACTCCGCCCTCCGCATATTCCACACTTGGGTGTGGATGGAGACTGCAGCGCCTGTGTTTATTGGGCTCGTACTAAGTGAGTGCTCTTGCACCTTATTCTACCCCATTCTCTTTCAGTCCTCGGCGGACTTCACTCAGCCTCACGGCATAATATTTTTTTGAAACTGAGCAACATGATAGATAACTCTCATAGTTCATTTTCCAATAATTATATGAATGCTAAAAGTTATTTACCAAGGAAAAAAACAACTCTTCCTTTTCTACTGACACACATCCTCAGCCCTTTTAAAATTAATTAATTAATTATATTTGGAGACAGGATCGTGCTGTCACTTGCAGTCACTAAGTTACCCAGTTTGGGCTCAAACTTTCCATCCTCTGCTTTAGCATCCCGGAGTGATAGGAATACAGGCGCACACCACAACTTCTGGTTCTTAAGAAGACTGTTTTTAGTTACTTCTACTATTGCACTTGACCAAGTGGGTTATTGAAGCTCAGCAAACCGAATTCAAGCAACTGAAATTGTCCTTTAATTAATGAACCTGAAAGATCATGTAGTTGATAGTTTACTAGGACCTGGAGGGCAGGATTCTTCATGAATTAAAGAAAAAATGGATTTTTTTTCAAGAGAAGTGGTTCATCAATCACCTTTTAAAAAATGTCACCATTCCCAACCCTGGCCTTTTCCTAGCAAACTTTAATCCTGATTTAGATTTCCTGGACCATCATTCCCCAAAATACACAAATGCAAACGGAAATGCTGATAAGGCCTTCCACTCAGCATTATTTTTTTCTCTGCTTTTAGCACTGCATGTGAATTTGAGATGTCAGAAAAAGCAAACAGTCAAATACTCTTCTTTCTGAGAAAGAGATTTCTAGCTTGTGTCTGATTTGCACAACTTGTTTCTCTTGGGAAATTGAATATCTTCTCTAAACTCCCTGTGTACACATACATAAGTGAAATAAAAGGTGGACATCTTTCTTAACCTTGAAGCAAAAATTGTCTACCCCTTGTTGGCTTATTTTATGAATTTCCCAATGTAGAAGGTTGTTTATTTAAATCAAATGATCTTCAGTTGTGCTGCAACTGCTTTCCAGTACCAGCCTGGCATTTTGGTAAAATGAAGTGTTGAAGAAGTGTTTTTAAAAATTATTCAGGAATTACAGATTGAGGAGACAATGACCATCTACACCTCTTTTGGCCTGTTCTTCCCTCTCTCTTACTCTTGCCCTGTGCCTTTCCCCTGCCCAACTCTCCGAGATTCATCCCTTTCTTAGCGGCCTATCACCTCTCTTCCTACACTGTCTTTCATGTTGTGGTCTTTTTATGTAATTAGTTTTGTGACTTTTATAAGGCGGACACCCATTGATAATCAGTGTTCTGTTTTTGGTCCATTTCACTGAGCATTATTGACTCTGGTGTCCCTATTTTCTTTCAAATGCTTCATATATCTTTTTCTTATGGCCGCATAGTATTTCATTGTGTATAGGTACCACATCTTCTTTTTCTGTTCCTCACTGATGGGTAAGTAGGCTGGTTACAGAATTTAGCTATTATGAATTGCATTGGTATAAACATATGTCTTTATGGATATGCACGTGTCTTTATGGTATGCTCACTGTATGTGAAATATGTTTTATGCAACTATTTGTGAATTGTTTGTGTGTAACTGAAATTATTTTTGAATGCCTCGTTGAACTATTGTTTGATTAACAGTTTTCTCTTGAAACAGTTTGCATTGAACTTTCTTTCTTGGAAACTTGCTACTTAATTTTATTCATTACAGAATTATTCAAGTTTCCTCTCCTTAGATCAGATTTGGTAAGTAATTTGGGGAGGGGGTTTATATTGTCTGCTTTGCCCAACTTTTCCAATTCATTGGTATACAAGTCTTGTTTTTCTCATATTAGTTTTTTATTACTTTTTTCAGTTTTTAATTATTGATTATAATTTTTATTTTTTCCTCATATTAGTTTTAAATTTCTGCCTAGTTTTATAGTCTTTTATACTTCTTAATTTCACACGTGTTTCCCTTTTCTGATATTTTCAACGTTAAAATGCTATAAGTTTGCTAATGCTATTATTTTTTTAAAGATTGAATATTGCTAATTATCTAGCACACTTTATTTTTAGTTTATGAATTTATTATTTCCTTTGTTCTAGCCCAGTAATATTTATCCCATTTCCTTTTGCTAACTTTGCAAGTTAAATGCTCCGTGATTTTTTAAAATTAAGGAGAATTTCATGATTTTTCTGTAATTCTCACTTAAGTCTCTTCTCTCAAGCTGCAACAATGCATATAGTCCTGTTCTACAACTTGCCATAGTTATTGAATCATTTATTTCATATTTATATCCTCAGTATTTATTCTTATATCTATGAGGTACCAGAAAGTTACTGACTTTCTGAACATAGGAAATATATTTTGTGTCCTATTTTATTCTAGAACTGCTCTGTGGCTAGAGGTTTTGGCTTTCATGATTTCAGTCATGTGACTTTTAGTTTACTTTTTAATTTTGTGTTGCCATCCAATATGTGCTCAAATTTTAAAAAATGTCATTGAGTACAATTAAGAGATACATAATCATATTTTGGGGGAAGAATAGTCTATATAATTAATTGGATCAGAGTCATCATGTCTATAGCCTTATTTTTGTCTGTATGACCTGTCAGTTATGAGCAGAGGTCAACTAAATCTTCTACTATTTGGGGGTAATCTCTAGAAATGTACTTTTTGTAAAAACTGTATTAATTTCATATTAATATAGGTACAAAGACTTTGCTTTGATTAATATGTCTGTACTCCATTACCCGCCCCCGCACCCCCCATACATTCACCTGTAACTGTCCTGATTCCCTATCCTCTAGTTCTTCTAAACAGTATGGGTAGTCTGACAATCTTTGTCTCCAAACTGGGAACGTAATCTGTTAAATTGTTTTTAAAATTAATAGATATATAATCATCCCTTGGTAGGTAGGTGGGATTGGTTCTACTTGTAGATACCCAAATTAATGGACACCCAAACTCTCATAAAAATTTATTTACAATCTACTCACACCTTTTCATCCACTTTAAAGTATCCCTAGGTTATATATAATACTCAATACAATGTATGTGGTATAAAAATAATTGTTATGCTATATTGTTTAGGGAATAATAAAAGGATAAAATATTGACATGTGGAACCCTGACCAGGCCAGAGATAACAGAAGGTAGAAGGCGGCTCAGATCCAGATAATCTCCTCTCCAGACCAGCAGGAGTGGAGCCATTCCCTCTTGTCCCAGGCACAGAGTGGCCCCCAGCTCAGGTTTCACTCTACTCAAATTCCAATTTTCCCTGCCCCAAGACCTTTATCAGAAATCACGTGATGAGGTTTCTAAAGAACCGGCCATACAAATTAGGTAACTTTTGACCCCAAACTTCCTGCAATCAGAGAATGATCTGAACCAACCCTACAACCCTGACTGACCCTCCTTCCTCTAACTGCTTATAAGCCTGGCCCCTGCGGACAACAGATGAGCTGTTGTCACTGATCCAATCTCATGGAGAGTTCCTCCATCCTCTCCCACGTTTCGCTGATCCCTGATCACTGGTGGCCAACTGCAGCCAGGGACCCCTAAGACCCCGACAGACATATTTTGTTTTCAAATATTTTCAATTTGTGGTTGACTGAATTCAGGGATGTGCAACCTATAGCTTAAGGAAGGTGAGAGGAGAAGGTGGATTTGGATTATTTCTATCATGTTATTTTTAATTATTTTCATTTCTTCTTGAAATTTATTGCTCTCCTTCCTGCCTTTAAAACAGATAAGCATTTCTCTTTCTCTTTCTTTAAATTCTTTAGTTTGACAGTTGAATAATTTTATTATCTATTTTTTCATTTAATATTTATCATGCCCATTCTTTATTATACACACTTCATTGATCAATGCTCAGAAATAATATAGCTTCTACAATTCAATTAATACAAGGATCTTCTACTTTCTTTGTTCACACTACTTCAGACCTGAGCAGTATTATCAGTTTAAGCCTATGTTTATACCATCATTACCAGATAAGAAATCATAGTTATTGTTTTACATAGTCATTTAATAAAAGTTTACCACCTTTCTTGCGTAGGGCTCTTTCTTGAATCTCAGGTCTTCCATTAGGAATGACTTTCTTCTTTCTGAAACACACCCTTTTGCATTTCAACCAATATCACTGTTACCCTTTTCTCGGATTGGGCTCTTCCTGTTGGCAATCTGTTTGCCTTTGACGGTTTTTCAGCTTCATTCTCACCTTGTGCAGGATAAATTCTTCTTTATTTATTTATTCGGGTTTAGACTTAAGGCTTCCTGATTCCGAACAGTAATATCTTCATTCCTTCCACTTTGGCCTTGGAACTCAGATTGTCCTAATGTTAGTCGGTCCACCATCCTCTTCATATTTTGGATATTCTTGCTCTTCTGTGTTATAATCTTAAAATTGTCTTTTGATCTATGTTTTAGTTTTCTAGTTCCCTCTTCAGCTTTGCCCAGTGTCTAGTTGACTTACTTTCATTTACTGTAGTTTTTATTTTCAGAAGTTTTACTTCATTTCTCTGTAAACCTCCTTGGTCATTTGAAAAATCAACTCATATTTTCAAGCTCTTACAGATCTTCTTAGTCTGTAACTGCTGTTCACTTTAAGACCAGCAAACTAAAAACTGACTTGGGCAAATGCCCTCAGGTTAAATGAGTGTTTCAGTAATAAGCTGACATCTCTGGTTCCCACTTTCTACTAATTTTTGGCCTTAGTGACTTTTTAACATTCTTAACATCTCATGTAAACATTTAAAGCTTTTCATAAAGTCTATTATTTTCAGTTCTTTTTGGAGAGAAAGCAAATTCAAATTGGATAGTTCATGGTTATTTAAGATATTACCTGTCCCCTTAGAAAAAACAAAACAAAACAAAATGAAACAACAACAACAACAAAAAATAAACCAAGGATCTTTTTAAGAGTTGAGGAAACCATTTTGGGGATTAATGTTATCTATGTAGCTGGGTCTTAATAAATTGATGGCAACTTTCAGAAAGATTGCCTATATTTGCTTCTAATCTCATTGTGAGGCTCAGATCTTAGATATATATACAAGTGTCAATTTTTATTTATAAAATGAGAAATAAAAATTATTTTCTCTTTTTTGTTCTTTAGACTTTGATAAGTAAAAGTTTATTGTATAATTTGTTTTCAGAAACTCAAACCAATCAAAGCTTTAAACACATTGTTAATGTTTTAGCCCTGGACCTAGAGAAGAAAAAAAAAAATTACTGAAGAAAACGCTGTAACTTTAAAATAAGTTTTTCTTCCTTCCTTGGTGCAAAAAAATAAAAAACAAAAAAACAAACAAACAAAAACCCAAAAACAAAAACAAAAAACAAAAAAGCCAAGAATTTCCTATGTTTGAAATCGATACATCCTCATGAGCATTCTTTTTCTGCATGTTAACATGTGAATAAAATACCTGTGAAGCAACAATAATCTCTCCCAAGGTGTCACAGTCCCAGCATGGAAATGAAATGGGTAACTTCCAGTTTAACATGTAAAAAGCTCAGGTTCCATACAAATGACCTGACTCTTTGGGGAATTTGTCACTGAGACAATACGTGTCTCAAGTGGGGGCTCTGGTGTGAAAGATCACAAGACATCATTTCTTCAGTTTAATAATCCATTTAATACCATCTTTCAATCCCATTTCATGCTCAGTAAAGCAAGAAGAAGTGAACCTTTTGCTGACACTGGTTTTTGTGCAAGAGCTTTTGTTTATAAAGCAGCGGCGACATGATCTTATCGTGGCCCATCATGGCTGGTTTTCTCTGTCTCCCATCCAAGCGATGCTCGCCTGTGATGTGTGCAGGTTTTTCAGAGAGATGACGCCTGTCCTCTGCTAAAGTGGTTTGATGGCGCTTGCTCGCTTTTTAAATAGAGACATGTTTCAACTTCCTGCCTCGAAAACCTCTTTAAGTAATCCCTTTTATGTAATCACCTCTGAATTTTGCTAGGAAATATGAATTCAAGAGCTTGAGTAACTTTGGGGGGGTGTTACACAGTGCACAGTGGAGATTTGATGGCTTTATGCTAAACTTTCATCCCTGCGTGAGCTGAACTTGCCTGTGAAACACAGACTTGCGATCCCATTAGAAAGAAAAGGAATCGGGTGGAGCTGACGAAAACCGATCCCTTTATGTCCATCTTCCTGCAGCCTAGGGGTGACATGCACAGTGGCATATTCTTGTAGTTTTCCCCTTTTAGAATGATAACAGTAGTCAGAGAAAGTGATGCAAATGTGCATTAAAAGATGTTTTCATGGGGTATATTTTAAGTGGTAGATTCAGCATTTATAAAGGAAACATGTTATTATGATTCCCAGAGTATTTATATACCATGATAATTTTATATTAGCTTTCTATAGAACTTCATGGGCTGTTTTTGAAGAGTCTAAATTCCCTAGCACAGCTGCATCTGGAGTTTGGGTTTTTTGACTCATATTCTAGTGCTTTGTCCATGAAAGCCAAGTGTCCCAAGAGTCCCCTACTTATATGTCCCTATGTGTTCTCTCTCTCGCCTTGTCATTTCTCCTATCTAAAAAAGGTACACAAGAAGTCACACAAAATGACAGTAGATCTAGGTTTATACCACATATCTAATCTCTGGTTTAGAAAATTTTCTTACCATACCACTAGATAAGCCTATATTTTTAAGCACTGTAATGTCATAGTCTGAGTTCACTAAAGTTCACAGATAAACATACCACTAAATGACTAAGGGAATGTTTAGAAGATAAAACTCACATAATCAGGGCGATAGTTCTCAAAAGGACTTCATACTGTCATCACAAAGAAACATTAAATGCCTACTGTTTGTTATGTGCGTATCATGAAACTTCTCTCCCAGAAGGGCCTGATCTTCATGCACAGACAGGACACGTGTCTGCGAAGATGTCAGAACCCAGGTTTCTATCATCTTGAAAATGGGCAGAGGACACAGAGTCATAGGAAGCTGCATTTTAGGGACCACGGAGCTGTAAGCCTCACCCAAAAACTCAGGGGCAGCTCCCTTAACCACAGCCAGAGGCTGTGGATTCAGTGGGCGGGGCTCAGGGGCCTCCCTGTGCTGCATTGGGCACTTAGGGTTCAAAGGAGCTGAAAGGAGGAGCTTGAATGCAGATGAGCTTTGCAGATGGTCAGTCAGTGCACAAGGTGAGGGAAAATGAAAGGCAAATTGCATATATTGATAGATGGCTGCAAAATTTGGTGGCAAATTTGTCCTGATGGTGCCACCACTCTAGTGGTAAAGTGGCTGACCTAGAAATGCCTTGGACTCTGCTGTTCTCTCACTTGGTTCATGGATTTGCAAAACCACGTGACCGATCCCAGAGGAAGCATTTGACGAAAGGGGTGGAATGGTTTGGGTCATTCTCTAGCAATACTAAGAATATTGTGTGTGTGTGTTAAATACTCACACAGGACCCCGCAGTAAAGGGCCATGTTTGTGTGACGACTGTCTTTCACATTGGAAGTGCTATGCTCTGACCTCTAAATAGCCCGGAAAAAATATTTGCACTAAAACATTTTAAGGAAGCACGTAATTCTTTCCTTTACATAATTTTCTCTCTTGGCTCCGTCTTTACTGAGTTCCTTGAACTGGACATTACTCCCGATGCGACACCATTCACGACTGGCTTCTGACATATCTGCCTGGATCACGGCAAAACAGCTCTTCCCGTCTCCATTTATAACACTAGCTCAGCGAACTTTGGGTTTAAAGTTATCTGTGGGTTCAACCAGAGATCACAATGCACTAACAACAAAGTCAGCTCGAACTTAACAGCGGGGTCAATGGGAGAGAGGAGTTTGGAGTTGTATGTCTGACAGTAATCACACTCACACACAATTCATGTTGTGTTTGTGTTTCAGCAGGCTGCTTGGTGCTAGCTAGACGTCACCCATCCTATAAAGGTTTTTCAACTTTCAGCATGGCAATTTATAAAGTCTGATATAAATGCATGTGTATAAAGTTAGAAATGAGATGGAAGGCAAATCTACCATACTTTTTTGGCTACATATAAAGGGGGATTTGAGAGACTCCAGGACTTGGACACTGGCTCATCCTAGCTAGCTTCTGTCAGTACTGGATCGAGAGGGACGGAAGCTGATCAAATGTGCAGATTAAATGAGGCTGGGCAGGATGTCAGGCTAGCGAGGCCATCAAAGCACAGAGGCTTTGGCAGCTTATGTGGCAGCGGCACAAAGTCAAGCTGAAACCGACTGGAGAGAAGTTTGACATTGAGAGTAAGCGTACAGTAGGACACAAGCAATGAGCAAAGATCTACCTCCTTGGCTGAAAGTCATGTAGTAAGGAACTGAATGTTGCGGTTTCATCAAAGGGGATATAATTACTTTACCTAGAAAAGACATAAAATCAGTCTCAATTAATAGAAAATTTAAAAGTCATTTTTGCATCTCATAAAGAGGTAAGTCATTCCTGAAGGTTGCACATTCAAATCACTAGAAAGATTAAAATAAATTCAGATTTTTTGAGCTTTATGCAGGTTTTCTGACTTTTCTTTCTAGGTCTCTCTCTCACTCTCTCTCTATTGCTTGTTCTAGCATATGACGGTATGGTAAGACTTATTTTTTCTTATGTTGTTTTGTGTATCTTGGTAAGTATCCTTAAAGATTAACTTCTACATTTTGCAGAGACTGCCTCAATTCTGTGAGCAAAACCTGGAAACGCTGGGCTTTCTTTACTATTAAGAGCTGCTGCAAAGCACAGAAATATTCTTGGCCTAATTCCTCACAACTGCCTCCCTAAGTACTTTCTCTCATATTTCATGATTTGGTTGAAAACTCAATATGGTTAGGAAAAAGATGTGCATAAGTGAGGCATAATTATATTGATTCATGTTCAGCTGATAAAGATTTATTTGTCCTGAAGGCATAATAATGGCCAAGATTTGCCCTTGATCAATAACCCTTGAGCCAATAAATCTTGGTATTGGCAACAAAAGCCAATATCTACTTAAACTTTTTTCGAAGTGTTGTTATAAGATGCTGATGGCGAGAAACACTGGAGCACATAAAATACAGTCTTATAAGCTTTATGTTGACACTAAGTTTGTATCTCCAAGAGTTAATACTCTAGATTTTTAGTGACAGAGGAACAACTGGCCAAGGGAGGGAAAAGATAATGACAAGGATAATGATAATGATAATGGATACTTAATAATACTTTTTTTGGAAGAGAAAAAATAAGAAGATTGTCTGTGGAGGCCCTTGTTAAAACTGTTACAGAGATGTAAAGTACAACAGAGTTGTCTATTCCTGGAAGTCCAAGACTTCCAAGAAGTGTTCATAAAAAGCAGAAATAGAAAAAAAGAGAGAAGAGATAAAGAGAAAATGTATGATAAAAAAGGGAGGAGTGACACTGGAGTGGGCACCCGCCTGTGCCAGGAGCTCAGGGAGCCGTTCGACACGGACTGTCAGTGTAGCTCTCACCTCGGTCCTTTAGGATGAGCCACAGCTATGATTTCTCGTAGAACTGAAGTTGGCTAAGGAACTGTTCCCACAGTTGTCTGTGGAGGTTGAATCCAGGTCTGCCTGATTCCAAACGTCATGCTGTTTTCAGAATGCTAGAGACGAAAAGAGCCTAAGAGAGGTCTTTGCAAAACCATTTGAGATTTTTTTTTTTTTTAATCAATGTAACATGGCATTTCTTTTTTTCCTAAGGCTCGCTGATAGGCCTGGACTGTCCTTACTCTTTTATCCCAGTATTATTTTCTCTGTTACATTAACGTTCCTCAGACCATTCTAGGTAAGGACATTAAATATTAGTGGTTGATCATCAAAAAAAGGAATATTATGCAGTTTGTTCTTTGGCAGGTTGGGAAAGATTTTGTGGGCAAAAGGGATACTGGGATATCTTTGACCCTGAAGGAAAAAACGCCTTCCACATAGCAAGTCACATTGGACCTGTATGCTGAGTTGTCTTTGGGTTCATAATTCAGTCCTACAACTCATGACCATATAAACTTGGGCAAACTCCTTGTAAATCTCCTGAGCCTCAGTACTGCCACCGAGTTGTTTTTAAATTAGCCATGCATTACACGCACCTACTGCACATTATGAAGGCACAGACAGTACGGAAAATAAAAAGTGAAGGTCTCTGTTTACAGCGCTTAGTTTTTCATCTGACTTCCATTTTTAAAGGCAACTACGGCTTCGAGTCTGGTATATCCCATTCCACACATTTCAAGGATGAACATGTATTTATGTATATGTATATATCAACATGTTTAAGCCCATAGTTCTGTGAAAGACTTTCTAATATGAAAATATGCTTTGATCTCTGTTCTCTTTTTTTCTTGTTGAATACATATTTGTCTTCCTTAAGCCTGACAATTATCTTGTTGAACTAAAGATTTGCTACTTTGAGCACGTGTCAAGTTTTCTTTTCTCATTTGGATTGTATGTTTAAAAGACCGTGATTTCTCCAGTATCAAACTAATCATTTCCCTCAATTTCCTACTAATTTTTATAAAACAATGAAGCAAAGCATGCAATTATTTTGATATTTTGGTGCAAACAAACACTGCTGTGCAGACAAAGAGGAGAACACAGCTAAAACACAACCAGCCACCACCAGCCAGTGGCGGCATGCAGTTGCTTGAAATAGTTGTTCACTAGTGGCTTGTATCCGTGGCACATTGAAGGTAGCTTAGGGATAGGTGGATATTTCACACATGTTTACGTTATTTAAATTCAACCTTACAAAGTTTGACTTCATGTGTAAAAATAATTTGCAAAACCAGAGATGGACTTGTTCAAAAGCAGAAAGAAATGTCTTATGTTGATAAAAGATATTTTTTAAAATAGCGTATAATTTTTTTTCACATTTCATCCAGTGAATTTGTGTGTGTGTGTGTGTGTGTGTGTGTGTGTGTGTGTGTGTGTGCATGTGAGAGAGAAGGGGGGTTTATCATCTGTCTGAAAAAGTCTTTTGTTTCTCATGCATATAACAAATGGGATGTACTTTACAATTAATGACAATTTCTTGACTCTCTCCATCTACTTCATGTTACTCTAGTCTTCCTGGTACATTTACTCTTAAGAAGACACTAGATTCAAGGATGAGCTTCTTTTTTTTTTTAAAGTCACCAACAAAGCACTAGATTATATTCTACCCCAGCTAACAATTGAATTCTATCCTATTACTCACAGCAATACCATCCAGTGAAAGGCAATGTCTTGATGGATCATTCATGGAAAACTAAAGTAATTACCATCATTCTAATATTCCTATTTAAATGCATGAAAAACTGATTAGCTGAAGGCAGGCCTATATATAGCAGAAATGGCATCTTCTTAATATTTATGCTAATGTAAAAGACATTTTACACAAAGGTTAGAGGTGACATATGGGTAAGAAATGATCTTAACATACATACTTATTTACTTACAATAGTGCATGGCATGAATATTACTCCCTGAGAGAGATTTAACAGGCACGGAAGACTAGGTATACAGAAATAATTCAATACAAAATGCATAGACATTCATGGGCTCAAATGTATACACGATATTCTTCTAGAATCACCAAAGCACTGGTAGAAAAGTAGAACACCCACACCTCTAAGCTCTAATTTTACAAGTAGATTTCAGTTCACTTTCAGCCTGAGGTAGCCACATTTTTTTTTTTTTTAGTCCAAAGAGAATTTTGATGGAAATTGGAAAAGGTTTAATGATTTAGCTGACTCTGAGCATTAGATCCCTCACATGTAAAGAAACTGCAAAATGTTAAACTGGTGCCCTTTCAAATTGTAATCACTATCTTAAGCAAGGAATGACGACTTGGCTTCTAAATTCAATTCGCTCTTTCTACTGTCATTTCCACATGGCTAACCCACAGCCTGAATCCTGTTTTGTGCCAGCTTTCCACGCACGCTCCAAGGTGAGAATCCCCAGAAGTGGTGCATAACAATGAGCACATCACGGAAGCCGTGCATGAAGAACAAATAAAACACGAAATTACACACGGACTCGAGGAGCACATAAGCAGGCTAAGGACGGGTCACTGCCAATAACGGATTTCAAATAAGCCTCTGATTTAATGACAACCCAAAGCCGGAGCCTGATTGAGGGCAATCAAATGCTTCTCTTTTTATCTGCTTCTAAGTCACTTTTTATGTGAAAAGGAAAAACCGCTATTACAACATCAGCGACAGAAGACTACACAAAGATGGGAAAATAGAAAGGCTCTTCCCGTGAGCAATTATGGCACACGCACCCCCACACCTAAAGTACGGCCGGTGATCAAGGCGACCGATAGTCACTTCTTACTCAGCATGGCAAACAGGGTATTTATTTGCTTTTCACGTAAACATCGTAATTGTGCTTTTCCTCACCAGTGCAGCTGTCTCTCAGAAGAGCATGAGTTTCAGGTTTAAAAACTAAAAACCAACCGGGTGATTCACTCAGGGGGAAACGAGGCCATACTGGAGGGGACCCTCAGTTACATCTCTAAAGCAGACCGTCTTTTCGCAGTTTACACCGAGAACCTGTCACTCACTCTCACCTGTCACTTTCTAATCATTCCCCTGAGTCCCAGCCTCCAGCACACATTCCCTGAACTGATTCTTTTTCGTTTTGATTACATTCCCGTTAACCTACTCTCTAGTATTTTTTCTTTATATTGGGGATTAACTATTTTGGGGATGTTTTCAGTCTTCCTAGGGAGGTCCTAGAATGATAGGTTCATATTGAATTAATATGGTCATGTGATTAGCATACAATGTGCTAGATCTACAAGGTATAGCTCAACCACTCTACGTGGCCTCTTGATGCAGTCAGGAGCCTTGGTAAACATAGTCAGACAAGGCTGCTACTCCTGGTGTAACTGGGCAGACTCTGCTACTGTGGATTTTCATAAGGGAAGGAGTATACTCTAAAATAACAATGAAAACTATAGTATAATAAATACATATGCCAGTAACATGGTCATTAATGTTAAGCATGTGGCACTCCACATAGTTGTACATGCTATGCTTTTATATACCTGGTTGTGCAGTGGTTTTGTTTATACACCTATCGCTATGAACACTATGCAATGTCACTAGTGGGTAGGGAATTTTCACCTCCATCACAGACTTATGGGACTATTGAAAACGTTGCTGACAGAGACACTGCTATATGGCACACAGGTGTGCACTGGTGAAGTGTGTGTGTGTGTGTGTGTGTGTGTGTGTGTGTGTGTGTGTGATGTGACTGGGAGCCAGAGGAAGGTTGCGGAAGCTTCATCCATACTGATCTACTTCCAACTTACCTAGAACATTCAATCTTATTTACTTCATGGCTGTGAGAAGAAGTCACCAGACAAAGGTAATGATCTTTCGTATGTTCCAGTTACCACAAGACAAGAAGCAAATCATCCTTGTTCCCTTTGACCCTTAGAATCTCCTAGAAGTCATCACTGAACACAATTCCAACCCTCTTGTCCTTGACCCCATCCCCTTCCCGACTGTCTTATAACCCCAATCCCTCCTCCTATATAGGTGCTTCGCTACAAGGTAAAGAATACATATATTTTCAAGTCAAGCATCAAGAACTCAGTTTCCTTGGTTACTTGGGCAGGGAGAGGGAATTTAATATGATCAGAATCAGCCATTGTGACCAACTATATTCATTCTTCTGACTCCTAAAGGTTTCTCTGTAGCACACAGCAGCGTCCCCAGCTGATCCAAGTAGCTACACATTTAAAGTTAAATGGGAAGAAGAGAAGTCTGCTGCTAAGTTTAGCTTTTGTGATGAAATCCTTGGGAGAGTATGACTTCCTTCCGGCTATATCAGGCCCTCCCTTTTCCCACACCTATCAAGTGGCTCTGAAGTTTTACTTCATTTGAAATATTGTACAGTAAATGCACTCAGTGTGCTAATGGGCTGCATGGATTAATGGAGCACGTAGTTGCTTAAATTTAATTTAAAAGTAGTTCAGCTAAAGACCTAGAGAATTAGTACTGGGGTTAAACAAGAACATACTGAGCTATGGCTGGCTTGGGGGGAGAATAAGGGAGGCAAGATGCTTTTCCCTGCCCCCCTCACCTCCTACTCAGAGAGGATTTTGACTAGTGTCTTTGTGCAGCCAAAGGGTCCTACTGTAAGGACAGCCATCTGTGAATTATTTTTAAATGAATCAGGTGTAGCTCTGCTATGCTTTACTGAGATGAGTGTGTGTGGTCTATCACTATCTTTCTCTGCTCTCTATATATTATGCAGGTACTGGCTGCTTCAAACAGCTGACTACTTTTACTGCAAAAGAATAAAAAAAAAAATGTTTTGTCAAAGCTATACCCCTAGTCTAGGAAAAGAGCAACAGACTTCTTGTAGCACACAATTTTTTTTTTGTTTGCTTAGCCTTGTCAGTGGGTTTCAGTGACCCAACAGTATCTCATTACCCATGGTACAGTAAATTTTAATTCATAATCAGACATCTTTTCCCATTCTAGGTCACTAACATCACTTAAGCAGTTGTAATGAATAAAGCATTCTTGGAATTCACGTTTAGTAAAAACTTAAAAGGAAAATATTGCTAAAAGAAGATAGTTAACCCAACATTCCAATTCATAAAGCAAGCCTATGGCATCATTGCTGAGCCGGGGGGACTCATTATTTTTTCAATTCTTTTCCTTTTGGATTTTCTATAGATATCCTTAATATCCCCTTAGTATGTTAAATGTAGGAATAAAATTTTAAATATTCTGGACTATCTTCTACCGCAGTTTTTTGCTGAACAAGAATGAATTGTGGAAATTGTCAGAATCAACTTGGACTCACATTTATCAAGCCCTAATGAAAAAGAAAATAATTAAGGGTAGCTGGAATGTTTTGAAGAGAGAGATCTCAATGGTGTGTGTGAGGTAATAAGAACTATTCAGAAAAGACTCTTCGAGTCACAGTCTTGTGCCAAGGCCTCCACAGCCTTCTACAGAAAATTCTTCTGCAAGGGCATCTCCCCAACAGCTCCTTGTCCGGACTTATACTGACACCACTGCTGTTGTTGATCCTTCTAGCCAAGGATTATTACTTCATAATCTTATGTAATCCTCTTTCTTTAATAATCTTCCCTTTGCTTCATTCTCCTTGAATACAGTCATAGTTTACTCTGGTACCTGTGTTTCTATTGCAATGCTCTGCTATTCCCAAGTAAATGTACCGATCTTTGGAGAATCTTTTCTTGTATGTTAGTTAGGTTACAGAATCCAAAAATCTAACTGTAATTTAGATTTAGAATTTAGAATCTAGATTCTACATAAAGAATGGGACTTTGCATTACTTAGGTTTTCCCACAGAAACAGAACCAATAGGCTAGAGACCTTATTAGAGAACTGACCCACACGATTCTGCTTACTCAGAATTCCACGATAAAACATCTGCAGGCAGGATGCTAGTAGCTTGGCTTAGTTCAAGCCCAAAGGTTTCAGAACCAGGGAAGCTGATGGTATAATTTTTTAGTTCAAATCCTAAAGGCCCCTTAATTGAGGATAGGGCTAATAACACAAGTTCTTGAGTCCAAACGCTGGGAAGCCCAGCGTTCTGATGTGCAAGGTAGGAGAAAAGTGGGTGTTTCCCATCTCACACGAGAAGATACCAACTTGCCGTCTGCATTTGTTCTGGCTAGAACTCCGGCCAGTCGGACTGTGCAGACCATACTGAGGGGGGTTTCTCCCATCTAGTCCATCAACCTAGGACTGGAAACACTGTACAGGCCCACCAAAAATAATGCTTTCAAGGGTTTCTAAATATTCCTTAACCCAGTCAAATGAACATCTAAAATTACTATCACATGCTTGAACCAGGATACGTGACAAAGGCAAAGCATACTTATGAAAAATTTGATGGACAGAGCTTCACACATACATAAAGAAGGGAAGAGTACAGGGTAATCAAATGTTCTCTTAAGAAACAAGGGGAAATTGTAGAATAATCTCCTCCTTTTGCTTCTACTGAACCTATTGCTGCTTTTCTCTCACTCAGAGTGATGCAAATAAGAGCTTTTAGGGTGGCTAAGGAGGCATGTTCGAATACAAAGGTTAGAGAAGGGAAGAACTCACTCTCCCGTCTCTCCACCTTTTCCTAGGTACACCAGAAGCCTTTGATTCACTTCTGGGAAGCCAGTATCTGGAGCAATGTCTGGCTCTCAGTAGGTACCTACTAAATGTTGAAAGCAGTGGTTCACAACATTTTTGACACTCGGGACTGGTTTAGTTGAAAACCATTCTCCCAAGGACCTGGGTGTGTGGGACATACTTGTTATGCAGTAGGCTATTGGAGGACAACATCGAAATGGCGAGCCACAGCAGGAGGGGGGTGGGGAGCAGCAAAGCTCTGCCTCTTGTTAGATCAATGGCGGCATTAGAGCGTCATAGGAGCCCGCCAGCAGGAGGTGGTGCTTTGCTCTTGGCTCACTTTCTGCGCTCCTCTCATCTGTCCCAACAGCCCTCTCCTTCCAGGGTCACAGGACCAGATCAGTTGTGGCCCAGGGGACCCCTGGAATAGAGGAACGAGGGAAGAAATAGTTAAAACTCAGCTGAACATGTGCCTTCCATGTTGTATGTGGAATGTGCACCTTCCATGTTATATAAAATACACATACACTTTCATCTAGACAACCATTCTCATACAGAGATATAGATGATTCTTATGGTAACAAGGACACAGAATTTATGTTTGATTTGATTAATAGAGGCTACAACTATGGACTGAAAAGAAAACAAATTGAATCCCTGTCATTTTGATTTTCTGTTATTTCTGTGGCTGACTAATAAGCCAATCAATAATATAAAATGAATCTCAGCAGTGATTAGCAAATCTCTCTGGCTAATTTACCAATTTCTTCTTAAAGAAGGTAATGAAAAAGTTTAAAATACATTCGGCCTTCCAAAGTATTTCTCTTTTTAATATTGAAAGTCTAAACGGTCAATGTAAGAACAGGAGACCACACTTTGAGTGAAATCAATGGAATTTTTAAATTAAAATTTTATTTTCAGGCCACTGTGGAATCAGTTGTATGAAACAATACAGAGAAATTCTGTATGATTTTACCTATTATTTCTCCCCGTGGAAACATTTTTATAAGACTACATACACTACAAAATAACAATGTAGATATTGACATGGATATAATCAAGATACAGAACATTTATGCGACCAGGAGGATCCCTTATTTTAGCTACACCCATTTCCTTCTTAACTCACCCCACCTTAACTCCTGGAAACCGCTAATATTTCTCCATTTCTGTAACCTTGTCATTTCAGAAATTATATAAGTAGAGTCACACAGTATATAATCTTTTATGATTGACTTATTTCATTTAGCATAATTCTCTGGAGATTCATCTGTGTTGCTGTTCACATAATTAATCTGTTCCTCTGTACATAAATTGATAAATATCTGGATGGCTTTGAGGTTTTGGTCACTATGCGTGATATTACGATCATCATTCATGTATGGGTGGTGGGTGAATGTACATTTTCCTACTCTGGTATAAATGCCCTGGAGGGCAATTACTGGGTGGAATGAAACATCTAGGGCTAGTTTTTAATACATTGTTAAGCTGTTTTCCAGAGGAGTTGTGTCATTATTTTACATTTCCACAGTTTATAACTGGTCCAGTTTCTCTGCACACGTGCCAGCACTTGCTTCTTCCATCATAGTTTGTTTTGGCTATGTTGACAGTAATGTGACAATATTTCAGTGCTATTAATTCACATATCTTTAGTGATACACATTTCTCACGCATTTATTCATCATATATACCCTTTGGTGAGCTATTTCTTCATGTCTATTGTCTATCTTAATTGGTCTCTAATGTCTACTTTATAGCTGTATATTTCTTTCTAGGAACTAATCTTTTGTCAGATTATGATTTTTCAGTATTTTCACTCACATTGTGTATTGACTTTTCATCTTTTTAACAAGATTTTTCACAGAACAAAAGTTTTAATTTTGATGAAGCCCAAAATTTCAATTTCTTCCTCTTAATAGAGTATACATTTTGTGATAAACTTAAGAACTTTGATGTAGCCCTAGGTACCAAAAATTCCTTAATTTTCCCTTTATAAATTTAGTTTCTGCGAGGCATAGTGGAACATGCTTGTAATTCCAGTCATCTTGCTCCCTCCCTCATCACCCCCTGACTCTCACTATTACACCTATTTGGCTGTACAGAATGCCGGTATTTTGGGTTTCTCATCTTAGAGAAAACAGGCAATAATTTACCTTTTATGTTTGACTCACTTTGCTAAGCATATTGGTCTCAATTGCACCCATTTACTTACAAAGGCCTCAACTTTATCTGTTTTTATAGAAGAGTGGTACTCCATTGTGTACATATACCATGTGTTTTGTATCCATTAGTCAGTTAATGGATATTTTGATGTCTTCCACAGTGTAGCTATTGTTAGCTATGCTGCTATAAACATGGGCATACACATAGCTCTATTATCTATTGCTTTTAACTCTTTTGGAAAGATACCTCACAGAGATATTGCTGGATCAAATGACTACGAATCAGAACATACCAGGAACCAAAGAAAAATAGACCATTCAAAATCAAAGATCGAATTAAAAAAGGAGCTACTGAAATGAATAGACATTTCTCAGATGAAGAAGTTCAAATGGCAGTGAACACATAAAAAGATGTTTGACATCCTTAGCCATTAGAGAAATGCAAATCAAAACATCACTAAGATATCATCTTACCTCAGTGAGAATGGTGTATATTAAGAAGTCAAACAGCACACTCACATTTTGTCTTTGATCTTAAAGAATGAAGAGATACACAATCTACAGAAAAGATTGGTGTCAAGCTCATTATATAGACTGGGCTAGTAACATTGCCCGGCATATACTAGGTGCACAGTAAATATTTATGAGTGGATAAATGAATAAACATGACATTGTGAATGTGATGACAACATTATTCCCTCTAATAGATTTTTTTGTGACTAGGACATATGAATGAAATCTGTAAGCCCCTCAGGGGGGTTTATAGTCATATGTTAGTATGTAGTTTATGTATTTGTGTACAGAAGTGTGTTTGGCTCATAAATCCTACATTTATTCTTGTCTATGGTACATATAGAGGGATTCTTGAAAATTTTAAGATTAAAGTCCTTTTCCGAAACGAAATACAAAGCTTGAGGAAATCAGAAATCATAGTTAATACTCTTCTACTCACAATAAAATTAGTTAATAGTCAAGCCTCCTCAGTAGATTGAGAATTCAACGTTTGAATTCAAGAGCTTGGCCATACTCAGAAAACAGGTTCATTCAGGCTCACTTTTAAGTGTGCAAACCATGTTTCTCCTGTTTTCTGGGCCTCTAAAATACACAGCGTCTCCAAATGGAAAAGATCTTTCAAGCTGGCCTCACTTGAGCCTTGTAAATCATGTCCCATTGACAGGCAGCGTCAATACAGAAATGGCGACCCACTCAGAGAAAGCCCCGTTCTCCCTGCCGAGCAAGCAAAATGCTGGCCGAGTCCTTTCACTTTTTTCATGGGTAAGGCTGGGGTTTCTTTTATCAGTTAGTTATAAACATGCCACAAGAAAAGTACTTTTCGGACCAATGTAAATATTTTGGGTCAAGGAAAGAATTCCATACCTCAGGATTTCATTTGGTAGAGTTGAATACTTACAGCAAGTCAAGGAAATGTGTGGAAAATCTTGACTGTCTTTTTGTGGAGCCAGCCAAGAAAATGATCACAAAGTTCTTTATCTTCTTGTTCTATTTTCACCAATGTCATCTTTTCTATATCATTTTCTGGCTGCTCTACTTGAATTGTTGTTCATCCTTTCCACCTCATCTCACCAACCCACAAATTTAAGTGCATTCCCTAACTCTGTTCCCTGCCACACTCTTCTTTAAAGCAGATTATCTAGCATAGGATACGTCCTCCTCATCTACACTCTTCATGGCTGTCTCACAGGAAGCTATCATCTCGGTTCATTTCTATGTCCTCCATGCTCCTTGGCACAAGCTAGGTGCTCAATCAATACTCACAGAATAAGGGTTGAATGAATTCTCAAGGAAGAAACAATTGCCACAAGTAACGTGGCCATCACCATGATGACCATGTCCAGCAACTCAGGTGCTGTTAATAACCAAGAAAACAGTTAGAAGAGGGACAGAGCTGGTCTGGTAATAAGACAATTCTGAAGTTGTCACTGAGTACGACTGGGTATGTAGCCTAGAGACTGGGTATGTAGCCGGGCTTTGATTTTTGGGGCACTGGACTAGAAGATGTTTAAAATCCTACCACTCCAAAATTCAACCGTTTATTTGTTTATTATTTCTTCATCTGTGAGGGACTTGATGCCCAGAGGCTCGGTGAAAGGTAAATAGTTTTATGTATTATTGTTTCTACTATATATATTATAATACTGGTGATACAAGGGAGATTACAAAAGTTGCTCAAAAGTTTAAGATATCTTAATACAGAGCAAAAATCAGGGCAAAATAGCAGAACAAAATACAGCCAAAAAGAGAGTACATAAAATATAGGTAGGAAACTATTGCATTTAAGAAGGATTACATAGAAAGGATGGTATGTTTGAGAGATGAATTTCTAACATTGCACACTGATAACAATCACATAATGAATCACAATTTACAATATGGTTTTTGTAAATTTATTTGATGCATGGAATTGCTCTTACAGGTTATGTTTTTAACTGACCTTCATGTCTTCAATAATAATTAAAAAGAAACAACGTGTGGACCTTGAGATTGCTCCCTTGTCGTAAAACAAGGTGACTTGACTTCATTATTGTCTGTGAGCCTCTACAAGGCCTGCAAGACATTCTTCTCATAGCCCCCCCTCTCTTTTTTATGCCCCCATTTTTTTTTCTCTTCTCCAATCATAAGTCATTGCTCCAATGGAATTTGCACTGGCATATAAAGTGAAAGGTGCCATGGACATATTTACTGTCACTTTTTGTAAAAAGACTATATATTTCAGCCATGACAAGAGACCAGCTGGCTAATTTAGAATGCCTGCTGAACATTTGAGAAAAAGTAATCATTTTATTTTTCACAGGCATATTTAGGAGGCACGTGCTGAATATGAATGCTTATAAAAATCAGAATTGTACAGATGTGCAGGGGGAGTGCCCAAATGTGTTCATAAGACATGCACGGCAAGTCTCTTCACAACTCTGGAAATTTTGAGTACAGCAATTTGGAAATGCTTATTTTTTAAGCAACAAATAAAGGTTGGCCAGAGCTGAGTACATGGTGTTTTAAAATTTTAAAGAGCCGCTTTATTGCTAGCAGTTTACTGGGTCATTACAAAAGAAATTGTTATTTATTGGCATGTCATATGGTTTCTAAATATGACAGTTTAATTATTAGTATACACAGCCCCTCTACTGATTATTCAACATCAAATGTGTGATGTTATTATTATAATATTCACACACCAATGCTTAATTTTAGAATTCAATTTAAAATTTGGGAATCCTACAATATGTCTTTGGATGCAAGATGAAAACACTTCTAGCTTTATTTAGATTTACTTTAATTCTTTTTTTCAATTTCTACTTTTTGTAAGTGTGGCTGCAATGATACATGCCTATAATATTTAAACAAGAAAACATATATACATCGAAGGAAGAATGCATAAGAATATGCCAAAAAAAAGAAAGAAAGTGCACATTCTGGAAAAAATAAGCCTGAAAATAGTCATTTCTATTGGCTCCCAAACACCAGAACATATATAATCTATTATGTAATTTTTGATGTGACTGTCATTTGCAGTCTTGATGTACCAAATAAATTTTTGCATGTTCCTCAAAATAGTACAAGCCATAAAACAAACCATTGATAAATGAGAACGAATGAAAATGTAAAACTCGGCTCTTTGAAAAACACTATCAAGAGAACAAACAAACAAACAAAAAACCAAGTCACAGAATGGCAGAATAGCCACAATACACAAATGGAGCAAAAAATTATGTACAGAAATTACGCTTTAAAAAACCCCCTTCAACTCAACGATACAACCAACCTTCAAACTGGCAAATGTCTGACAAGACATTCTGCAATGAGAGAAACACAAATGTGCAGTTAACATGCAAAAATAGGCTCTATATCAGTAGCCATCGAGGGAATACAAACAAGAATCACAGTGAAATATTAATGTACATCCTTAGAAAAGCTAAGATCACAGGAAAAAACATCAGTCATGCTGGGTGTAGAGATGGATGGGGAACAACTAGAACCTTCCTCGCTGCTGGTGGGCATGTAAAAGGGTGTAGCACTCAAGCACACAATTGGCATACGAGCCTGCGATTCATTTCTAGATTATTGCCCCAAACAAAGGAAAACATACTATGTCCACAGAAGGGCCCACACAAATATTTACAGCATTTTCATTCACAGTAAGCAAAACTGGAAGTAACTCAATGTTTCTCAGTGTTTGGTTGGATAAACACCTTGTGATATACATGTCCTATAGAATACTGTTTAAACAAACTAACTGTTGACATGACTGATACATGCTACAGCATGGGAGAACCTGAAAAGCATATTATTGAAAGAAGCTGGACACAAAAGCACAAAAGAATACATTCTATGATTCCCCTGCCCTGTCCTTTAGTGCATGACTAGGTTTTGGAAAGGTGAGAGGTGAGCTAAGAAAGCACACAGGAATCCTTTGGGATGTGGAGGGATGGAATCTCTTGCCTGTGCGGTTGCATCGCGGGTATACACAAATGTTCAAACTCTGTATTCTAAAGGCACATGGTTCATGTCTAAATTATAGCGCAGTAGGGGTGATCATGGAAAGTGAAGGAGGAGGTAGAAAAACTAAAAAACATGTACAAGTTCTAATTACAAAATGCAAGGGGATCATAGTACATTTCCAGTGGATGTAGGACAGCTCGTGTAGGTAACAAACAGGTTTTTCAGTTAAGCTGCCTGAAGGGTGACTTTGGCTGGGCAAGTTCCCAATTCTGCCTCTCAGTTGGTATCTATTATAAATGAAAATGATAATAGTACTTATTTCATAACGTTGTTGTGAGAATTAATGATAAAATGCATGTGAAGTATTGCTTAGTAATACGTCCTATTATTTTCAGTAACAACTGAGAGAATATCATGCATTTGGCACAGAAGAAAATTTAGAGTTATACAGATTAAATTCAACTTATGGCTGAAGAAAATATGGTATAATAAACATACCTTTATAACGAGTTAGAAGTAAATCGTTAAAATGCCACTTACAGCATCATGTTACTCCTTTCATTCTTAACACATCCTTAATTTTCCATCAATTTCTAATTTGCAAAATTTACTTTATTCTTTATCTTTGATTCAGAAATTTAATGAAGAAAGATAAAGCATGAATCAGCTCAGATACCTAGAAGATCCTTAGCAAACAGGCCTTAATTGGATGACATGAAGATGTTTAATTCGGAGGATGCTCTATAGCCGAGCATGGAAGCCCATGGTATATCGCAGTGGCTTACTTTTAAATTTTATGTTCAAGCTTTGAATCCTATTCATCACTAGTCACCTTATAAAAAAATCCAATAGGTAAAATAGACCAAGCTTTATTATCTATGCTGACATCCCATCCCATTTGTGGCAGCGAGTAAAAATAATCTTCCCAATATGGAGATGACAGAATGTGCAAGGATTCCTGGAGGCTATTTGGGAATTCCACAAAGGAAAGTGGAAGGACTGATGACAGTGGGGATTACATAAGCAGAATGATCCCATGAAGCCTGGGTGGAGGGTGGGTTCCACTTACAGTTTGTTCCAAACACTCTCCATGGCCGCCTGCTTCATGTTTATGCCCCACTTCGACCTTCCAAAGACCCAGTACTGCTTTTTGGGGGCTGGGGTGGGCTTTTCTGAGTATCCTTGAAAGAGGAAATTTCTGCTGACTTCATACCATGAGAGCAACTACCGCAGAAAACATCACCAGAAAAAATGTGGCAGAGTGTTTACTTGTCACTCCAAATCCCAACTGGAACTTACTGAATGAGGCATTCTAAGATTATATACGCATAGAAGACACGTAACTAGTGATCATGACTTTGGCTTCTCTGATGTCTTTCACATTGACAACGTAGCTCACGGACACCAGGGTTTAGTTACCATAGCCTTGTGGTTTCATTTTTCCCCAAATCAATCACATGTTGCTGGAAGTTAGACGGCTTCTGTTCAATCAGTAGGAAGTGCAGTGAAAGTTCCAGGCTTTAATGCTAAGTCCTACACAATGCACGGATTGGTAACGCCAGCTTCTTGTTGCTTTGACATTTCTTTCATCTTGTGGCAGATTGCGTTTTCCAAATACAGCTGCAATGACAGGTCCCAGGCCATATGCTCTTCTAGAAACTTGTTATTGTGCAATCAAGTGGTGAAGTTAGCTTCCCTCCCCTTTGAATCCAGGTAGCTTTTTGACTTACTTGAAGTGGTACGCTGTGACTCCGGAAGCCAGGCCATTTAAAAGATGATTTAGATTCCAGCTTGCTCATTAGGCACATGCTCTGGCACCCTTCAGTTGCCCTGTGAACAGCTGGACAGCTTCAGGCCCAGGAGAATGTTGCAAGAGCTGGAAGTGGGTCTTGCAGAGAGACCACTAAGAGAGGGTTGAACTCTACATAATGAGAGAAAGATGCTTACCAGTCTTCAGGTGTTTTAGCACCCAGCTTGCTATCTCTAGTTTCTTCCTGAATGCAATTAAAGAAGAGGCTGGAGCTACAAACCCAACACAAGTCTTTCCCAAACTCCTGTCCCACAAAGGTTGGGAGACATAAAAGAGGATCAGTGTTATTTTAAGGCATTTATTGATAGATTTGGAATGCCCTACAGCAAGATAGAACTGGACTATATCTATGCCTAGGAATTCGGCAATTGCGTCTACCTGCATTTATATTGATTTGTGTTAAATAACTTTTTTTTCCCCCAGTTATCTCAGGAACAAATATCTGCATCGATTTGTCATCAGTGGTCATGTAAAGAACTTGGTTTGGTGCTTCACAGATGACAATGTAGACTTACCCTATTTACTTAAATATTACAATTGCTTGCTTTATAGAGTATCATGTATACCTCAAGGTATTATTTCTACAACTTTATGACATTTTTTCCAATGGAAAAAAATCAAAATCATGTTTAGAAGACATTTGATGATACAACTCAATAGCTACAATTCCCCAAACTCAACACCTATAATTCCCAAATGAAATAAAGACCGTATGAACAGCCATGATCAAGTTTAAGAATATCAGAGAATCACTACTATGTCACAATGGTTACCAGTCCACCAATGAAAAAGAGATTCTATTTAAAAGTGCTTTCCAATTTTGAGGTATTAAGATGTGAAATGGTGCAATTAGTTTGGGAAAGATGTCCTCTCTGACCTTTTCTCATACAAAAGCTTGTGTTGGGTTCTAGGTGTTTATGGAGATGGTGTTACAAGTGTCGCTTGGACGGTGCCACTTGTCTTTGTATCTCTAGTGCTTTCAATCTTCCTACTTTGCACTCGGCTTTGTCTGGGGAATCAGTCAGTCACTAAAGAGACTTCACTTTAATATCACACCTTGAGATCTCAAATCCTTGCACGTGGTGCTTCAACTTTTTGGACAATTTGTTGCCCACTTCCGCTTAGCTGTGAGTTTCACTGTCCACCTTTCCTGCTCCAAACATTCCCTGCTGTTCTTGATTTCTCAAGCTCATTTCCACCAACTAGAGAATTAAGGAAGAAGGCACAGGCAATAGAACCAAGATACGGAGGCAAATAGTGGCGAATTTATAGATGCTGTGGCCTTTACTAAGCAACTGAAGGTTTAAAATATTCAAATGCCTTATTTTTTATTTAAAACCTTTTTTTAATAAAATGAAGTAATAAGACATTGCTGGAAGAGGTGTGGTAAGTAGTCGGGAATAGTTTCAGGTAGACTGCCTGCTATTTGAGTGTGTAGGAATTATTGATTAGTTTTATTTTTAGTTCCTTCTTTCTAATCCTCCCCCAGCTTACTTCCTCTTTTTCTGTTTTTGGAGAAGAATACTTCACATCAGTTACTTTTTATTCCATCTAAAATTTTGCCTGGCTGTTACCCCATATATCTCCATGGTCTCCTGTTTCATCAGTAATATTTCTATTCCTTGCTTTTATAGATGGATGAATGAAAGGAGCCAGAGGATTGTTCATTAAAATTTAATCGGTAAATACTTTCTTAAAATCTGAGGTATTTCCAGGCAATAGTAAGCATTAAATCAATGCAAACAAGCCTTCTTTTTTTCCCGATTTTACAAGTATTCTTTAGATCAACACTCTATCGTACAATAAACCAACATTTTTGAGTTGAATGTTCACATATTACTTAGCTTTTACGGCACCATCTTCAAGTCCAAGGTTATCACAAAACCCAGAGGTTACATTCAGTTTTCTTCCAAATAATGACGTGCTCTGTGCTATGGTTCAGGTGTTGTCGGTCTTTTCAAAAGTCCGTGTGTTGGAAGTTGGTGGTGGTAGGAAGTATGGAACCATTACGTAGAGTCTAGCCTGAGGTCCTGAGGTCACTGTGGACCTGCACTGCGAAGGGGTTGTGAGACTTCATTCTCTTGAGCTTCTTGTTGTACCACACACCCTTTTTCTCTCCTGCAAATGTTCCAACCATGAGGTTCGTATCAGAGCTGAGTTGACGTTGGCCATGAACATCCGGGACTGAGCTAAGTAAAATTCTTTTAAAAATAAAGTTAACCTAACTGATTTATTTCATCATGGCAACAAAAATGGACTAATAATCATTATAATTTAAAAAATCATTATCATGTAAAATTTGTTTCATTAGTCTTACAAATTCATTTTTTCCTGTGTCAAGTTGAATAATATGAGTTGAAATCCATTGTTACTGTCTGTGAATGATATGTTGCTTCATTATATGATTGTTTACTTCACATACAAGACATTACTTAGGATGTAGCATTGAAGAATAAAGGAGAGAGAGTTGAAAACAAGTGACTTATGAAAGGTTAATTTCATGATAAATTTCCTGAATTCTTGGTTTTTTCTTTTGTTATAGGTGTGGTCTATTAGAAAGATTTTAAAATACTCTCATCTGGCCATTTGGTACTTTTGGCTTTAGATATTTTCCTCATTTTATGCATATATATTTGATACATGTTGACACTGAACTTGAATATTTTGTGCACATTGGCTTTGGATTTTTTTTTTTTTTGAGACAGGGTCTCTCTCTGTGGTCCAGGGTGGTCCTGAATTCACTTCAGAGCCCAGGCTGGTCTTGGACTCATGGCAATCCTCCTGTCTCAGCATCCCGAGTGCTGGGATTACGGGCGTGCACCACCACGCCCAGCTTATGTGGTGCTGGGGAATCGAACTCGGGTACTTAGCGCTTGGCTTAGTGCTTGCTCAAGTGCTTAACCACCGAGCCATTCCTCCAGCCCCTGGCTTTGGATTTTAAACCGTAAAGAGGAAGATGTACAGTTCTGGAATTCCATTTAAAGTTCATATCTGTTTAATCTTTAATACTCTGTACATATAAATATTTTTCCCTCTATCTCAGTAGAGCAATATTCTCTCAGGTTATCCTTCATTAAAAGATATGCTTTAGGATGATATATTTTTCTGGAGACAAGATGGAAACTGGACTGACAGAGTCTATGATTAATGTGAAGTACCTGCTAACTGAAAACATTGAACTCCCAGAGTACTGAGTACACTGGTTATATTTATTTAAAATAAGCACCACTATGGGCTTGTGTAAGAATAATCAGTAAATTTATTAACAAAACACAATCGAGGACCTTCATAATGACATTAGAGAGAGAGAATATAAGACCAAAGGTATCAGAGACCATGGTCTTACTATTATCTCCAAACTTTACCAGTGCCTTGATGATATTACTTTAATCCCATGTGCCATGCTTCCCTGATTCCCTTGAACTAAAGTATGTGCACATTGTTTTGGGGTACCAAGTTCTGTAAATCTTGTAGATTTGGACTCACCAACATGACTGACTGGCTCAGGAGTTGATCTTTTTTTTTTTTTTTTTGGAGAAGCAGCTGTGACTGGTTTGCTAGATGATCTTTTTAGCCTTCAGTTCTAAAATTAGATTTCTCTATGCATCTGATTGCTACATATGTTTTGGGACTGCATGGAAAATGCGAACTATAGGACACATAAAACGTCAGCATTTTCAGAAAATGTGATTGGTTGCTGAGCCAGTCAGTTACATTGGTCAGTCCAAGGCTGCCTGCTTTATGCACAGCTTGGCACCCTAGGGGAGGACTGGCATGCGCCTTAGTTGAGTATTTGTGCTCACTAGTTGCCAAAGAAATGCTTTCAGAGTAAACTAAGAAATGAGTCGCCGTGTCAGATAAAAACTGGAAGAAGCCCCCCCCCCCAAAAAAAAAAGAAAAAAAGAAAAGAAAAGGAAAGAAAGAAAGGAAGAAAGAAAAAGGTTAAGACCCCACAAGGGAGCATTGGAGTGTAAAATATAATTGAAGATTTGTCAGCCTCCCAGCAAGGATGCTGGGCTTCATGTTCGTGTTTGCGCACTGGTAGGTGGTTGGGGAGAATGGAAAACAAATGAAATGCCCCTGAGGACAGTCTTGGGTATAGCCTGTAGGAAGAAAAATGGGAACAAGAAATGAGAGCTAAAAATATGTGGGGGGAAAAAGGAAAGAAGAAAGAATCCAGCCATGTGTAGAAAAGGCATCTTAGAAAAATCATATTGTCTGTCTTCTTTCCTTTCAGATTGGCTAATTTTAAGACAAGTTCATCTCTCTCTCCAAGGACTTCAGAGAAAGCTACAGTTTTTTTCTACAAAATACCAAAACCTTCAAGTTTGGTTGGCACTTAAATGCAATTGTATAGTTCAATACATAATCATTATCCAGTTATTTAATGACTGTATCCTCAGACTTACCAACGTTCAGCCATAGAACAAAGAGGACCTTCCTCGTTGTCCTGTCTACCTAGACACAATTTGGGCAATATTTTAGGCTCTGTTATGTGTGATATAGTACCTCTTTTAGAACCAAATTCTGCAGCTGATCAGAAGGTTATACATAACAGACCATCACCACATTACGTTTTGATAATGAAGAGGAATCACTGGCCTGTGGCATTGAGAGTTAGGACTCGGGGAAGCGGGTGAAACTTAGGCCCAGGATCCATCTGTCCCAGCCGTCCTGTGCTTCTTCCTTTGGTGGCAGCTTCACCTTCACGCAGATTTCCGTGGGATCATTAGATGGCTGTTGTTGGAACCCAGATATATGTACTTTGTTCTCTAGCTATGCGCAATGGGATCCGAGGGTCAGAGGAAATATTTCTCTCTTTATCATTAAACAAAAATCCAGAGTTTCACTTTAGTTAAATCAAGTTAGATCACTGGTGCAGGAAGGCTGGAACTGCCTCATGAGATTGAGGATAATGACTCAGTAACGTGGGGCTGGACGAGGGTCGATCCCAACAGACACCTGCCCATGTCTAAAGAGACAGCCAGCAAGGGCTACATTAATGACACAAAAAATTGCTTATATTTTAGATATGGATGGAAAGGTAGAAAACATCACATTTTCAAATGTTTTCAAGTGAAAAGATGTATAAAAACTATGAGACATTTGTTTTGTTGTGTGAGTTTGTTTGCTTTCAGCAAGGGTTTGGTACTAAAAATCAAGAAATTTGTTGTTTTTTTGTTTTTTTTTTTTAGTTCCTGTGATCTCCAGTAGGTAAACAAATAACACTTTAAACCTATACATGTTGCTGTTTAACAGGTTTTTATACATTTTTAAAGGCATTATGCAGTGAATACACAAAATTGTTGCGCTAATCTTGTTGTTATTATATTGTGGTCTTCTTATCAATGCTATAATAATGGCATGTGTTAAAATCCTTAGAATCATGGGTTGAGTCTGGGGAACACAGACAGCTAGCAATCCTGTTTTATTATTTCCAATATTTCTGCCTGTTTCTTCGTGTTACTAAATGATAGAGCCTCAGTATTATAATCTACACAAAGTTCCCTCATAATCATATTAGGATTAAGGAAAATATGTATGAGACATTTTATTTATGCTTAGTGACTATAACCAGCGGGGAAACAGGCAGAAGAATTTTTGTGACAGTTTATATTCAAACAACTAATCACATTTTGTCCTCTTAATAGGTTTAAAGTGTACTCTCAAAGCAGATTATGCATTTTGCACATTTAACTATAATCGTATCTTCCTTTTTATCTGATGTGAATATCTTTAATATAAGTTTAATTGATGCCTATCATTTAATGATCATATTATGACTCAGACCAATTATAACAATTCTTCCTATAAAACTATAGTTGTTAGAGGAGTGTCGAGGAGAAAAATGTTTAAATCCTGACATGAAAATGTCTGTGATAAAAACCAGGAGCTTTGAATTTCATGGTCCTTTAATATTGCCTTTGAAGTAATGAAAAAGCCATTTTCCACTACTTGCTTCAAGGACTTCACTAATAACATCTTCCACAAAGGACCTATCTTTTTTTAAGCGGAATATTGTGACGTTATTCTAAAGCATTTAAAATCACATTACAAACTTTTACTGGAATTTCTCAGTCTACCTTTTTATATTCTCCCTAATGAAATACTTGTTAAGTAGGTTACTTCAGCTTAACCTTATGGAAATGCTCCTGACAGAGTAGCTGTTATTTAATTCAGTTCCCAAAATAAAGGATGACGAGTTGGGGATGGGGAGGAGGAGGGATGTCATAAATAAACTGAAGAACTAGGGGGGAGAAAAAGGCGTTTCTTTGGCTTTGCCTTCAGGTTCACCTTAGGTTGCAGAAAAATAGAGATCTGATGGTTTGTATTCGTCTCTGGTGGACACTTGCCCTCCACACACACCTCCCCCCCGGTGTGACTGGCTGTCCACTTAGAAAGGACCTGACTGGCCAGGCAATCACTAGGCCTTGAACGGGTCAGTGGACCCAGCAGGAATCTTTACAGAAGTCTGTGTGTTAAGCTTAGCAGCCACCTCTGAAGACCCTGAAAAAAAGTCAACTGCTCCAGGAAGTGGAGTTTCAGAAACTTCTGGAGTAAGGAGCTGTCTAATTAAATACATGGATCGAGACGGAGCTCCCCAGGAGCACACACATGCAAGGAGAAACTGCGTTTTCTACCTTCGTTTCATATATTCATTGTCTTTGACCAAGAAACTGCCAAGTGTCATTATGCAAGATGCACATGGGGTGACATAGACTGTGTAGGGAGGGCTGACCTGGGGTAAGGATCTGAAGCATTTTTTTTTTTTTTTAGCTCCATTTTCTTGCAAGATTCAGGTTAACAGAATTGGGAGTGAGTCTAGGAAGTAGCTGGTCAGGACTTAGAGGGAAGTTCTACTAATTTGTGTTAAAAAAGAACCACGCATGCATGCATGAAGACTGCAGTGAAAATCAGCAAATAATGATCTTTCCATCAAAATGACTACTTTTCCCTTCGCTACACTTTTTCACTTTCCCTCCTTTCCACGGGCAGTGACAATACTTCTTAGTTTAGCACCTCAAGCAACAAAGCTACCAGAACGGTGCCCAGCACACTCACTCTTGGGTCAGCTATTCTTTTTATTAAAAGACCCTGCACATTTATAAATGCTAATGATGGATGCTCAAATGGATGAACAATGTATTCGTGTCAGTACAAGTGTCTGAAATAGTCTGTAGTATCATTTAATTAGAATCTTTATATTCTGCAAGCCTACCTGGGTCAGATCACATGATATAACATATTTAAAATATGTAATATAGTATATATAATTACATAAAACAAATTATAAAAATTGTTTGCTCAGGGTTAACTCTTCATAATATTTGATCTAAAAACAATACACAGGGTGTCCCAAAAGCTTTCCTCTACAGAAAAAGTTTACAAAGTTTTGGGATACCCCATATGATTAGATTAGGTCCTGTTAGGTGAACAGCTCACATAGATAATGACATAGGCTTCTTCGAGTTAGGAATATGTTTTAAATGTCATCCTCTGCTGAAACTTGAGTTGATTTATTATTTATGTCTTCATTCTCCTAGATTAAGAAACTATTTCACCTAGAAAATATTTTGAATGCTTCAAATTGGAGATGAGAGAAAAACTACACTTGAGTTAGCAGGTGGGACCACATAAAACACAAGATGGCCAGTTTATCTCATGAAACACAAAATCGTAAAGTTTGAAGGCTGAGATGCACCTCAGAGAGCATCTAATTTACTGCTTCAGTAAAAAGCATGAAAAAGAAGATGCCATCTAGGTTTTTTAAAAAAAGATTATATTTAATTCCTAAGGCTAATGATTGGTATTCCCAAATTTTTCCTATTCTGGTGGAAATCTGCCGATGGGAGAAAGGGTAGGATAGGAGGAAGAAAAGGAAACAAAAATGATTAAGATATGATACTTGTATGAACCACTTCCCTAAGTTAAATATAATTATCCTGTGTTGTAAACATATGCTAATAAAATAATAATTACAGCAAAAAATATTTGACTTTCTTACTTAGAAAGAAAAAGGATACAAATGGTAGAGGAGGCCTAACCCTATCTCTAGAAGTCTTGAAGCTCCCTAAGGAAAGATGCCCTTGAATTCTCCTGAAGTGGCAGATGGAGAGTTTGCTGGGATGCCCGAGACTCATGAGGCCTAGGGGAGAGGACCTCCTGCATTGTGAAGAAAGAGAAGATGGGCAGTTTGCTCCTTTCCAGCACTTGCTTCCGTGAGTTTCTAATTTTTTTTTCTCAGCACATTCTGCCAAGAATATCCTCATATGGAGATTACCAAGGGAAAAATCTGCACCTGGACTAAATAATAACAATAATAATAATAGCAAAACCAATTAAAATTTTATATTTAATCTGAGGCCTAACATACTCATTGCATACCTATCCCTAAAATAAGAAACTTTATGTTTACCACATCTTCAAATCTCACTAGAATCTGTTTTGTTTGATTTCGGTAGAATAGCCAACAGACTCTCAAATGTGGAGTATGTCGACGTAAACGCAACCTGTCTACTGCAAATCAGAGCAGCAGTAGATTTTAGGAACCAAATACGGAACGGGCTACAAATACAGGAAAGAAATACATTTTAACCCCATAGGGTAGAAATTACTGGGATGCCCTTTCTTCCTTGCAATGAGTTGTAGACAAATCATATGAGGTTAACTGAACTTATACAGTGTGATAAGAATACAGTAAATGATTAAAATTTAAAAACCAATAAAAAAACCACATGGCCATTGATTTCCCTCAAAATAGCCCCCATCCCGTTTTGAACCCTTGTTGCTTTATTGTCACTGCTTTCTGAAGCAGTTTGGGACATCCTCTTTCATGAGAGTCTTTTCATGGCTACCCATATGTCCTGAATTAATTCAAAAATTTTATAGCAATATCTGTCTGATAAATATATTACAGTGTGTCCTCATTTACCTCACTCACTCACTCTGCCAGTGTGTGATTTCTTGCC
Organism: Ctenodactylus gundi; assembly: GCA_004027205.1. Lineage (NCBI taxonomy): Eukaryota > Metazoa > Chordata > Mammalia > Rodentia > Ctenodactylidae > Ctenodactylus > Ctenodactylus gundi. The sequence continues at coordinate 226,750 of PVKB01001234.1, read as the reverse complement.
CTTTCCCAAAGTCTAAAGGACTATAAAAGGTAAATGTTTGGAATCAATTCAGGACTCTGAAGCAGCCACAATAACACAGCTAAAGACACTCACAACATAGAACGCCCAGACTGCTTCAGAAAGTGGCGAGAATGAGAGGCTAAGTGTATTCAGAGCGAGGAGAGTATTGTGACAGGAATTATGGCAATCTGTCTTTGACTGTAGTACACATCTCTATGAAAATTAAACTTTCATCCTATCTTTTGATTACTCCCGAATATGTGGGCTTTAGATTGTTTTCCTGGAATTTTAAAGCTCCAATGAGTCCTCGGGGATTTAGGTGAAAAAACCAATGCCCAGCTGTCCCCTGAAGGTGCTCAGGAGGGGACATCTGCGGCCCAGCCCCAATGGGAGGATCAGCCTCCTCGGCGAGAAGCATAGAAGTCCTGTGCTGGCCCAACAACATTTTGATTCATGGACAATTTATTGAGATTCACTGTCAAAAAAAATCTCAGTAATCAAGGTCATCTTTTGGCAGAGGATAAGAACTGACAGACCATTAAAGGAATTCAAAGGGATTTGATATCAAAGAGTAAGCTTTCTTTCCGAGTCAAGTTTTAGCATCTTAAGGTTAGAAAAGCAAAGCGCTGCGGTGACCTGTACGACCTGAGCAGGGCGGGGGGTGTTGTTCAGGCCCACGCACGTTCCTGTCCATGCAATCCTCAGCTCTCCTGCCAGCAAAGGTGTCTACTGTTCCTTGAAGGACGTAAACTTTAGAAGGTACTTCTTTATATTCTGCGACAGGGTATGATGCAACTGAGTGTCTTTCTAAATCTGTAGCGACATCAAAGAGGTTGACGCCAAAGCTCATTTTTTTAAGGGCTGCCCTGGGAGCTCTGGATACAAGGTCATCCTTGTAGTCCAGGGCAGCTTCCAGGAAAGCTCCCAAGCTTCTCCTCTGGGAAAGATGGCACAGGGATGAACAGATTTGTTAGCAGGCTACTAGTGCTATGTATAAAATGTAAAGCTATAAATAAAATGAATGCTGAAGAAAGGATCACCAAAAGAAATACCATAAAGTTCTGTGTGTTGGAAGAGACAAGAGCAGTGAGACGGGCTGCCCAGCCACAAGGAGCCCAGAGACTGCTCATGCAGCAGCACCAAGGGACACACAGGCTTTACCTGTGCATCTGGGGCACCCGCTCCTCCTTGCCATTACCTCTGGTTACTAGTTTCCCTTCTACCCCCTTTCTATCTCCTCCTATCCTCTTTTCCCCTTCTTCTCTGCCACTCTCTTCTCCCTTTTATTCAATTTGTCTCTCTCTTCATCTTTCTTTCTTTTCTTCTACCAGAGACCACGAGACCGTCTTCTCATCAGAAGAAACGTTTTGCTAGAAAAATAAATTTAAATTCGGGAAACCCCCCAAAAGTGTAAGGCCCAATAATGCTCAATAAAAAAAGAAGTCCTTCATTGTAACCAGATCACTCTCGATTAACTTCATCTGATTTCCACAATAAACAATTCCAGAAGCATGGAATGGAGCAGTATAATTCAAGTTCGTTAGCTGAAGGAAGCTGGACACTAGGGAGGAGAACTGGATTGCTAAGACGTCACCGTTAAACATAAAGAAATGTCCTGAAAAATAGGGAAGGTTTTTTTTAAAGGTCTCCAAGCATTTTTACTCAGTAATAGAAGCAAAGCTAAAAGGAATGAATTCACATGTAGCAGTCAGTCCTTGTCATCATCAAATTACCCTTTAGTGCCTGGAATGGAAAGAAAAAAAGGACAAAACACAGATGAGTTATTTCTCGAGGCCTGTGTAAAAAGGCCACTAGGATTGCCTTCATATCCGAGGAAAGCTTTGTACTTTCCGATCTATTAAAGTCTCCTGTAAGTTAGGGGCAGGACAGTCTTTTTACCGGGCACAGGTTAGAAAGTGATGCATACACCTCGGGATGAGAATGCAAAGGGGTTTTTGTTGAAGATTTCATGCCCTTAAAGCATCCAACTTCCTAACCCTGTTGCAAATGTCCTTTATCTGGCAGCTTGAAGATTCTATCTTTTAGGGTTAGTTTCTATGGAGTGTCACAGTGGCCCCCACATTAGCCTTCGAGACTTCTCAGAGACTGCAATGATCTAGTTTAGGCTCTGACTTCCAAGATCGTACGCTTGTGTAGTATATTAAATTCAACAATTTGGAAAGAATTAAGCTTTCCCTAAGTACTGAACATAATGACAGCAGTTTGGACTCGCAAGGCAAGAACACTAGTGCTTTCCTTTATGTTCAGTGTCTCTACGTAGTCGGAAGGTTCTGCTCTTCGACTCCCCACTTCAGTTTAGAGGGGAGGACAAAGTCACAATAGGGCAGCATGGTGACAGTACAGTCGCCCTGGGTCTCAGTCAGAGGTGGTCTTCGAAGAACCGCTGGCATGGAATTTGCATAATTTCCCGAGTGTACCTGCCTCAATTCTTCAGGAATCAGGATCCTAAATATATCTTTCATCATAAAAGGAATTTATTCAATAATACAGGATTTCCTATTTACAATTTCTACAAAACATAATGATTCTTATTATGTTAATTTTTATCTTTTCTTTGAAATTTGTATTTTTAATAGTGTCTTTCTTTGGGATTGACTGTCTTTCTTTAGTCTTTTCTTTCCTACATGGCTAGGTTCAACAAAAATTAGAAGCTTTGGGGGTGCTTGTTGGGAAGGTAGAACCCTAGGGCCTCCTTATGATATCCCAAATTGTAATTGCTGGAGATAACACCCCGAATTTGCTATTTAAGCAAATCTCCCAGATGATTCTTACGTGTTGTTCTAATTTTAAAAGATTACTTAAGTTAATTTTGTAAGTTTTCCTTGAAAATAACAATGATTCTCATCAAATTTTATATATATAATATTTAAATCATATATAATATACATATATATATATATATAATACACCATACATATGGGTCAAGTCTATAACAAAGACATGTAATTACATAAATAACATGATAATTGCCTTTCAAATCTATGCAGAATCAGCTTCAGTGAAGTTGTGTTCTCAGTGGAAAAATCTCTCTGCCTCATTTTCACAGGTCACATAGAGGTTTATGAGTTTGGGTACAATTCCATACCAAATTAAGAGTAATCATTTGCCTTCTCTTTCTGACCCGGCCTTTATGGGATTGACCGTCTAACTTTAGTCTTTGTACATGGTTCAAATCTGTAAGGAAAATGACCGCCAAGTCTTGGTGAAATGCTCTCACTGTGGCCGAATGAAGAGCCCAAACTCGAAAAGTCCGACCAGGATTTGAGAAAAGTGAAGTGTCGGTAACTTCAGTACCTATCCAGACCGTCGTCACATCCAGTTTTCCCAACCTCTACTTAAGCTTTTGTGCCATTGCCACGCCCAGGCAATGCTTAAAGATGAACTTAAGTCTGAGTTTGTCATCAGCACAGGGACCCTGCCTTCTCTCTGGAGCAGAACCTGGGCATGAACAGCTTCCACGATAAAAGTTTGTAAACAGGCATGTTATGAGTAGGTTTCAACTGCCGAATTTGTACATCGCATAACTGACAGATGCTAGCGTGTGAAGGGGCTTCAGATGCTTAAATATCTTTCCATTCACGGGGGGAAAGAAATAGCCATTTTCAAATACATACTCGCTGATCTGTTGCCTGCTGGCCCCAAACTCAGTATGTAGAAATACCATTTTACACCGCATAATCACAAGCGCAGGAGGAGCGAGGCAGTGGGTTTTAACTTCGGGACAGCAAGAGGTCTGAAGAAAGAAAATCCTGTCTCCTGGTAAGTGGAAACAAATTTGAAAACATGCTGTGCAGCCAGCCCCCAGTTTACTTTATAAAATCAATATTTCAATGTGATCTGCTAAGAATCATATCACTAGATTCTCACGTGATCAAATCCAAGCAGAATATGTGTTGCAGAATTTGTGCTTTAAAAAACCTTTCCTGCCGGTAATGTAAATTATCAACAGAGGACTCACTATAAATTACAACTACAGGGTCTGTGAACAAACAATAAGTTAAGGAGATAACAACAGGAAAGCAGTAAGCTCATTCATTGTGACACTGCTATTTAGTTCGAACTAATTACGAAAATGCCACTGACTATGAGTCTGGAAGTAGCGGTTGAAGATTTTTCAGAGCCAAGATGTGTCAATAATTTGAGAAAGTGCAGTGACTTTCTAATATTAAATATTTTTAATGAGGAAATGAAAGGGAGAGGAAAGCCAGGGGATTTTGCAAAATCTTTAAATCAGCATTATACTGGGAGTGCTACATATACTTTTCATAAATTCTAACAGGGCCAGATAAAAATATGGTGAAATTACTGTTTATTAGAAATTAATCAGAGAATCTGCTCTGAGTATATCACCTTTAGAAAGCCGACACCCACCCCCCAATGCACTCCCACAGGCTGTGGCTGCACAGAAAACTGGCACAGGTGTTGAAGCCAAAGAGGCAGGAAACACCAAGCCTTGAAAATCTGAATATTCCAATGGCCTTTCAAGTTAACTCCTAAGAGTTTAGCCTAAGCAAATAACTGCTAGGTACGGATGAATTACAGGAGCACTCACATAGGCTCAATTCACGAGCGGGAGGAGTTACATGCAACTCAATGTGTTAAAATTGAAAACACTTGTCAAACCCTTATGCAGGCTTGTACCAGACAAGCCACACTGGAGTAAGACAATACTGTAGGAGAAGTCCTCAGGAGACATTTCTCATACTCCACAGATTTTAGTTAATAACAATAAAAGAGATCTAACCAAATCTCTTAATTGTAGAGCTCAGTGTCTGTGTTTACCTGAAGACTGACTTTTGGTGAAATTCCAGGTAAGAATTTGTCTTGAATATAAAGGTTGGCCTGAGTTCCAAGACAACAGAGGAGACAGAAGGCGATCGACCTAACCCCTCACCAAGAAGGGTTACATTCATAAACTTCCTTCTTCTATTCTGAGAACATTGAATCTCAGCCTGTGTATTAGCACCTCTCCTGCTCTGACTTGCCAGCACCAACCACCTTAGGCCTAGAAAGAACCTAAGGCAAGGGCTTCGGAGCCGTGAGCTGTGGCCCTCTGTTTGCTATTAATGTTTCTTCATCGACCACATGACTTTCCAGCTTGACATTTTAAGTTTTTATTTTTTAAATTCAATGAAAAATATGTGCAACAAAAATAAATAAAATTGCCTAAAATAAATACAGAATTATAGTAGTTTCTAGCAGTATAATGGACCTGATGGCCCAAGTAGCCCTCTGTTTAAAAAAAAATTCATAATAAAATAATGTATTATAAAAATAAATCAATTGCATTAAAGATGACTTTGGCTTTGAGGCCATTACCATCAAAATGAACCTGAGCTTCAGTTTTCAAAATCTAAGGAAACGTTCAGGGAAGATGACAATGAAAAGACAGTAAATCTGAGATGCTTAATTTGAGGCTGTACACACGCAGGCACCTGAACGGCCTGCTGCACAGTGTAAGGGTGAACCAAAGTTCCACTGTGTCATGAGAGTGAGAGCAAGAGCTTAAAAGCTAAGAACAGAGAGCATCAAGGACATCAAGGTCCCCAAGAGGATCTGAGAGTGACATTAGACCTGTAACTGTTTAGATATTAGACTGGTCAAGTATGGAGTACAAAATAATTATTTTCAATATGCAAATAAGAGTAACAAGTTTGGGAACATGAATACAAAGAACAAAATACTTTAAAAATAATCTGAATATTTAGGAAAGACAAACAATTTCTAGAAATCACAAAGAATGTTTTTGGAACTAAGAACTCACTAGCTAAAGGTTTTTGTGTAGCATGTAGAGAAAACTAATGAATTTGACATTCGATCTGTAGAAATCATTCAGAACAAAACACAGAAAGATAGACATGGAAGATATGAAAAACAAGCAAATTAATATAGAAAACAAAATGGGAAGGTAAGACATATATCCTACAGGAAATCTGAGAGGAAAAAAGAAAATGAGTCAGATGCAAAATTTTAAAGGCAAATGAGTAAAATTATTCTAGCTTTATAACATTTATATTATTTATGTACGTCTTTTTAATACACATTCTAAGTAATACAAGTAAAGTCAATAAACATAGGAGAGTAAATTGCAAATAGAAGAGATAAAGATAATATCTTAAACACAACAGGGTAGTGAGGAGCACATCAAATTCTCTGTGAAGAAAAGGTACTTGGACTGAGAGCTGCTAAATCAAACAGGCAGGAGGCCATTGGCCCGAGGCTGTATCCTACCTAACAGACTACAAGCTCACTTAGAACTAAACAAATTGAAACATAACTCAGGAGTCTAATATTTGAAAAAAAAAAATACAGGCACATCTCAGTCAATCACCAATCGGGTTATAAACAAATAAAGCAAACGCCTTGCTCTAAACAGCCCAGCTCATCCTAGTTCTACTCCCTTTTCGGTCTCGACACACTGCCTGGCCTTGAGAAGCATAGGAGCTCTCTTAACCTCTTCTGGTTCTAAATATTGTCTGATGTTCAAATCCTTCTTTGCTTAGATACAGTGAATTTGTAAAAGTTTTTCTTTCAGCAGCGTTTATTTCTCAAAAGTAACAATGGAAAAAATAGCAACAGTGGGATATCTTTCGAGTGAAGGAAGGAAGATAAATGTATTGACCTGAATTTGTAGGTATAGCGAGAATATCTTTCAAAAACAAAAGCAAAATTATATTTTGAGATAAAACCTGGGTTAGCCATTGCTCCATTCCTTTTAGTGAGGCATAGCTTTCTAATCTTACATGTTTTTGTTACTGAGTTACAAAAATATATGTGTAAGTGTACACATATAGTTATGTACATGTTTGTGTTACATGCATCTCCAACATACCCAAGTGTGCACATTGTAGAAATTATAGATGCACATTAGTTGTTTCAATTTTAAGTCATCCCTCCAGGGCTCTCTTGCCCTCATTCAACCTGTATTTCTAGAACGCTCCACAACCTTGCCATATTTACTCGCTTGTTGGGTTGTATAATACAACCTAGTTATTCTAGGGTTGCTTTATTTGTACCAGTGAGAAATAAATTTCCACTACCAAGAATTCCAAACTAGTTTGCAAATCTTATGTTACAATTTTGATCAAGATAGAGTCTATAGTCAAATATTGTGTTTGTTACAAGTTACTTGGATTATATTTTAAATTTTTTCTATGTGGTTGTGGATTTATTTTGAAGTAAAGTTAGGATCATTTGTTCCATGTGCTTTCAATTTTAATTTGCCCTCTTACTAATTTATTTTATTCTTTTGAATATGTACACCATGAAGATGTGTTAAAAAGTTAAATGTACACCCATGCTCATACCAGCACAACTAACAATAGCTAAAATATAGAAGACACCAAAATACCCATCAGCAGACCAATGAATACATGTACTGTGGTATTTATACACAATGGAATACTATGCCTCTACAAAGTCCAACAGCGTGGAGGCTTTTGCAGGCAAATGGAAGAAGCTTGAGAACATCATGCTTAGTGAAGTGAGTCAGAAGCAGAAGGTGAAACATCGGATGGTCTCTCTGATATGAGAGACCCAGATCACAACTCTTATGGAACTTAAAAGGAAAAACAAAGTGAAATGGGACAGGGTGGGGAGGGAGGGAGAAGTGGGTGGGGGAAGAACAAAAGGAGAGAGGGAAAATTCTTGTCACCTAGACAAGAGACGTAGGTGCACAAAATGCTCAACTTCATTGTAAAACTTAAAATTTGCACTTATACATTTCAATAAAATGGGAAAAAGTTAAATGTATATAAGAAAAGATAGGCAAAGAGGTAAGCCTGTCATTTTCCAGTTTCTTCTTCTACTACTACTGCCACTTATAGGCTACTAAATTTGTTGAAATAAAATATTATGGATTCATCATTCTTGTGTTTAGCTTTGTAGTTATATGAATATTTTCTTATTTCCTTTACATACACAGAATTAACAGACAATATAGGCTGTTTTGAAATGTTCTATGGAAGCATTTCACTTTCAAAAAGCTCAAACATTAAAAGAACAAGTCATGGTAAAAATTAGAAAATATTTTGAATTAGACTATAATGATGGTTCTGAGTATCAATACATAGATTATCCTAAAGCAGTGCTTCATGAATGACTTAGGCATGCTTTTAAGCAGTCAGAACAAAAGCACCAGGATAAAAGCAAGCAAAACAGAAGGAAGAAGCGAAGGAGAAAAGATGACTGATTAAAAAGCAAGCATCCATGAGAGAAGGCTGAGACAGCACAAGTTATTATTGAGCATAAGAACAACACTTACGATACTATTTCGAAGAAGCAAAACATGAGACAGCAAGAAACAGATGGAGAGATGAGGAGAAGAAAATTATAAGGAAAGGATGAACCAAATTCAAATGCTGCAAATGATTAAAAGCATGAGAAGAGGTTATTATAATAATTTTATAATAGCAGAAAATAATTTTAAGAAACTGCAAGGAAAACTAACTCAAGAATAACGACAAGGCTGAGTGGTATCATATTTGGAGGACATTTGGAATTATTAAAAAAGCCTTTCTAAAAGGAAATACCAGGTGGTATTTGTTCCCTGTAAGTCATACATATTTTTTTTAGGTTACAAAGCTACCTAAAACACAACAAAGACTCATTAGAGAAAATACTTACCAAACTATTAATAATTTTGTGGGAGCAAGATAACATGACCTCTCAAAGCCTGAGACAAGGACAGTACAAAAAATATGGCCCGTATTTTCTCATGTCTAAATGTTTCAGAGACTGTTGTTTCTAGCTTCAAGTACTTCATCATTTTGCTTAGGACTTAAAATTCACACAGAAGTTTGTAAAACTTGGGCTCACGGTTACCTCGCCAGGAAAAACATTTTTCTGCTTCCCTTGCAGCCATTTGTAGCCATGGAATTGGGGTAGATAGGATTCAAGTGGATATGAGGATGGTGATTTCTTTGTCATCTTTTAAAGAAAAATGTTCAGAACTCACCTCTTTCAATTGGTTGAAGAATGGTGGTGAGTTGGAAGTCAAATACTGAGCACACAAGGTCACCTTGTCATCGTGAACCACTTGCCTACTCTGGGGCTATCACCTTAGGAAAAAGTAAATGTCCGCTTTACATAGTTTATATCCGATGGCTCTATTGTTTGAGCCCCTTGGTTCCCAGAGCAATGGATACAAAATAAATGCAAAAATCTTAAGTATATTAGCAAACTGACTGAATCCAGCAAAATATATAAAAGGAAAAACAAAGTGAAATGGGATAGGGTGGGGAGGGAGGGAGAAGTGGGTGGGGGAAGAACAAAAGGAGAGAGGGAAAATTCTTGTCACCTAGACGAGAGACGTAGGTGCACAAAATGCTCAACTTCATTGTAAAACTTAAAATTTGCACTTATACATTTCAATAAAATGGGAAAAAAGTTAAAAGTACATAAGAAAAGATAGGCAAAGAGGTAAGCCTGTCATTTTCCAGTTTCTTCTTCTACTACTACTGCCACTTATAGGCTACTAAATTTGTTGAAATAAAATATTATGGATTCATCATTCTTGTGTTTAGCTTTGTAAATATATGAATATTTTCTTTCCTTTACATACACAGAATTAACAGACAATATAGGCTGTTTTGAAATGTTCTATGGAAGCATTTCACTTTCAAAAAGCTCAAACATTAAAAGAACAAGTCATGGTAAAAATTAGAAAATATTTTGAATTAGACTATAATGATGGTTCTGAGTATCAATACATAGGTTATCCTAAAGCAGTGCTTCATGAATGACTTAGGCATGCATTTTAAGATAAATGATAATATATTAAAATAGTTTATCAAACTCAGATTAGATCAAAGAATAAAAATAATTTTATGGTCCCAATAACTACATAAAAAAGCACTAGTCAACATTAGATTTTTTGGCAAAATAAGAACAAAGAAGACAAAAAAGAAGCCAAAAAAGTCATACAGATACTCAATATGACACATTAAAGATATTCCCTTTAATATTACAAACATCTCCAGCATGTTGGGAGGCTGAGATAGAAGAACACAATTTTCAACCAGCCTGGACAACTTGGTAACTTAGCAAGATCCTGTCATAAAATCAAAAATAAAAATGGACTGGGGCTGCAGCTTAGAGTGAGGGCCCTGGCTTAACACCTATTACCACACACACACACACACACACACAAACACACACACACACACACACACACACACACCACAAACATCACAAGTCCCTACACTAACCTGTCCGTGTGGTACCAGAAGTGGAAGTAGCACTGTAAGGTAAGAAATTAAAGAAAAGAATTGGAAAGAAAGCTAATTATCATTTGCTAATGAGTAGATAGTCTATATAAAAAAATTCTCTGGAATGTACAAATAAAGTATTGTACTAAAAATTTAGAAAATTTATCACTTGCTGATGAGAAGATAGTCTATATAAAAAATTCTCTGGAATGCACAAATAAAACATTGTACTAAAAATTTAGAAAATTTTCTGAATAATTTGAGTTTCTTAGAATTATCTAGATACAAATATCATGTATTCTATGCCATAAAATTAAAATTATAAAAATACTATTTATAATTACATCAAAGTATAAATTTCTGAAAAATAAATTCAGCTATTAAAATGTTGTTGAAAAAATTTAAAGATTCCCTCACTTCCCTAAAAAGATGCTTCATATTTATAGATAGGTTACTCAAAATTATGAGACTAATTCTTAACAAATTGACCTAACCATTCAATTCTCAAAGTTCCAACCCAATAGAATGAGACCCTGTCTCAAAAAGAAAAAAAGAAAAAGAAAAAAAATCTCAAAAAACAAAATAAAACAGAAAACCTCTCAAGACACATTGAGAGACAATGGAAGGATATTAGTTAAGATTCTAGCAAGTAATCAAAAGAGGCATCTTGCATACAGCAAAAAAAAAAAAAAAAGTTCAATCCATACTCTAGCATGTTTTGCCTGTTGGTATTGTTAAATTTCTGTAGAATAACATTAACTGATTCTAAAACACATATGGAGGAACAAAAGCTCAAGAATATTTAACGTATTTCTTAAAAAGTGAAAACAAAAAGTACAGTACTTAATGTTTTAGTTACTTATTTCATTGTTGAGACAAAATACCCAACATCCGCCATTTAAGGCAGGAAAGATGTGTCAGCTCACAGTTTCAGAAGGTCTCACATGGTCCATTCATGGTCAGCCTGCAACAGGTGGAAGCACATGGCGGAGGCTGGAGAGGTGCTCACTCCAAAGCAGACAGAAAGCCAAGTGAAACTGGAGCAAGCACACAGCTTTCCCAGGAAAAGGCTGCAACAATGTTTCTTCTTCCTTCTTTTACTTATTCCAAGCTAGTCCCTGTCATTTCCTGGCCTGGAAGTCAATAACAAACACCTGAAATCTCTGCCACCCAACATCAACAAATTGACTTATATTTTTCCAGGTCAAAGTCCTTGTCACCTTGACAAGATATGTAGGTGCCCAAAATGCTAAACTTACATTGTTAGCCTTAAATTTTGCACTTATACATATCAATAAAATAGAAAAAACCAAACAAAACAAAAAACCCCCAAGCATGTGTCCCTTCCAGTTGGGCTCTGCCTTCTGATAACACACAGTTCCAAATACATGTGGCCTTTGGGAGACACTTAAGATCCCAATTATAGCCTCCAATGTGCCTGAAACCAGACTTGTTATGACTCACAAGGATTAGGATTATATGGTATGGGTGGCAGTAACCAGGTGACATTACTTATTTCAGAACTGGTGATGACAAACAGTGGGCGGAGCTCAACTTGAAAATGAAATTATTATAGATCCTTATATCATAAACAAGAACCAATTTCAGATATATTAAAGAGTAGAGTGCATTGTAAAACTATTAAACTTTCAGACAGCGATATAATAAATAATATTTCTTACCCAGATAGAGAATAGACTTTTTAATCTGATATTTAAAAAAAAATAACAAAAACCTGGGGCTGGAGGAATAGCAGAGTGGTGAGAGAGCACATGTCTAGCAAATGCAAGGCCCTGAGTGTGATTTTCCAGCTCCATATACTAGCTGGGCATAGTGGTGCACACTTGTAATCTCAGCACTTGGGAGGGTGAGGCAGGCGGATTATTATGAGCTCTAGGCCAGCCTGGGCTACATAATGAGTTCAGGACCAACAGAGATCACAGAGTGAGATCCTGTCTCAAAAAAAAAAAAAAAAAAAAAAAAACCCTCAAAAAACAAAATAAAGCAAAAATCCTCTCAGGACACATTAAGAGACAATGAAAGGATATTAGCTGAGATTCTAGCAAGTAATCAAAAGAGATATCTCTTATAGGGCAAAAAATTGGTTAGGATCTGACACAGGCAAGAGATGGTGTTTGGACAAAGTATCAGAGATAGATCAGCTAACACAGGCCCTTTTGTGTTCAGAGGTTTTCTCACACCCCAATAGGGCTGGATGCTCTGTGTGACAACAGCCACACGATTTTGGGAAGGCAAAGCAAGAAAAAAATGCACTCAGCACTCATTGGCTACAAGTATAGTTGTATAAGTAGTAAAATAAATATCAAAGGTTGACACTGAGTCACAGAGGGCATACCTTCTCATCAATATTAACAGATGTAGTACATTAGCACCTGAGAGCTACTATTAACATTTTCATCTGGAAAACAGATAGAATGAAGTGAATTCCTATAGACCATAAAAATGACATATAGCTAGGGACATCTGCCATGAACTATCCCCAAAATTATTTGGTCATGAGACAATGAATCACAGAAGCACTATTAACAGCTGAGACAAGAGGACCTACGAACATTTCCTTTAGGCCAGGTCCCGCTCACTAGTCAGTGCCATAAATATTTTAACCCTCATTCTTCCCCATAAGAGCTAACTACTCATAGAAAAACTATAAAATCTAGATAACTGCAGAAAATATTTTCTCATATTCCTTTTTCTCTTCCTCCATGGCCCCCTCTTTCTTTTCTCCTCCATTTTTAACCCCCACCTCTGTTTCTTCTCCATCATTTTCCTCTTCCCTTTATCCTTCTTATTTTGAGTGGGGAATTCAATGTACTTAAGCCAGATTACTATGACTCACAAGGAAACAAAAATTACTGAAAATTGAAAGTAGAAAATTTTTTCTTTAAAGTGAAGGTAGTAAAATCTTTGATCATGGAGCACATTTTAAACCAGTTTTAATGAATAAAAAATGGGAGTCCAATATGTTTCCAATATCAGATGTTTATTCTATTCTCAGACGCCTAAGATATTTTTTGTCTGCATGCTGGAAGGAGAAGAAAGTCTTTTTTTTTTCTATCTAAATAATTTCAGGCATGCCACAGATCAATAAACTACAGCTGACATAAAACAATGATTATTTCATAAGGACAAGTCCTTGTGAAACAATCATAAAGTCTAGACTTGTAGCTGTGACTTCTTTTATAATGACAGTGATGTGAAACATGAACTGTTTTCTCTCCTACAAAAAAAAAAAAAACTTCATAATTCTAGATAGGGGAACACTGAAAACTCGACTTTAATAACTCTCCAGAGAACACACTGACCTCCAATTTTAAGCATCTAATTTATGTACTCAATTGAAGCTAAGTAATGTGGAAATGTCTATTATGTCCTCTGCTTGTCTGGCCTCAGTGTCCCCTGCTAATCTGAATCTGCAGCGTTAAGGTAACTGAGGGTGCCTATCCAGGCAGATCAGTGTTTTCTGAAGTTGCAGGATGAGGTCACCAGCTACTACTGAGTTTAGAGTGGCCTCTCAGTGCTACAAAGTCACCAAGGTTAACTGGAAGGTTATGTCTCCGTGTATCCTACATATTGCCGGAAACATTCAAGTCTCTGTAAACGCCATTCTCATTTTGGCGCCTCTTTTCTCCAGTCTCTTGCTGCCTTCTGATTAGTCTTTTCTGCCTTTCCATGCTGTTCTGATCTGGCCCATTGAAAATAAGGATAAGAGAAAATATATAAATGGCTAACAACAATAAGAAATGTTCAACATAGCTAATCACGTGGGAAATGCAAATCAAACCAAAAAAAAAAAAAGAGGTATGATCTCACCTCACTTAGAGTGGCTATTATCAGAAAGACAAAAGTAACAAATGCTGGGGAAGAAGCAGAGATAGAGAAATCTGAAACACCATCAGACGGCCACTGTAGCAAACAGCGTGGAAGTTCCTCAAAAAGTATCACATGGTCCCACAGTCCCACGCCTGGGCAGGCATGCAAAGGAATTAAAAGTAGTACATCAACCTCAGGTTCCTTGCAGAACTACTCACAATCGCCAAGCTATGGAGTCAGCCTAGGCACCCATTCACAGACGAGTGGATAAGAAGGTTGTGCCCTACATACATAATAGAGTACTGTTTGGTCATAAAAAGAGTGAAGTCTTGTCATTTGCTGCCACATGGATAAGTGTGGAAGACATGATGTTAAGTGAAATAAATCATGTACAGAAAGACAAATATTGCGTATTTTCATTTCTATGTAAAATTTAAAAAGGTGATCTCTTAAAAATAGGGAGTAGAATAGTAGTTATAAAGGTAGAAATGGACAAAGGCAAGGGCGTGGGTGGAGAAAGAAGAGTTGATTGGTGTAGGGGCACACACAGTTGGACGTGTGGGACAATTTCTAATGTTCTATAGAACAAATGGGGTACTTTGGTTGACAATAATTAATCAGGTATTTCAGAACAGCTAGCAAAGAGGATTTAAATTTTCTCAACAAATGGAAATGATTACATTTGTTGATACAAAAATGCCAATTACTCTGACCTGATCCAGACAAGTATCAGAAACACAGTATATACAAGTACACAAGTATTAAAATGCCATCCTATACCTCACAAATATAAATAGTTGTTACATGGCAATTAAAAACAAAAACATATATTAAGGAAACAAAAGAAAAATGAGGATAGAGTTTGGCTCCTTGATCGATTTCCACTGTGTGACTGACACAGCTCACCGTGCTGGCTTTGCACCTATCACGTCATGCCATATGGTCAAAGAGACTTTACAGATGAAATTAAGGTTATTGTACTAGAAAAGGGAGATTACTGGGAGGGCTCAATTTAATAACAGAAGGCTTAAAAAGCAGAGAACTTCTTCCACTGGAAAGCAGAAAAGTGATATATCTTAAAAGAAAATGAAATGGATTCAACACACATGAAAGACACAGCTTAGAAGCTATTTTTGGCTCCAAAAGGGGTTCTCGAGAGGCACAGAACTGATACCATGTATATCTATATGGAAAAGGCTTTTATTCATTGTAAGAAATTGGACCACATAATGCAGAGGTTGACAAGCTTCAAGATCTGCAGAGTGAGTCAGCAAGTTGGGTATCTAGGAGAGTTGAAAGAGTAGTTCCAGCCAAGCAAGGGCAGTGGGGGCTTGAGACCCAGGAAGAACCAATATTTCAGTTCAAGTCCAAGTACAAGAAAAAACCAAAGCTGTATCCTAGTTCAACGGCAGACAGGCAGAAGCTGATACTGATACTGCCTGCCATACCAAAGAACCTCTAGATAAGGGCCAATGCCTTAATTTTGACCTCATGAACCCCAGAATAAAGGACCCACCTGAACCCATCCAGACTTCTGGCTGGCAGGTTTAGTCACTGTGTCAAAAAGGCTACTCTCGCTTGTTTCTTCTGTTGGCCACAGTCCGCTCTCCAGAGTTCTGAGGGCTTCTAGGTGCCTTGGATTGCTGTATGGGAAGGGTCTGGGGCAGTAACTGATATGCCGTACTCCAGACTCCCCTCCTGGCTCTGTTCTATGACCACGTTGGGCTGTAATCCTCTCTGTTTTCTAACACTGAGGTCTCCCTGGGAGGTTTATTAAGCCTCAAGCAGATAGCTTCATGTCAGCCATATCTGTATCTTTCAGGTAGACCTGGGCAGGCCTGGGCTCAAGAGGACACATGGTTCAGACTGTTGAGTTGTATGCTTCAAATTATAGTTACATAATTAGACACTAATTAAGACAGGACTAGAATCTCACAGCTCTGTTTTTTTCCTCCACACTGGGAAATTCCATGTAGCTGTGACAGAGATTTCCTGAGGGAGTGCTTCAGTGTTCTTGGCCGGGCTAGATTGGGTTATTTTGTTTTATATCTATCTTTCTGTCTCTCTGTCTATGTAGTATTTGGACCCCCAGTGTTTGTACTGAGTGACATCCCTCCTCCGTCCCTGCATTTTTATTTTAGGTTTGAAACAGGTTTTCCAAATGTCCTTAAGCACCTGAGGCTGGGCTAGAAATTGAAATCCTGCTTCAGCCTCCAAAAGTGCTGAGATTACAGGTGTGTATCACCATACCTGACTTAGACGTAGGTCCTTAAGACTTTCTTGTCAGATACTATGTTATCTGTACATCCCCATATAAATAAGTCCATATATCCTTCCAAAAGTCATATTTCATCTATCACAAAATGTAGCCATTATAGAAATGACTGTGAGCCAGAAGGAATAAAGGAAATTTTAACCCCGGCTAAAGTTTGTTAAATGAGAAACTAACTTATTACCTCATTTAGTCATTGCATGTCAGTGAATATGGGAGGCAGCATCTGCTTCAGGGCAGGTCGAAGGTAAGAGCCTGGAGCCTGGGCTGTAAGACTTCACGTTTGTTTCTACCACTGAATCTCTGTTGAGCATTGTTAGGTTTTCACCATGGAATCCAATGATGCTGAGGTGTGTGTTCTCTTCAGAAAGAGCCACGCATTTAGATTGTATTGATATAAAATGACCAGGTATAATTTTCAGAAAATATTGCAGTCTTCCCCCTCCTGAAATTCCCCTCCACAAGAGCCAGTTTATTAAGTTAAGAAGGAAGAAATAAATGTACCTTCAAACAAATAGACTAAATTAGACCTTTCAAAACACTTGTCATTAAAAGATGGTGTGTAGAAACTCCAGACAGGTTAAATGTATGCCACTATTTGAGTGAAAAAAAAAATTAGCTTTCCAGGGTTGCAATTACAACCCTACTTAGTTGCCATGGTGATCACACAGCATATGGATTTTGTCAGATAAAGACATCAGGGGTGGCGAGAAGGGACAGTGTATTTTTTGAATCACCACATGCCAAGCGTCAACTCTTTGGCAGCTCTCTTGCAAAAAGAGTATTTTTTAAGAAAGAAAGAATGCATTTGGACTGAGAAAGAGATGTTTTGGAATAAAAAATGAAGATTACCAAAAATATTTAAAGAAAATATGAATTTAAAACAACTATTAATGTGAAATCAGACGGCGAGAGCTCCCCAGGGCTTTACCGTAAGGAGCACCGACCTCTAGGAAGAGGGCCCGAGTGGTGGTGGCAATATTTTCTCATCCTACTTCATAAACACGTTCTAATAATGCACAGTCAATATGTTTGAGTTTATCGTCTCTCACGGTTTCTCTTATTTTTATACATCTTGTCATTTTGACGTCCTTCCCTTATTTTAACTGTATGGACAATGAGGTTAATTGGGTTAATGACCTTTTTGATCTCCTGGACCAGTATATTTATATTACCATGTACAGTAGGAATGTCACTCTGCTGATGACACAGGGCTCTGACATGGGAAATGATCCTCTGTAAATTTCTTGCTACCACAAGAAGAAAAAAAAAATTCCACTGCATAGCCTATACATTTCAAAAACCCTTGAATTTCTCAATGTACACTTATCTTGTCATTTACAATGTATAGACTTCTAATGATTGATTACATCTGTTCTGCCAGCAGGACAATGACATTGAAAGATTATGCCACATCTCTGCTGTCCATTGTGTAGCAGTGAGTCTCGGAGTCAGCTAGTCTGGGTCCAAGAGCCTAACTCACTGTGTGACACTGGATGGTGGCAGCCACTCATCAGTGCCCACGACACCTACTAGCTCCTTACCTTGTGGACTTCATAATTTTGTAGGAAAAAGGGAGAAAATAGCAGATCAGATATTTGTAGAATATTCTAAAGAGTAGGAAGGAAATAAACTTGGTCTGGTAATGGAATGATCCTTATGGAAAAGGAGGCAAATGGGTTAGAGACTTGCTTCGTGGAGTGGGCTAAAAGCACCACTCAGGATGCAGTTGCCAAGTGAGGATTTAAGAGACAAGACATCATTAGTTGAGCAAAGACTTGGGTCAAGTTTAAACAACCCAGAAACTATAAGCATTAAGAATTCAGCTGGAAGCAGGCCCACAGCAAATCACATCTGTAATTCCAGGACTCTGGAAGGTGAGGCAGCAGGATTACACATTTGAATTCAGCCTGGGTGACTAAGCAATATAATAAGACTCCTATCTCAAAACAAAACAAAAACAAGGGATGAGGGTGCAGCTCTTTGCAAAGGTTCTAGATCCAATCTCCAGTACCAGTGGGGGTTGAGGGGCTACCAAGCTAGAGCAGAAGTACCACACAAAGGTACAAGGGGCAGTTGTAGCAGGGGTGGATTCTCAAGCACCTGTTTTCTAAAATACAGAGTCTCAGTTTTTTCTTCCAGTTCCTTTAGCTGTTTATAGAATCACATCAAATTTGCTCCAGAATTTGAAAATCTTAAGATATTCTAGAAGGAGTTCCTGCGGAAAAGAACATATGGGGTTAGGTGCTGTAAGGGAGTTGTGTAGAAATTCCCTCCCGTGCCAGGGCCTTAATGCACTGATTTGGAGAAGAAATTATGTTCCCTACTCAAAGAAATGACATATGACCAAGGTGACGAACAGGGCAGGTACCCCAATGTGATCATAACCCAGTGTCTGTGTGTACTAAAATGTCATACTGAGCCCCATAAATATGTACAGTTATTATATATTGACAATGCACATCAAACATCAAAATTATATTGAGATTATATCTTATCCCCAATCATAATGGCTATTACCAGTAATACAAAAAATAATAAACACAGGTGAGGATGTGAAGAACCTCTTCGACCCTGCTGGTGGGAATGCAAATTACTATAGTCATTAAGGAAATTCAACCGAGGTGTTTCAAAAAACCTAAAAACTGAACTACCGTATTTCTCAGCTATATTCTCCTTTGTTCATACCCAAAAGAATCCAAGTCAGCATACCGGGATGCCTGCATACTGTGTTCACAGTAGTCCTAGTCGCCGTGGCCAAGGCATGGAATCGGCCTACATGCCCATCAATGAATAAGCGAATAAGGAAGATGTAAAATATTTGCCCAATGGAGCATTACTCAGCCATAAAGAAAGTGACATTATGTCACCTTTAGGATAAAAGGTAGAAATAGAGATCCTTTTAGGTTACTTAAGCTAGGCTCAGAAAGATAAATACGACATGTTTTATTTCATGTGGGGCCTAGGAAAAATGACAATGTGAAAGTAGAAGGGGACAAGACGAAAGGGATTAGGGGAAGGGGACAGCAAGGGAAAAGTCGGGAAAGGTCACAGGGGAAGCAGCTGGTCAAGGTATGTTCTGTGCCTATATGAATACATCACCGCGAAAACCATTACTCTGTATAGTTACGCTCTAATAAAAATTCAAAAATAAAACATACATTTAAAAAGATGCAGTTCCCTAAGCCTGCCTAAGGTTTGCTGAACCTAAATCACATTGGTGGAGTTAAAGGATCTTTCGGTCACACCCTGAAGGGGTCAGTCAGGCAGCTATGTGGGACCTGAAGCCAGGCAGGCTTATGTCAGCGACGCAGGGAAGGTAGCAGGAAAGGGCAACTGCTTTCTCCCTTCACAAACGGACGGTGGGGGGCTGCGTCCCCTTGAGCAGCCCACTTCAGTTGGGCAGGAGCAGCCTGGGGCTTCCATTCTGTCTCTGCTCCTCTCTCCCACTCTATGTACAATCACTTCCCGCTAGAAAGGGCTTTATCAAGCTTGGTTCTCCCTACAGTTCCGGAGCACCAGTCTTCACTAGCTTAGTACCTCTCATCCCTCACACAGAGATGATTCTAGGAACCGAGATCGTGTCTGCGTAGGTAAATAGCGTGTCTGCCTCTTTAAATAGGAAGGCATTAGGGAATATTAGCCAAGGCTAATTATACAGATCAGTTATAGCTAATAATTAAAATGTGCCTTCAGCTTTGTGGGATGATCACTCTTAGGGACGAAGGGTTGGTTCTCCTTCCCTTGTTGTTTTACATATTTACAAATTAATTTAAACGTGATCATCTGCAACATTGATAATTATAAATGCTTAACTAGACAGATACATGCCAATCTTGACATGAGTCCCTTATAAGATAACTAATAGGCCACCACCGAACTAAGAAATCTCTCGGCGGCAACGCGCCAGATTCGTTATGGAGGAGCCACTGAGGAGCTATTTACAAAAGCTCAAAAAACACAAACAAAGCAAAAAATCCTACCCCGATCTCAGGCAGGCTTTTACTTCTTTCTCGTCGCCAGTGTGAGGATCAGAAAATGTCCACCGCACAGACATCCGGTTGAATCTAGACTCAGATCAACATCCAATTTAACACAGGTCAGCGAACAAGTGTTAAAAAGCAAGGTCTCTCGCCTGCTTCCAATCTATACTGGATTAGAAACAATGATTTAGAGGTGAAAGGCGCTCGGCCCGGCCGCCAGCTAGGTGCCACTCAGCACTTGGGCTATTCTTCAGTGTTGAAATCCTTGGCACCATATTTTCCCGAGGTCATTTTCATCGGACAGGACATTGCCTCGTCTCATCCCGCCCAAGAATTTATTATATCGATTTGGGGAATGAGGTTAATTGAAGTGAACTTTTGGTTTTAAAGGTAGGCTCAGTGCAAGCCTTCACAATTAAAATGGAATTCTTCTCCTTTAAATGACTCGGGCTCATTTGACTGCCCGGACAGTGCTGTTTAGAGCAGAGACAGGCGTAATTTTACAACGTGAAATGCTCATTTACTTTTCTCCTGTTGCTATAACAACTCACTTTTGAACTAGACATGCTGATAGAAAGCCTTGGCTTCACAATGAATTTCACATGGGCTTTGTTTAGATTTTTCAATCAGTTCACTTGGAACTGCAGCTGGAAGTGCTGGAATAGACTTTACTCTTTCCTTTTTTAGAAACCTTGCTTTAGGACCGAAGCCTTGTGTTTCCATCTTGTCTCAAGGGTTGGAAAAAAAAAGCAGCAGTTCCATCCCATGCACAGTTTGTGATTTTGGCTGACATAAATCATCTCAAACGTGGATTGTGCTTTTTCCCTTCCCTGAAAGGTAACGTCGGGGGTTTGCGGTGGCCCTGGAGGAGAAATGCGACCTTCTGTTCATTCAGCCGGTGGCAGTTTCTTCTGTCCCAACGCTTCCAGCAAGACCTGTGTCTCTGCAGAATTCTGGGTTCCACAAACCTCTTGCGCTTGGGAAGCCTCCCACGGCACAGCAGAACGCTTTTGCCCCTTAATGACCACGAGGCGAAGGCAAATAGATTTGGCAAATGTGGAAGAAACAAATATTTTCAGGAAAGCACAAAGGAATAATTGCGACCAACAGGACTCCAATTCTGTTTTCCTTCCCTACTCTGACAACATTCCTCACTGACATCAGAAGCGAATGTGGGGCTTAAATTTACACCCTTGGTTTTGGGAACAGGGGGCCTCTGGAAGGCTGATTCAGGCACAGGTAGAACGAAGAACTGAATTCAAAAAGAGATTCAAATACTTGGGCGAAAACAACAGCTTTCTATTCAGTAGCTTCGCCTTCATTTTTGGAAAGATAAACCACAGATTGGATTTCACAGCTTGTTACATTCTTCTAAAATCACAGAAATCTGGAGTCTAAGAAACAAGATATGTGGAAACTATGCCAGGAAATAGAGCCCTCTCCCCGCTATACACCACCTGCAGTGAGACAGGAAGAGGTTGTCGCCAGTTCTGGCCCTTGGGACATTGTTACCTCCTCTTGTCTGCAGGTCTCATTTGGAGAAAGAGCAGAATTTTGCAGTTGCCTCCCTCCTTAAATATTAAGGCCAAATATGTAGACACTGGCATGGGAAATGAATCTGACACCCCAAAGCATTATGAGCATCAATGTGACGGCACCACACGTACAAATGCCAGCATTCAGCCCCTTTTCTGAAGCTGTTTTATTTTGGCTTACTCAAGCCATTTCATGGATCACAGGCACAAACACGATTGGAAGAGCATGGCTGGAGCATGGACAGTAAGAGAATTGATTGAAATACAAAAATAAGATCTATGTGGAATTTAATGATGAGGACCTTGCTGTGGGAATATTCATTGTTCATTCTGGTGGGCCCATTAAATTGAAGAAATGAATCAATAGGAATGATGAGCTTCCTTCCATCTGTCCATCCATCTACCTATGCCTGCCTCCCTGCCTGCCTGTCTAGTCTCTCTCTTTCTTTCTCTCTCTCTGTCTATCAATGGAGAGGAGAATGCCAAACATCATCCAAGGGGCTCAAACCACAGTGCAAGTTTGACTTTCTATTGGAGCAGAGGAGAAGCTGGATACAATTCATTTGGAAGGCTGTCTAAAATTTTTACTTGATAATCAGGTATTCAGAAGCCCAAACTTGGAGTCTTTCATACTCATCATTTGTAGTTAGCTTTGAAAATAGAGTGTTGATGAAGAAAAATCAATATTTGACAACCTTTAAATGTTAGGTAATGGTTTTGATAAAACTAATTACATCTTAAGCAGTTTTGTCATCGTATGTGTGAACAGTGGGTCCGATCAACTCAAGAAGACTCACAGACTCGCTTGGTCAACTCTTAAAGTTCATGTTCATATATTCATTATTCCTAATTTTAAGATTTTGTTTGAGAAGAAAGCAATTTAAAATTATATATACATATGTATATCTTAAAATTATGAGGAAAAGATAATCTTCTATGCTAACATCAGCATTTCCTTCCTTTTCAATAATTCTATAATTTGTATCTTACACACTTCCAAGAAGAATCGAAGAAGCCATTTTCTCTGTTCAAGACACACACCCTGCTTCTTGCACATTAAGAATCATGTGGACACATTCACGGCTCAGGATGACACAGTTCACAGAGGAACACTGTTCAGGGATCTAATGCCTATTTCTATGAAGAGAACACACACACTAGTTGCTGACAGGCCCTTGGAGGCCTTCCTTAATGGTTGGGATGGTGGGCAGGTACTGCCTCCTGCGCCAGGGACTTGGGAAAGACTCCATATCCCCTTGACAACTAGAGACACGGTCATAAGCAACTTGTACACATCACAGAGCCACGGATAATAGGCCCCGATCAGAACTGCAGGCCCCTGGGCCTAACTGCTATAAAACATGGCTTCGTCTATATCTTTGTTCAGAGAGGAGCAAGTAAAAAAGGAACATTTTGTGGTGGAAAGAGAACAAATGTCAGGTAGAAAACAACAACCTAGCAACTTGCAAAGACCCTGCAAAGTACCCTGAGTTAAAGTGTGAAGTTTAAGAGTTTGAGTATGGCAAAATATTACTACTCCCAACTAACTGCAAGGAAAGCACAGATAGAAAAAGATACAAAAAGGTAGCTTGAGTGTACATTACATGCCAGTTCTTGTGCTAATTGTTTGGGAATCAGAGACGAGTAAACTACAGTCTGTGCTGTCAGGCAGCTGAAAGCCTAGCAAACAGCATGACAGAAAAAGCCATGATGTTACAACAAACACCAAGGTGAAGTGCATTGTTGGAGGAGTGGGGGAGGGCGGCTTGAAAGAGGGGGGCACGCCAACCAGATCTCCCGTGAAAATGAGGAATATTCCAGATGGAGAGAAGAAGAGAAAATGGAGACAGAAAAGATTCTGGGTAGGAATTCTATGAATCCTCTGTGTGGCCATTTGGCAGAGAAAGTTTACCGTTTAACGACATACTCAGGATCTGATGCTCTGTGTTCTCATTGCAGGATTTGGTCAGCAGGCATGGCCGCACTTTAGGAGATCCTGCTGTGGTGTGGACAGTGGACTGCAATTAGGGGGAACTTTTCCAGAGACAAAAGTGTCATCCAGGAAGCCCTGTTGGGGCCGCAGCCAAGGAGGTGACAAGGTCCCGAAGACATTTTCTGCACATTAGTTTGGGTCACAATTTGTTAGCTCAGTAGAGTGCTGCATGCCTATCTTGAAGCAACAGATTGAAGTTGCAATGCTTGTAAGATTTCAGATTCTATGCATAAAGTATAGATCAGAGAATCAGGCATTCCTTCTTTCTACTGTATTCTCTGAGCCCGATTCATCATTTGTAAAATTATAGTTATCATAGAACTTCTCTCATGGTGTGAATATTAAAAAAAAATAGAATAGAAAGCTTAGATCAGTAGTAGCCACACTTAATCTACAGGCTTTTGTATGAGGTGGGTATCTGTATGTTTACATATTTATGCAAGTGGTGTGTTTGTGTGGTGGGCAGGCATGCTTGCCGTGCATGTTTGATGAGTATGGTGCACACATGTATACACATGTGTGGTGTAAGTGTGCTGTGTTTCCAAATGTCCTTTTTAAGCTACACTGCATTCCTTATTTTCAAAAATTCCCTAGAGGATCCTGAGCCATTTAAAGTATGAGATCTTTACTGCAAAATAAAAATTTTTAAAAATGAAGACCAATAAGAAAAAAGGGACGATGCACTACTAAAACAGCACGAGAGCAGCATTTTGTCTTTAACTTGGAGCCTCTTTTGTTCTCCATAGTTCTGATTGCTAAAACTGGATTTTTACTCTTTCCACCATCCTTGAACAAAACCGTGTTAGCCTTAAATACTGTGTTTAGGTCGAAATCACCCTAATAACTGTCAATAAAGAAACAGCATTTAACACTCAAAAGGTCCTGGGAATGAAAATATGACTCCAATCTTTTATGGGGAAGTTTTGTGAAAACACTTAACTTTTTTATATCACTTTTGACAGGTATTTCCCGAAGCAATAAAAAAATTGCCCTGTTGTTCAATTCATTTATCATGGCTCTTGCTTCTGTTTGAAATGTAGGGAGTGAATGCTAAACATCTATGGTAATTCCGTCTCCCTGGAGCATCTAATTCTATCAAAAAGGAGTCATTTAACTGAATAAGCCAGTGGATATTTAGTGCATTGAGTGTGCTATGAGAAAAATCCCTTTCTAAAGCCATGTTTCTGCATATGTATGGGAGACCATCTTCTGTCACTTGTTTATGTCCCGTAAGGCTGCACTGGATGATGGACAGGATAGTAGTTCTGATGCGAGTAACCTAGGTTCAAGAACAGCTTTACCACGAGGTAGATGTTGATCCTGGATGAGTGTCTTACCTCTATCCACGTGGTAAAGTGTAGATATACGGATTAGCTTTTAAGATACTTTAGGAGGTTCAAAAGATGAACATGTGAACCATCTGTCACATTGCCTCGTATCCAAGATGCTCAGTGGTAGTAGCTACTACTCAGCTATTATTAATCTACGATCCTTCAAATAGTTCACATGGAAAAAATTAGTCTACTCAATTCACGTGGTTTAGAGTTTGGTTGCACAGATGGTGATAGGAAGTTTGTGAGCAATCCCCCTTTTATTGCAGACGCAAATGACCAGGTAACCTCTATCAAACTCATTTTTCAGAGATTTTTTATGAAGAGTGAGAAACAGAGATACCATGCTAAGCTGCAGAACTGAGTTTCTCTGTATCTATATTTTCTTTTTCTAAGGTTTCAGATCTCCAGAGTCCTCATCCAGAGTCCAAAAATATTAAATGTAGAATTCCTGAAATAAATAATTGATAAATTTCAAATCATGCTCTCATTCTGAGTAGCATGATGTAATTTTGCATCATCCCATTCTGTCCTACCTAGGATGTGAATCATCTCACTGTCTGGAGTACCCATGCCGTACATGTTACTGGCCCACAGGTCATTTAGATGCTGTCTCGGTTAAAAGATTGTTGGAGTACTACAATGCTTGTGATCAAGTACCATTTATTTTACTTTAAATAGCCCCAAACTGCAAGACTAGTGAGGCAGAAGCATCAGAGCCTGCACATGGACGGTCACATGAATTCTGGTGCTACATGGCAATGTTGCAGGACAGGTAAGCAGAACGAGAGAACATACAGTGTTTGGTACTACATGTGGTTTCATGAATTCAGGGTAATGGCAGACAAGCCCCTAGGAGGAGGAGCACTACTGTACTTAGAGAAATTTATTCAGCAGAAGAGTTAACAGGAGAACTTGAAAAATAGCAACTATCTTCAAAACCCAGATGGCTCAAAATAACCAATATGATTCTCTGCTATCAACATGTAAATAAAACTCCAGCCCTTGAAGTTGGACACTCAGAAAGACACCAGAAGCTTTTGATCATAGCGCTGACATTTCTTTACTGAAAGGCTCTTGGCTTTGGAAACGATTCTCTCAGGCAGGAAGGACAAACTGTGTTTGATTGGAACAGCATGCAGAAAAGCCAGGGTTTTGCCACGTGCCCATCTCTTTGATTTTGTTTATGTTACAATCTAAGAGCCCCTGAAGTTGGGATATACTAGTGCAATACCTAGGGTGGTATTCGGTCCAGCCAGCATGCTTCCTACAAATTACTGCTGAAAGAACTAGGGGTTACAGGAGAAGAAATAAATAAATAAATAAAAGCAGGGGCTAAAGAAAAAAAATAACTTTAACCCTCCATCAGTCTAAGTCAAAATTGAGGGAAAAAAAAATTAACGAAGAGCTTCAGTTCCAGGCACGACACTAGGCTTCCTTTTAACCAGCCTGGCAGCAGCAGAATGCTGAGGACCCTGGATGTATGAATTTTTTTTTCCCCCAAACAAACAAGAAAGGTCTAATCTTCCCACAGAGCAGCATGCTTAGCAAGCAACAAAGGCAAACAGAGATGAAGACATTCCTCCTGCTACCTTTCTTAGGCTTATAATCCCCAAATCAAACACGTCTTTCTCATGTGACCTTCCCCAGAGAGCTGTCAAGACAGCAGGCAGAAAGAGGCCCTGTATTCCTTCCAAGGTCACTGCAGGACACTGGGTGAAGTCAGCCTTACAGAGAATCTAAGCCACCTGGTGAGGACCGTGTTGATGTGCTTTTCCCAGAATGCATCACTTCAATGACCCTGACCCCTATCAAGATGTCTGATACAGAGTCAGTCAGCTGCCTTTCTGACTGATAAATAGATGAAACCAGAACACACAATACCCACTCGCTGTGGGTTTGCCTCAAAAAGAAGCAAGCCTCCTGCTTTCTCCCATGCCTGATGATATTCCTAGATCGGGGGTAGGGCAAAATGTTCTCATCATTCCAATTCATCTTGGTCTGAAGCCTCAAATACCCTTCTTTGCCAGGTCTGCCCTCTGCGCAGAAAGGTCAGTCACATGCCTAGGCTGTCTGTGAGTTTTCAGGGAGTCATTTGAAAGAATCCTCTTCTTAATTAAGCTGAAGCCCCTTCCTCCATGTAGCTGTCCTTGACCAGGCACTGCCCAAGGCACACACTCAGGTTCGCTCGTCCCTCAATATAAACCACGCTTTGGCGGGAAGCCACTGAGAGGTACAGAGGACAGTCCTCTTTCTCTGTAAAACTGACTGCTTTAGTACTGGGGAAGGTGCAAAGTCATGGGATCCATACCATGTATCATTTGATTTTTTTGTTTTTTTGAGTCAGAATCTTGCTCTGTGGTACAGAATAGTCTGGGACTCACTATGTAGCCTAAGCTGCCCTCAGACACATGGCAATCCTCCTGCCTCAGCCTTTGTCATGCTGGGATTACAGGAGTGTGCCACCATGCACAACTTATTGGTGCTTGGAATTGAACCCGGGCCCTTGTACTTAACAGGTAAGCACTCTAACCTCCGAGCTATGTCCCCAGCTCCCATGTATTATTTGAAAAAGGTTGGACAGTTTTCAAAAACCAGAGAACATATTGGGTAGAAATATTTACACATAAGAACTTCATCTTCTAAGTGAAGTATACTTCTTAGCCAATCTGTGAACTATGGTTCCATTTTACACATTAAAAATCGGAAGAAACCAGCACAACGTCCATCTATGCCAGCACTTTTGGTACAGTGGAAAAGCTGCCACTTCACTCTGGTGGCAGGCTCAGAGAGACCAGCAATGGGACCTCGGCTCCCACCTTTGGGTTTCCTAGAGAATCACTGAGTTCGTCTTTTCCTTCTTCTTGTCAGTAGCCTTTCCTTCTCATACCAGCGGCTTTCAGTGCAACCTGCTACCCAGTCCAAAGGACCAACCCCAGGAAGGAGAACCAAGACTTTGGAAACCACAATCTGAGCTCCCGGAAGAGAGTCAACTAACATTTCTTAGGAGAGCTTGTGAGCCCCTCGACATCATATTAACAGCTTACAATGGACTACCTTCAGAACATTGGTGCCACGGCAATCTAGACGTATTCCACTGTACTCAGATCTCCTCTTCCACCCCGAGGCCAGTTGAGCCATAGTCCATGGCTCACCACGGCACAGAGGCACAGCCAGTGAGATAAGAAAGACCAGTGATGGCAGCGCTCTGTCTGGAGATGCTCACACCGGAAAGTTCCCTCACAGCCAGCAAACAAAACAGGCAGATCTGACTATGTCGGTCCACTTTTATTCTTGGTATCAAGGTGAATTTTAGACACATCTATTATTTATTTTTATGTAAGTCATGGACAAACATATTCTCATTGTTTGAAATACCAACATAAATAGAAATGTATGAAGTAAAAACATGAAAGACTCCTTTACTCATAGTCCTATTTGTGCTGTTGTCCTGTGGTGAGTACTTTGTATTTTAGATTTCTTTTAATATTTCCTCTACACACACAGACACGCACACATGAATATAAACATATACGTATGTATACTCTCTCATGTATATGCATAGTTGCATTCTTCTGCATCTTATATTTTAAGAAAATCCATACTGGGAAAGCCACTCAAAGTCTCCATGCAAAGATCACCAAATACCTTCCAACTGGGTCTCATTTTAGTAGAGATGATTTGGTCCTCTTACATATTCTCTGCTAACATCGATGCTTTAGATCAGGTCTGAAAAATTCTGTAATTTCTGTTAAATATAAATTGGTCTATTTGCGGGCAGAACATAAAAATGCCTATCAGGCTGTTAAGAGAACTCCCCATCTTATCAAAGGCAAATTAGCAGTAAGTAACATGAAGAGAATATAATGATAGAGATTACAGACACAATATGCAAAAATCAATTACTCTGAAATATTTGGGGCCTACTTTTTATAAACAGCTCATAGAATGTGTTTCATTTATCGATGCTTCAGAGAAACAACTACGTATGTGAAAGGCCAATTATATTGTTGAAATATATAATTAATTACCTGAATAAAACGGGATCATCATCTTACATGACACAACTTAGTTGAAAGCATGTAGAAAATTGTATTGTGCTATACAAACTGTAGCTACTGATGTCATGAGTTAAAAGTGGAATTTGTGTTCTCGTCTTTGCACGAATATATTATTAAATATGCTGTATTTCAAGCAGGCGCTCTTTATGCTTTGACACATGTTTCACATGATTTTCTCCATGCAAATATTTATTCCTAACTCACTGAGCAATTGTTATGTATTATGCATAAACCTTTAACTTTCAATATGCAGGTAATTTAGAATTTCTTTATATAATTTAAATTCCCTACATGTAAGTTACCATCAGTGCATTTTCACTAAAGGAATCAACACGGCAAGACAACCCAAAATGACGGAAAAGGCCCATAGACACAGACATCGAGCGGACTATGCCATATCTGTCCACTCTGGATGTGAATAACCAAGCATTGTATCAAGACTGATTACTTCCCCAGTGGCTGTGTGGAGCAGACACTTTACATTTCTTTTTAGACACCAAGAGAAGCCAGCATAGTACAATGCACTAATCACTATTAGGTGAATAGCTGCAAAGGTAATGAAAATAATATCCCAAACCATTAAGTGCAGTGAAGTCCATTCAAACACATACGAAAGCTTGCCATTTCCTTCATTCTAAGATAATTTCCTAAATGTCCCAATAATCACAAGACATTTTTCCCCCCCAGCATGTTGCTAGTGGCATCCATGTTCAATGTCAAAATAGCCATTTCTTAATCTTCAAACTGTGTGGCAAATGTAGCCCCAAATCCCATAGCCTTAAGAGATTGAGGCAAGCAATGATTTGATAGACTGAAGTTTATGCCTTCCCCCGCCACCCACCCTTTAAGTAAGCTCACTCTTTGGTAGCCAGCACTTAGGGGATTCCCAAAATATTTGCAAACATTTCTGTCAGATAGCATCACCGTCACTGTGTGATTTAAGCAAGCATGTATTCATCACACTTAAACCAGATGTCATCCGAGTAGATGAGAAATGAATCATTTACTCCTGACAGCTTGTTTATTTCTGGCAATATTTTCCAGAGGGACTGTCTGGATGCACAACCCACTTTCCTCATTTTAGGGATGAGGATAGATTTTTAAATACTACTGGAAAAAACTTCCTTCAAGGTGGGACTCCTTCAAAACAGGCTCCTTTTTCCTCTCAGACAAAACAATGAGTGGTGAGAAAAAGGAAGGACTGAGTGTTGGAGATCAAAAATCTCCCTGTGCCGTGAGAATAATAATATTCCTACTGTTATCGTCACCATGGCCACTTCTAATCTGTGGAACCATCCCTGTTAACTAAACGAGTAGACACTCCTACCTCAAATGTGCCGAAGTGTTGCTAAGCACTTTGTTAACATTTTTTAATCCTCACAACAATGTCAGGCATGTATCCACTCTCCATTTTACAAAGGATGACACAAAGGCATAGAGAGAAGCTCAGGGATTTTTGGGGATTAAGAGATGAATCAGTGATTCACACCAGGCCTTTTGATTCCAGACTGTGTGCCGCACTGTTGGGCGTCTCAGGCTCGGACACACAATCTTACCTTTTGCGGCCTCCTGATCCTTATGTGTGATTTTATGGAGTTGGACAATAAAACAACTCTGAGTCTTTCTAGCCGTAGATTTCTAAAAGACGTTCTGATACCTACAAAGCATGCACCAATTTTGGTAGGCTTACAGACACTGTTATGCAATGTACTCTAAATAAGCAGGGGGTTAGCCTGTCAATTAACTACACATTCTCATGGTTCTCCAGTTTGTTTACAAATCGGGTAAGAACATGGGTAGTGAAGCCTTTTTTCTGGAGAACATTAAGAACAAAGGACATTTGTAAATTTTATTTTTGGGGCAGGGTAGGCCAAATGATCAGAGTAACATTATATACATATAAATGCCACAAAGAATTATCACCAGGGTCACTTTCCAGTTCCCGAGGCAATGAACGCCTTAAAATAACGACTCTGGTAATTATGAGGATAAAGCAGGCACACAGAGGTGGTGAACGAATGAGTGGGGGGGGGGGGACTGCCACTCTGTGATATTAAGGCCTTTTCGATAAATCCCATAGATCCACGCCAGCTCCCAGGTCAGAAGGTCAGGATTCAATGGCCAAACTGGTGCATCAACTCGAAAATCTCCCTGCTATAGCCCTGGGAGGAGGCAGCATTTAAAGAAAAGTATAAAATAGCACTGATGGCCTATGTGCAAATATTTGCTTCTCTCCTTTGAGGATAAGGATGGGATGATGGAAGCCACACAAAGTTGGCTGGTGACTGAAAGACCTTCAAGACCCCAACCGTTCCAGGACTTGTGCCATCGAATTTGTTTCCGTTCCCTTTATAAGGTTTAGAGTGCTTTTCTTTTTCATATCCAACCAAGAATATATGCTTCGTGGGGATGAATTACTGTTAACTATCAAAATTTTTCTAGAAGTAAAAGTTAGTATTACAGGATACATATGTACTGGAAAAGGCTGAGGAAGTAGTGCTGTGTTTGGGTGGTGAGGTTATGGGAGAATTTGCCTTTACATTTTGTATTTCCATTCATATAGCTATAATCTTATCTTAGCCAGATGCCAAATTGAGAGGGGAAAATTAATTTGGTGCCATATAAATTGAATCCAATAACTCCCGAATGTGACTCACCATAAACAAAAAATAAATCCCTGTTCTATGTGCTTTCTGGGCTCACTCATGGGAAGGATTTGAATTTCTGACAGTCTTAAATGTGACAGCAGCCTTTTAGCATGTAGACGAGTACAGTAATTTGGCAGCAAACTCAAGACTCATGCTCACCAGACTGGTAGATCGGAAATAAATCACAGATGTCACACACACGTTCTCCTAGAAGGCAGAGAATTGATAAGGTGCCAAACCCCATCACACCCACACTGTTCTTGTCCCAATTGATAGAACCTCTCACCCTTGAAATTCTGACAAGTTCTATTAGGGAAAGAGACTCTAGCTCATATCTCTTCCTGACTCTTTATCCATCTTCCCAAATCGTGCCTATCTGAGAGCACTCTCAGGCTCATTTAATTATGACATCTCGAATCAATACTCCATCCGAAACCCAGCCTGCTCCAGCTTGTTGGGCAGTTTCCAATATTTGTGTCGGCTTTTCTAGAAGGTTGATCTTCTCATTTTGAAAAGGAGGTGTCCGACCTCCCACTGAGTCGCTTTATTTTTAATCTTTGAAATAAGCCATTACTTACAGACCTCGAAAGATTTAACATATGTTTAAAAAATACATTGCATTTTTCTGAACTCAGATTCATTTGCTGCCTCTGAAATGCTAAGCTGGAGACTACAAAATGGAAATGAAGCCAACAGCAATTTAAATAAATTACAAGCTGACAACAATCTACCTTGGTGATGTTTTAAACGAAACATATTAACTGCAAAAAAATCAGAGTGTTTCAGAATATCTTAAGAGACTTCATTTTGATATTGTGGTGAATTTTTAGACATCTGCACATAAGGAACCACAGTGAAGGCAGGGTTAGAAAAAAAGATTGTACAAAAGTAATGTGGCTTCCTCCATTCTGTCTTGTTGCCTTTTAATATAACAGAATATCATAAATGGAGAATGGAATGCATTTCTCGCAGATCTGAAAGCTGGGAGGCAGAAGATGAAGATGCTTCAGATTCAGTGTTTGGTGTGGGCGCTTCCTAGTTCAGAGCCAGCCATCTTTCTGACGTGTTTACATCTTAGTAAAAGCAAGAAGGTTGCTCAAGTTTTATTTTTTTTTTAATAAGGGCACTAACGCCATTAGGATCTATCCACGTGACTCACCTCCCAATGACTTTAATTCCTCATACCTTGAGGCTTAAGATTACAACATGTAAGTTTTAACCCTTAGCGTATCACAGCTTCCTTGCTCATATTTACCGTGCCAAATCAAGTTCCAAATTTAGCACACCCAGCTACGGTATGAATGTACCCTCTGTCGAAAGAAGATTATACACCTTACAGCACACGTGCTAGCTTTGAATCAGCATACTCAGAGACATCGCCCTAGTCATCAAATCTGCAAGCAGAATGCAAATTACCTACTCTCAGTTTTCTTGTCCATCAAATATTTATAGAATATTTATAGGGAGGAGAGAGCCAAGAATGTTGTACATCTAAGTTTAAAAATTCTGTGACTATAAGGACATGTGGCATGTGCTTAGACCTTAAAAATGTTCATCAAGAAAATCTTGGTCATATCTGTAAAATATGGTCCTCTATTCGGATATAGGCTTTAGGCCTATATTTGGATATGCAGCAGGTTCTATACATGTCTCTTTTAAAGACTATATGGTCATAGTTCTATATTTATACAACATAGGTGTCTAAGGGTCTAAAAGCATAAAGCCAGTATGTACCTGTAAATTCTAGACTTATGTGTATCTATCCATATAGACCTGCATTTGTCTCCAGGGTAGGAATCAACACATATCAAGGAGATTTAGGCCTCTATGAATCTATGCACAAAACATGCGTCAAGCATCTTGATAAAGTCTTGTATGGAGTCAGAGCATTATTTAAGTTACCTTAATAAAACCCAGCCTAGATTTCTGACTAAAAACAAACTCTATAGTACACCACAAGAAAAAAAAAAATGGACACACAGATCACTTTTAAACACAAATACGTGAAGTTAATTTGTAGATGTCTGGGGGAGAAGTTCACGTAACATGTAGACTTAATCATAGGTAAATTCTTTTTTATTGAAAGGCATTTAAAAAGTTTATAGAAAAATCTTAACAAAGTTTTAGAAATTATCAACTTACTTCAATTGTTTGATGGTTGTTTAAGTGTTCTCATCAAAAAGTAGGGAATAAAAGACCCTTTATTATCTTTTCCCAGATAGTGCTTGATTTTACTGCCACTAAGTGGACTTATATCCTCTGAACCAGCTTTGGTCTGCTGGAGAAACAGTTGTTATGATTTGTTGTGTCCAGGAATGATTTATGACTGGAGAGAGCTCAAATGTTCTAATGAAGGAAATGTGAGGCCTAATACAACTTGACACATGCCCAAAACAATCACACTGATAGCTCACATTTATTATTGTCACTATCTTTTCACACACCTTGACTAGACTAGTACACATTATGTACCAAGCTATTATTTCTGGTTCAAATTAATACATTCCTCTCCAAGTAGCAACTAAAATACACATACACACAAACGCCAAAATCTTCACAAAACACAAAGTATTTTCTAGCATTTCTCATGAAGTGCTGACGTTTTAAGTACTGAGATTTGAGTGGCAAGCACAGTGTATGTCACTAGAGAAGCATTTCTGGATGACCACAACAATATAATTTTGCCTCTTTAATCAAACATGCACATTATATTTTATGCCTCATAAAAATATCTTTCAAAACTCCTCTTTAAAAGCCTCGCTCCTATATATCTTTCATCTTATAGGAGAGAGCTGAAAAAGATGAGAGAAGAACTCTATTTTTCTGCTTTTAAACTAATTTCCTATCATTTGCAGATCACTCAGCGATCAAACTTTCACATATGGAAAGAGCTACAATTACACAGCTCTGGCTTCTTTAAACCCTTGGCTTACTTAGACTTTGCTTTATCTTGACTTCAGATATTTTCAGATATTAGACTGAATTATGTGTGTAATTATTTTCTAGATTGAATATTCCATAGGTTCACTTAAACATAGAACCTGCTAAAGGTCTAGGCAGCCTGGTTGCTGGTTATCAGCTCAGGTGGAAAGGCTTTGCTGGTCACAAGCTTACTTTGTGCCAAAGGTGAATTAAAACTGCCAAAAAAGAAGCCCCCCCAAACCAAACAAAAACCCCAGTGTGTAGCATGGTCTTCAGTTCCTCGGTAGGAATCCAGCTTTGAGAATAAGAAGGCAGCAGGTCCTCTGTGCTTACCACCTGGAATGGGTCACCCAGGACCACCTGGAGCCATCTCAAAGGCAATATATGCAGTGATGGGTGGGGCAGTGTGCTATGTTGCACAGGTGGAACTAAGAGGGGACATTCAGGCTAGAGAAAAGAGACTTACAACTTTCTTTGTAAACCTGAAATGCTGTCAGGTGGAAGAAAAATTTAGACTTCCAGAAAGTAAAACAAAACGTAACACATTGAAGTTACAGGGACAAAGGTGTGCATCCCTGTGTCAAGTGCTTTTCTAACATAAGGACTTGATCACAGTTTGAATGGGATGCCTCGTGACAGAAAGCTCCTTATTTCCTACTATGCTCATGCAGCAG
Source organism: Ctenodactylus gundi (assembly GCA_004027205.1). NCBI lineage: Eukaryota > Metazoa > Chordata > Mammalia > Rodentia > Ctenodactylidae > Ctenodactylus > Ctenodactylus gundi. The sequence goes on along the minus strand of PVKB01001234.1, from coordinate 191,271 downwards.
CTGGGACTTTCACTGCAGAGGGAGTTGCTCATGTGGCAACTCAGTCATAGCTACAGAAAAGGGTGCAGCCGGCATGGCCTGGCCTCCAAATGTCCCGCTCTACGTGTAAAAACGGAAGGAAGCCCAAGGGTGGGAGATACTTATATTGTTGATTAATAAAATTAGCCAATAACAACAAAGCCCATTTGGTTTATAATAAAATAAAAACACAATCGATACATTGTTGTACGTGGTTTTTACCCACATCCAATAGCCCATTTTTTCCAGATGAGTCTACAAATATAAAGATTTAAGAATTACTATAAAATTGGCCCGTGAATCTTCAAATTTGTTGTGTAACATTTTGAAACGTCACTGAAATTTTCTTCCAGAGAAACCGATTAACCATGTGTTTAAATGTAATTGATCCTTCTGTTCTAATATATCACCCTGGGCATGTTTGTTTACACATGATGTGCTGTCACTGCTGATTTCAATGATTTTTAGAAAGTGTTTTAAAGCCATCAGATTTTTATTTCCATTCTTTTGAGAGATCTTCATACTGCTTTCCAGAGTGGTTGTACGAATTTACATTCCTACCAGCAGTGCAGGAGGGTTCCTTTCTCCCCACAGCCTCGCCAGCACTGATTACTATTTGAGTTGTTGATATAGGCTATTCTCTCTGGAGTGAGCCGGTATCTTAGCGTTGTTTTGATTTGCATTTCTTTTATGGCTAGAGATGTTGAGCATCTTTTCATGTATTTATTGGTCATTTGAACGTCTTCTTGAGTGAAGTGCCTCTTCATTTCATTTGCCCACTTTTCAATAGGATCCTTTATTTTGGTAGGCTCACTTTTCTTCAGCTCCCTGTATATTCTAGTTATGAGCTTCCTATCTGAGGTGTTGGTGGTGAATATTTTTTCCCAGTCTGTTGGATCTCTTTTTACAATGTTGATAGTTTTCTTTGCTGTGCAGAAGCTTTTTAATTTAACAAGATCCCATTTGTAAACATCCCCTTCGATCCAGTGACACCTCTCCTGGGAATATTTCCAAAAGAGGTCAAAAGAACACATAACAGAGATACATTTATACCCTGTTCATAGCAGCACAACTAACAATAGCTAAAATATGGAAGTCACCAAAATATTCATCAACAGACCAATAGATACACAAACTGTGGTATTTATACACAATGGAATACTGTGCATCTATAAAGTCCAACAGCATGGAGGCTTTTACAGACAAATGGGAGAAACTTGAGAACATCCTGCTTAGTGAAGTGAGTCAGAAGCAGAAGGTGAAACATCCAATGGTCTCTCTGATATGAGAAACCCAGATCACAACTATCTCATGGAACTTAAAAACAAAGTGAACCAGGGGTGTAGGGTAGGGAGGTAGGGGAGGTCAGTAGAGGGAGAGACAAAAGGACAGCAGGAAAGTCCTTGTCACCTTAACAAGATATGTATGTGCACGAAATGCTCAACCTCATTGTAAACCTTAAATTTTGCACTTATACATATCAATAAAATGGGGAAAAATCAGATTTTGAGACTCTGGGGCTTGAGAGCTGGAAGTGGAATATGAACTGACCATCAGAGTCATGGAATGTCTTTAGAAAGACAGAAGAACTATCCTATTTATTTATTTTTGAGACATGGTCTTTTTCTGTAGTCCAGGCTGGTCCTGAATTTACAGCCGTTCTCTTGCATAAGCCTTCCAAGTTCTGGGATTATAAGCATGCACCACCAGGCCAGGTTTATGTGGTGCTGAGGAATTGAACTGAAGGATTTGCACTTGTGAGGCCAGAGCTTTAACCACTGAGCTATGCACCCAGCCTAAAGGAATAATTTGAATATAAAATTTGTCCGAGTCCCATAAGATGTTTATAATTTTTAAAAGAAAAATAGCAGTTGTTGGAAAGAATATGGAAAATCTGAAACCTTTGCGCACTGCTGGTAAGAACATAAAATGATGTAGCTGCTGTGGAGAACAGTTTGGCAGTTCCTCAAAAGTTAAAAATAGAATTTCTACATCATCCAGATACTCTTCTCCTTGGTATGTATTTTTTAAAATCCCTAAAAATTGGAGCTCAAATAAATCTATTATAAAGGCATGTTTACGGCAATGTTCCTCACAATAGGCACAATGCAGAAACAATCCAGCCGCTTATCGATGAAAGAAATGATCAACAAATTATGGTACATACAATGGACTACCATTCAGCCACAAAAGGAATGAAGCATGATATATTCTATGACTTGGAATAAATTCAAAAGTATTATGCTGAATGAAAGAAGCCAAGACAAACAATCATACATTACTTGACTCCATTATGTGAACTATCCAGAATAGGTAATTCCATGGAGACAAAAATCACTTTCGTGGTTGCCAGGGGCTTCATGGGAGACGAAAATCATGCTAACTGCTTAATAGTATTGGGTTTCCTTTTGGGGGATGAGAATATTTTAAAACTAGATAGAGATGGTAGATGGATATCATTATGAGTCCATAAAGTGCCACTAAATTATTCACTTTATAATGATTAATTTTGCTTTGTGAATTTTATCTCAATAAAAATATATAGAAGAAATTAATTTTATGTATCTTTGGGGATAAGATAGCTAAACATCCTTACAGTTAATAGTATAATAAGTGTGCATATATAAGTTATATATATATATGTATGTATATAAAAATTTGTTAAAAATTCTGCTGGCTGGCTTTTCAATGACATTGACAAAAGTAAAAAACAGCAGCTTGTACCCACGAGTGGCCCAGTTATTCAGCACATCACACGGTGGTTCCATGCTAAGCCCTTGGAGAACGTGGTGATAACTGCACTGCCCATCTTCACAGATCTTTGAGTTTAGTTGAGAAGTCCTGGACTGATGGTGTGGGTTGCCACGGGTTACTGTATAACAGATCCAAGATGATTCATCTCTTCACATGAGGTCCATGAGTAAATGGGGAAGGATGGGACTCTCCATGATGGCAGAGCCAAATTCGATCTTTGTTCTAGCATCTTCTACACTCCTCTCTTGCCACATTTATCTCACTGGGTAAGAGTTGGGAACATGTTTTTCTGCTCTTGAACACTGTCAGACACGTGGGGCCAAGAACCACATCTTGTACTCCAAGTACTGCCCAAGAGGATTTTTCTGAGTTCTTTTTTTTTTAAAGTCTATTTTGCAATTTTTCTTGCAACATAAAGATTAGGGGTAAATTTCTATGAGAAGATATAACAAAACTTTGGTCAAAGTAACGTGTTTAAATGGACCACTGGATTACCTCACTGGCTCCAGAAAGGCTGTTTCTAAGGAGGCACTGCTGAAGCTATAGGCTGCAGCCAAATGAAGGGTACAGAAGTGGGGTTGCCACAAACCAAGCCAGCTAAGACTTTAGGACCCATCTTTTGTGTTGGGCCCCTTTGCAAATCGTGTTAAATTTGTGTTCTCGGCTTTTACTTTTTCTTAAAGAGTATCTCTCAAATTGTGTACATATTAAGCCTTACAAGATTTAGATCCACCCCTCCATGAAAGGAGCTTAGTTAATTTAACTCAAAGGAAGTCGTGGTCATTTGAAAGAGGTACTGTCACAATCACATTGCCTGGGTTGAAAATCTCACATAGGTTACCTTAAACACGTTATCACGACCTTTAGTTCTAAGGAACAGGGGCCCACATGTCATGAGAATGTCTTCTTCTTTCAGTCAGCTTAATTTATTAAGCAGTAACTAGACTGATGGCCCAACACAGTAACTCAACAAATGACAGCAAAACTACTGGTTGGTCAACCTGTTTTCTGTTGCTATAACAGAATGCCTGAGACTGGGTAATGTAACAAGGAAAGAATCTCATAGTTCTGGAGGCTGAGAAGTCCCAAGGTAGGAGCAGTGTTGTCGCCTAGATGTGTCAATAACACGATGGAAGATAAGCAATGCATCAGAAGACAGTGAGAGATAGTTGAAGTTTAACTCATTTCGACAACAACCCACACTTACAGTGACCAGTTCAGTCACCTCATGAACATTAACTCCGTCCATAAGAAAGACATTAAACCCTCATAAGGATCTAATCACTTCTTAAAGCTCCCCCCTTCCATTACAATGGCAGTCACATTTCCTCATGAGTTTTGCAGACTCAACCATACCACACTAACTGGAAAGTGTACTTCCTGTTTTGAGGGGATGATGTGCAATGTAGGAACCATATGAATTGATTAGACTTGATCGTTACTGGGGAGAAGAGAAAGAGGACCCTAAATCCGAATACATTTTAGACATGGCACTAAACAAAAAAGCCCTGCACAGCTTGACTTCTCTATATGAGACGGCAAGCTGGAGACGCAAAAGCCTCACCTATTTCACACGGCCTTCAGATTGGGACCGTATTTCAGGTGAAATCCCAGAAGGGGGTCGACTGCTTCTGCTTCTGCCACGAGGCAGTCATTGTTCGGCAGTGAATTTATAGGAACTCATGTTTTCCCTCCCAAGTTTTTCATTATAGCCAAGAATCTGTATCATTGGCAGCCCGTCCTATTTCATAGGAGGGGCTCAGTGCCTGTGGAATTCGCTCCTTCTGATAGATCAGCAGAACCTGAGTTTGGCGAGGTGTAAGGCCTGGAGTATTACGCTTCGTTTCCATAATCTTTTAATTAAGTTTTTACCTGGAGCGTCTAATTGGATTTTTATATGGCTTTGAGGCAACTTCTCATGTGTTAACAGCCTCACTGCTGTGCAGTAAAAGCATAGGGACCTCTGCATGCCAACATCCCCATCCTTAAATGTACATATTTTCAAACTATGTGAGGGAGAAGCCATGTTCAATGTCAAGAGGAATTCTGAATCTCTGTGGAATTAAGAGATGGGCCACATGTGTGAATTGGGCACAACATCCTCATCTGTCTGACTGAGTATCAATAATTTCCTCAGTTCAGTTCAAAATCTTTACTGACTACAGGTTTTTTTCTTTTTTCCCTTATTCTTTAAAAAGAAAAACTGAGTTTTTTTTTTCCAGAGCAAAGATTGTCAATAGAAATATCAGATATCGAGGCTAAAAATTATACTTGCAGCATTGAATTTTTCATATTGACAGCCTACATTTATACAAACTAATTTGAGGTAGAATTGGTATTTCATTCCACTCAATGGGAATGCAGTTCAAGTTTCTCTCCTCTGCACTTCTCATTTTATTAACGTTAAAAAGAAAGTTTTTTTTTTTTTAAATTTCAAATTCAACAAACCTTTGATCTGAAAAAAAAAGAAAAAGTGAATCTTCTCCCTTCTCAAGCCCGAGGTAACCTTGGCAGCACATAGGCCTCCATCAAAGGCAACCCAGGCTGTAAATAACAATCATTTCCCATTCATAAGAGCTGCCCTTGACAGTCCAAGAAATAACAAATTACGAGTAAATAGTCCCCAAGAGGTCTTGAAGCACTTTAATCACTCTGAATGTGTTTTGATGTTGTTTCTTTACAGTGAAATTATTAACTCCTTGGAGGAGCTACAACCAAGTTTGTGATCTCTGGGTGTTCTACTCAAGCCAAGCTGGAGGCAGAGAGACCCACTGTTTATTAATTTTTTGAAAAATGATGACAGCTAAGGTGCTTGAGTGTCCCCTGTTTGAGAATACCTTATAGTTGTGCTATAAAAGGTACTGAGGACATATATGAAATATTTTACTGATTTGGGGGAGCTTACCTAATGGGGAGCCACAGTACATTCATACTTCTGATTCATTTTTCATATCTAATAAAACCTGATAGTGTTGTATAGGAATATAGTGTAGGAAAATTGTGGTGAGAGAGCTGTTGCTATGGAGTTGTAGCTGAGGAGTGCATCCAAAACCCATAAGCTAAGTTCTGACCTAAGAGCAAGGAATGCAGGCAGAGGAGTTTCACTGTGGCAGGGAGCAGCTGTATGAGTAGGTGAGACACTGCAAGCTTTGGACCTACAGAGCCTTTTCGTAAGAGGCTCTTCCCAGATGCAGAAGTCATGGCTCCCACTGCTATCAACACACTGCACATACCACTGGGGCTGTTGCCATCATTTCCAGGCGGGCGCTATTCAAAGATGCTGTCAGAAGGCTAGGTGAGCGGGACAATTCAGGGATTAGGCAGATGAGCTGTTCACACAAGGCTCTACCAAAGAGCACCAGTTGTGAAGACACTTGAACTATGTAACAAGATTTTTATTCTGTTTTGATATAATAACAGTCTCTAAATGGAATTATACTTAAGACTGAGAAGAGACAGCTGGTGGTCATGTACATATAATTCCATCAAGAAATTCTGCTTCAGCCATAATGTAAAAGTGAGATGCTTAGGGGATCTGATTTGTACACATATCTACTATGTCCAGAAATGGCAATCGTGAAAATCATTTGAAAAATAATTTCTACAGTTTCCATGAATGTATTTCTTTCTTTTAAAAGGCTGTCTGACCCCAATTTTATTTTTTCATGTCTACTTTAACAATAAAATGGAAAGTGAGCTACTCAGTATATTCCAGAATTGTGTTTCCTTTCGAGTGCTGTGACTCAAATGACCCATTTGCAAGCTCACCAAGGTTTCACTATATCACTGTGTTCTTGAAGGATGGAATTTTACCTGCTCAAAAAAAAAAAAAAAAAAAAAAGACCTGCTTTCCCCACAGGCATTGAGGAGGAATTCAATACTTAATCATTGGGTGTACAGTATTCTTATCTTTTGTCATAGTCAACTATTTTGGTTTTTAATTTTAGGGTCACGTCTTTATGTCACAATATATTCAATAACTACCTGAAAAAAAATCTCAGAAGGCCTTTAATTTTCTGCTAGTTTTTTTTTCAGAATGATAAACTGACACTTTAGATCTGAGAATCAGGGGCAAAACTACAAATAGAAGGGGGTCTGCATTGAAACAAATTTCTGGTGCCAAGGGGAAAAGTATAAAGGTTATGTTTTCTTGTTCTTAATCAAATTACAGTGCAGAATTCATTGCTGTTTGAAATGTAAATAATTGTTGCCACAATAAAAAATTCAACTAGAGAGTAGTGCTCAATACAACTATAGGTTACTGAGTTAAACTCTGTTAACTTTCCATATTTACACATCCAAAACAGCTGGATTTTGGTACTTTCATACAACTCAACCAATTAACTGGAGCTAGAAAGGCTTTTTTATATTTCACATAGATTTTACTACTTTATAAGTCATAATTATAACCACTGAAATATAATTTCTTATTGAATAGCAAATTTATCTAGTCCATTATGAACTTTTCCTCTCAGGGACATGATTTAAGAGCAAAGCCTTCAATAACTAAGCTTATGAGAATGCTAGATAGTTTTGGTATGATTGTACAATGGCCTTGTTTTTTGTCTTTGGGTTAGAGGAAAGTTCACAAATTTTAATATCATCTGGGTTGTTTTTAAAATTTTGATCAATATTGAGGCAGCGACTCATGAGGTAAAGTCCCGGCTCCAGAGAGTTTTATTGTTTGATGAACAAAACTCTTCAAACACAGCATATTAATTCTAGGATTCTTAATATTTAACTTGGAAAAGTCTATGAATAAGCTATTGAATATCCCTTGCACACAAGCTCTTAGAATTTGTGCTCTTAGTCGTATTCATCACTCAGAGAACGAGGCAGTGTTTACTTTGAGCACTAGTCTTAAGCTGCGGACTATTCCTTGGACAAAACAGAAGCAAACCACTGCAGTGAAATTCAATTAGAGTAAACCTGCAATTCCTTGGTTGAGTAGCATGGAAGAGGAAAGCCGGAAAGCCCATAAGGGAGCCCCTGTCTTGGAACAAGTCCACTGGTTTGCCCTTGGAGGCCCAGAAAGAGGAGGGCAGGTCTTCTGAATGGGCTGTCCTCCTAACAGAAAGAAAACCTGGCATTCTTCCCGTGATACTTTTGTAAAGTCACAAACCATGTTCCAAAAGTCGCAGACAGGAGAAATCTCTGCAGCGGAAGCTCAAGGGAAAAGTCTATGTTTTGTCTTTTTCAAAAACTCACAAAGATACTGGTGTGGTGTGTAAGAATCGTCAAATCTCCTTTCGATCTGGAACATGCCAAGTGGCTCAGGGGTCACAGAAGAGAACAGCTCAGGTGCAGAGTCTATGCCAAGGAATTGGGCATCTTCAATTTCCATGAACCCAGAAGTGACTGCCCTCAACCAAGTGGCAAGCGGAACCAGAGAAGAGAAAGGGGGAAGGGCAAGCTACGACTTTCTGAGTTCAAGTGGGTTCAACTCTTCTATTTTTCCAATTCTTAACAAAATAATGTTACCCTTGCATTTCACAATGTGAAAAAAGGCAAAGCCTATTAAAGTTGCATTAAAATCCGGCAACAAAAATGATAAGTGGCAATAAATATGCAGTTAGTTCAGCTTTATTTGAGATGTGTCTATGTGCATTTTTCACTGAACTTTTCTCTGTGATACAGCAGAAATTTTTTTTCAGTTACAATATGCATACCTACACACTATTATTTTTAAAGTGTTTGCTAGTGGCACTCAGAGATTGATTGACAGATAATGATACTTTTAATTTAACTTGATCATTAAGGGTTCTCTTTACTTGATTTATGAAAAGCAGTTGAATTCTAATGTAGGTTAACAAGGACATGGCTCAGCGTAGGTGAAGACTCATACACTGGCCTTCTATGAAGTATCTGGGTGGGAGAAACATTTGAGTTACGAGAGTTAACGTATTTGGTTCAAAATAAGTTTAACTGTGGAAGTGAGACAATACTTCGTCACTTGTTCTGTCAATTTAGTTGAAGAGTATGCGTGTCAAGAGCCTTCGCACTAGTATAGAACCATCCAGAATAAAGTTCTCAGAGATAGCTGTAGAAATCTTCTATGACTGGTTATAAGACAAAAATATTATAAGTGACTTCATAATATCTCCTCAGAGAGATATAGCAAGGAAAACATTTTGTAGCCCAAGAAAACATATCAGATAAAGTACACGATTCAATATACAAGAAACATTTCCATTAATGTTTTTCATAGAAAAGCTTACATGTGAAAAGCATTTTCCTTAAATAGATTTCTCCTTGATGTTAATAGATTTAGCTGCTCAAATTAATTTTATATTTTGCAAAAAATAAAACATGAGCTTAGCTACAATCTACCAAATTATTTTTTAATATTTCTTTGTACCCTTGAGCAATTTAAAAACTGCATAGGAACGCATTCATTCCTTGGAAACAATCACCATGGTGATTGTAAAACCTTAATTTTTTGTATTAAACAAAAGCATTATGTTTTAGAGTGTGTCAAGACAATAAAATAGAATATACAATTGCCTTAAATATTATCAGCAAGAAATAAAATATTCAGATGTTATTTAACTGTTTTTATTTTTATGCCGAGCCCATAAGGTGCAGCCTGTCATTCCAACACTGTAAGGACCCAAAGCAGGAAAATCACAAGTTCAAGCCCAGCCTGGGTAACTTAGTAACTAAGCAAGGCTCTGTCTAAAAATAAAACATAAAATATGAACTTTGGATGTTCATATGTCTAAATCGGATCTCTGGCACTACACGCACACACACACGCGCACACACGCACACACACGCACACATTTTTAATACACTACAGTTGGAGTATGACTAGAACAAATTAATGGAGGTAAATACTTCAGCTAAATGCTTTCAGGTGAACTGAAATCAAAATGAAGACCTATACTTTAACAAGATCAAGCCACTTCTAACTTTGTTCATTTCAAACAAGGGGAATTAAGCCTCATTACTAAAATAAGTTATTATGGGAATTACAGTGATCTCTGCAATATTTTTCAGTTTTTATTGGTTTACTCACTGTTGCACCAAGACTTTATCACTAAGAGTTCTAGTAAATAATTCTAGAGTTGTATAAAATCTCCATAAATGGAGAAGCTCACAGCCAACTTACCAAATGGTGAATATATTGGAAACAAGGCCTCATCACTAAGCTTCCGTTTTTCAATCTGATGTCTTAAAGTAGACTTTGAGCATTCTCAGACTTTTGAGTTGAATATGAGTACAGATTCACTAATTAAACATAATTCAATACAAACCAAACATGAAACACTAAGATAGTAAAATAATGAACTTATTTACTGAATAGAAGTACTTGGACTTTTTTGAGGTACGGTCTCATTCTGTAGCTCAAAAGTACTTTAACAAAATAAAAGAAAAACATCTGACTGCATGTACACTCTCGACAGTACAAGTCCATGCTGGTACAAAGATGTACTGGGGCCCTGTCAGAAGTTTCTCCTTGATGCTTGATTCTGGTAACAAGTTAGTTTTTAGCAGTCTGATGTGTACCATTTCCGAAATGCTTTATCTATAACAGGGTTATAGGCTTTCTTTTCTATTGTTTCTAGGATAAAGTTTTGGACAATTTTAACTTTATTTAGCAAAAGATAATCACTTATTACAATATGAGATCTGAACTTCATCATTATTATATAGTCCATTCTCTGGCTTAGCAACTTTAAAATGTATTGCACCAAAGGCATATTCATAGCACGGACAAGTAAAACATGAGATAGGTTATGCTCTATTTTTAGGGACCCATGTATTTTATAGACATATTTAAATTTCAGCTTATTATGAGTGGCTTACTTATGACATATAATTATGTAGGCTACCTGAAAAAATGTTACGATATTGGCATAATTAGAACTCTATGTGACAGATTTTAGCTGATTTTAACATGATTACAAGTAAATGGACTTACAGATCAGCACAGATATTCACCAAATTGCATTTAAATGCACAGTTTCAAGTGTCTTTAGAACTTGATTGGATGCACTAGGAAGAAAACAAGGTCGAGAACCAAACACAGCGTTGGCTGCTGGCTCTCCAAGGTCCTCATGATAGTTTTAATCTCTCCTTACTAATATTTATCTTCAGATTTTAGTTTTTTTTTCAGATTTCCATTTATTTTTCGTAATAGAGAAATGACTGACATGGTCAAATGAAGAGAGAAAGAAAAAAATTCCCCCAAACTGAATAAAAAGTTTTATCTAAGATTTATGCTGGGCTTTCATGTTTTTCACTGAGCTAAAAATATGTAATTATTTTCCAGAATATGCTGTATTTTTTATAAAAGGGCAAAATTGTCATTGACAAAGAAACTGCCCTTGAATTAGATGAATTTAGAAGATCTTGACCCTCTGTACTGCTGACATTGACTTTATGAAGTTTAGAATACGCCAGGGTAACTCAGGGTGACAACAACACATTAAAAAGGATACTACATGCAGGCCAGAGGAAAAAAAAAGGAAAAATTTAAAAATAAAATTGGTCAAGCCATAAAAAATTATTTAAAAGTCCTCAGAGGTATTTTATCATGATTAACATAAAAAGTTGTAACATTTTCAATTTAAAAAGGAAATTATTCATTAAAAATAAATAGGCCTCTCCACATTTTATTTCATATAGGTCTTTTGAAAGATCAACAAAACATCTAATTTGGACAACATTAACATGAAAAAAAATATTTTGTAACTGTATCTTCTTGTTACATTCAAAGTATTGAATATAATTGACAGTAATCACTATTAATATGTCAGGCTCACTTAGTAAAGGAAACGCAGAAGCTTTTTGTTATAAAGAATTACTCTGGGGGAACCCTGCAAGATGTTATCTTGTAACATCAAATAAAAGCAGATTATTTTATTTGCACTGCGTAGTGAACTGATTGTATATAGCTGACATTTTATATCTCAAACAGAATGCTGGCAATTTTGAGAAATGCCAAATCCTCATAAATTAATTTGGGGACAGATCAACTTATCCTTTTAGATTGATAAATCACAGTGCACGTTGTATACAGTATGACCTCAATAAAAATGGAATGAAGATTCTAGGCCTAGGTTTTTCATGTGAGCTTCCACCAAAAACTTTTCCCAGCTTCATTGTTACATGAGCAGCAGTTCTCAGCGTTTTCTGGATCGTTCATAGGTGTGGCATTAATGGGTCCATGTGGGTTTAACAGTGCTATGTGGTAGAAAGGATCTGAATTATCAATATGTGGATGCACTTTATCCTCAAGGGGGACACACGGCATGCAGCAGCACAAACAGTTCGTTCTGTATCTCTCAGAGCATCATATTGAAGCTCTGCTCTGTTAGAGTACTTTGGGAATATGGGTCTGTATGATCAATCCTTTTGCCAATCATCCAATTTGCTCTTCATTCCCATCCCAGTCCTTCTTTTCAACCCCTGTTTCCTCGTAAACCTTCAAACAGTAAACACTGTATAGTATCTCCTTTGCTGGGAACACTCAAGGTCCCTTTGAACACCTGCTAGTCTCATTCAAGAAGACGGGATATGTAAACACTTTTTAAAGAACTTTTATTTCTTTCTGGACTATAGATTGAACTTAGAGTCTCACAATGCTAGGTCAAGTGCTGTATCACTGAGCGACACCCTTAGTCCTTAATTTTTTTTTTTTTTTAATGAGACAAGATCTCACGAAGTTGCTCAGGCTGGCCTTCAAACTGTGATCCTCCTGCCTCAGACTCCTCGGGGGGTGGGATTACAAGCATGTACTACTGCACTTGGCTTGGTAAACACACTTTATGTTTTTTCTTTTTGTATTGTGTATAGATGAGTTACTCATTAGTGAAATCAAGGCTATGGCCTGCCTACTATAAAAAGGGCACTGGGACTGTTAACAGAAATGAATGAAAGGCTCAAGAAAGGTACGAAGGGAGAAAAGGATGTGCCAGTATTCAGCTTTTGAAGACCAGAAAGAAATTCTGAGTTGAGTCGACAGTCATGAAGGCCAATATTGATGAGGAAAGGTTATTTTTCTTGTTAGGCTCTGTGTCTTATATTATCCCAACACCTTCCTCCCCCTACTGCAGCTTCATGAGAACAAAAATACATTGTGTTTCTCATTATTAGCACATACAAGTCACTAAAGCAAAGAGTCCAATTACAAGGCCTTCATAACTCAGTTCAATTTTTCCATATTTGGTCACATTGGAATTATATAAGTGGAAACAAATATAATGAAAAAAGGAACGTTAAGTATAGCATTAGCTAACAGTACCACCTAAGAATTTTTAAAAAGAGAGAAATAAACATCGTCTGATTATAATTCACAAAATCATGTAGTTACTTTTATCCAGGAATGGAAATCTAGTATGACCGTTATAGATAACCAGGCTGGCATTGTTTTAGATATAAACATTTTGACTGAGAATATAAAGTTATTGTAGGTAAGTTCACTGGCAGAAATTCTAGTACAACAGATTGAAAAGTTGAAGATGTTCATAACAGAAGTAGTGTGATATAAATCATGAAATCCAAGTTCCAAACAGACTTTATCACACACAAAGTATTTTCAAGTTCTCTTTATAGCAAAAATAAAGCCATAGCAAAAATAAAACCAGCCATCTCTCTGATTCAGCCTTTCTGCATGGCTTACCTGGATAAAGTGAAAAGAATTTTTAAAATAACAAAGCAAGATCCCAGACCAAAACAGGGTTACACATCGGAACCAAAGTGTCTTTGTGTTACTGCTGCCTGAGTTAAGGGGATGGAGGCACACAAGGTGCATTCTCTCACTTTTGGCTTTTTCTGACACAGGAGTGGTACAAACAAGTAGCCCCTGGCCTTTTCAAGCCGACACAACCATATTTCATTTATGGCATCCCATAAGGTCAAAGGCAAAGAATAAAAATCTCCCAGTACAGGCTAACTTTGTCAATTTAAAATGTGGCTGACCATCTAGCCCGTTGTTAAGCAATCTGTTCAAACCATGCCTTGGTTCACATGTCCGGGGGGCTCAGGCTTCAAAGTCTGGGAGAAAGCCCAGGTAAGTTGGAAAGCTAGCCTTCTTCACCCTCCAGCTTTTTGTCTCCTGTTTTCTGATCTTTTAAATCCAGAATCTTTAATAGAAAAATTCTGTCACAAGAATGAAAACAGCATGGGGTCAAAATCCCATTACAGGTTATTTAAAGCAACATCTGTAGTCTTTTGAACATGTCAAAAACAACTCAGGTGACCTCTGGGGACTCTTCTTCAAACATGTTCTATTAAACACACACAAACGCAAGTAAAGTCAGATTATCAAAAGCGAAAGGGAAAAAACCCAGATAGAACTAAACGTCTAAAGTATATTCAAGCAGAAAACCATACACATTTCAAGGAAATTAATTAATATAAGAACAACATTTTTTGGCTGGGAAATATGAAGCAATGGCTGACAGAATACAGCTGTACCAAGATCAATGGCCTTGAGGAGCAATTGCTTTCACTAGAGCCAATAATCTGAGAAATAATATAAGATAACCAGGTACAAGTGCCACAGAGGGATTTAATTTCCTTCATTCCAAGAAAAAGATAATGTAGTCTAGCATTTTTCTATATCAGCTCAAAAAACTACCATAGAAAATAAAACGAAACAATCAGAGGCTGTGTTCACTCTGCTATGAAATCTTTATGTGCAAACCAAAGTTTGTAGCTTTCCCCCCACCTTTCATTTTCCTTCTGGAGTATTTATGGTCATTCTTTAAAGGAGAACACTTGATATTAATAATAAACCTAGAAAACCAACAACTCGAGTCACTGATTTACAGAAAGACATCAATAAAGGAATGCATCTGTGTCAGTATAACTAGCAAGACAGAAATATGTGTGCTGGAGACTTAATAAAAATGCTATTGTGAGTAGGACTTAATCATCACAAGGCATCCAGTAGTCCAGCCACCTAATACTGTACAGACGAAGTCCTTGGATACAAGGAAGGAGACGAGAAGATTAAAGAGAATTCTTAGTGACACGCTGGAGTGACACAACATATATAAGTAGCAAAATCTTAAGAAAAATGCCCCTCTCTGGAAATTTATGGCTTTATCAAAATCTGATTGGGATGCATTTAAAAATTCCAATAAAAGCAGGAAGAAGTTTTATTTTTGAAAGAAAAAAAAAAGAAAAGAAAAGAAAACCCACACAAGAATTTATGAAAAGCGAGTCTCCACCAACACTCCATCAGCCTCCGGGCCCTTTTCCAGAATTAGAAATAAAGTGTGTTGTAGCTCCAAAGTAAAAAGATTTAACACACACACCAGCCTTTTCAATATAAACCATTCTCAATATAAAGTACTTTCGAAGTCCTCTTAGGCCTTCTGGTTTGCATTTTGGTTCTCCCAGGCAATTCTCAAGGAGCCTTGGAGCGGCACCAAGTTCTATGACAACAGGAACACTTACCAGACAAATCAACATCCCGAAGCAAGGAAACACCACTTACCTAGGAAAAGAAAAAAGCAATGGAGAGATTAAGATGCTATCATTTAAAAGCGATTACAGCAGTTCTGAGATTATTTTAGTCTCTGTACTGAGAGTATTTTCTTCATGAACATCATTAAGTTTTTACAAGAAAACCAACTTTTAATTTACATATGTACAAAGGGAGTTTGTGAAGAGTGAGTGAGTCTGCAGCAGCCACATTGTAGCAAAACCTCCTGTTAATTTCACTCGAAATCACACTGACACAAAACCACAGGCAGAGGAACCCAGGGAATGTTAACAGGAGCTCGAGAGGATTTAGAACACAAGTTTGTTGTTTCTAGAAGAGCAAAAGATGGCCAGAAAATCAAACATCAGGTGTATTTTGCAGTGAACTTTCACCAGGTTAGCAAAGAGCGCTCTTCCCTAAAGCAGACTTCCACAATCTCCATCCTGCTTTATATTTGGGGGCGAGGTAGTCGTCTATGGAGTAACGTTCAAAAATTTCCAAGAAGAGGCAATAACAATACCTTATTGGCCTCCAAAGCTCAGATAAATAATCTTGAAATAACCACTCTGACTTCTGGTTAAGTCTGACCTAAAATATTTTTTAATTGTCTAGTTGTTCTAAGGATAAATATTTAAAATTGTATGAACTTTCTAATTTCAGTTGCTAATTAGTTATAAAATAAAAAGTCTTGGCTTTGTTACTTGAAACACATACCATGAAACAAGAAACGCCACAGAAACTGTGCATTAGAAATTAATCTGTATTCAAATTTGTTTCCAGCTATAGCCTCTAGTACATAAATAGTTAATTTAGGAGTAGTGGTCTTATTTTTACAAAACAGAATGGTGCCTCTTCTAACATCTCAAGTCTTACAAGGATCCAAAAAGGAGTTTTCAAAGAAATACTGAAATATAAACCGTAGCTTAGGAAAAGCAAAAGTCATCTTTATAGCTCCATGAAAATATTCCTAGCTATCACGTTTATTTATCAATGCAAGTGATATTGGCTGAGTATATTCTGTGAATTAAAAAGCCATCATAGGCCTTACATCAAAATCAGATACTACAAAAACAACACTGATGTCCCCAAGGGGTTCATATTCTAAGACAAAAAGAATATCTATACATGTAATGAAATAATGGAAGGGAACAATCATCCCAAAAGTCACACAAACAAAAAGTACCCAGAAGGTGTGCTGGTTTGGGTTGGCGTGGCCAGAGATGTCTTGTGGCGAAAAACAAGAGCCTACCCAAGGGGAGAGGAAGATTTTAGAGAGAGGGCTGTGAAGTTATTTCCAAGGCATGTAATCTTAGAACTCCAGGAGGCTGAGTCAGAATTGTAATTAGCAAAACATTGTCTCGAAATAAAACTGAAAAACGGGTAGGGATGTAGCTCCATATAAAGGTAATTGGCCTGATCCCTAGTACTACAAAGAAAGAAAGAAAAAAGGAAGGAAGAAAGGAAGGAAGGAAATAAAAGGCAAAAATAGCAAAAGACCACACATTATTTCTCCTTGACCTCTTCTTGCACTTAATCTCCAGCGGCAACCTGGCCACGCAGAGATGAAAATGCTTTAGAGTGTGAGCACTAGCTAGGAAACAGCTAGACCACACCCCACCTTCCGTACTTAAAATGCAGGACAGAGTATGTACTTTACAAACCAAACCCCACCTATTTGGGAGAGATAAGGGACTGGAGTGCATTGCTCACTTCCATCTCACAGACACAGGAGGGTGAGACTTGGGTTTCCTCGATGTCCCCTCAGCCAACACTGCTCTAGTCCTTGCGTTTTCATATCCACAACATGCACCTCTATTCAATGTCTCTCCAATGTTGTCACTTACATCCATTACCCTCTAGAAATTTTCATTATCTGAAAGACTTTCTAGCACATCGCTGGCATGAACTTCAACAGACTCATTATCTTTGATAAGTGATACTCTATTTTCTGTTATTTGATCATAATTAATCTTCTTAGTTTTAATTCAGTAATATGTATTTATGTGTGTGCAAGTAATCTTTCAGGTTAAAGTGTGCAACAGTATTGCTATGCTCTTCAAAACATATACAATTAGGATATAAGACATAAATAGTAGAATGGAAAGTGTAGTGTAGTGAAATAATAGTCCCCAGACTTAGAACTCAGAAGTTTTGGACAAGATACTTGGAGTGCTTATGGAGCGGGGGTGGGTCACAAGGATGAGAGAGAAAGGAGTGGGAACTTCCAGGGAGCACACTGGGAGCAGAAGGAAGTCAGACTGCACTAGACTGGGACTTGAGAGTTGGGGTATTTGGACAGAAAAAGAAATTGGAACAAAGATCCGTTAGAGAGTTTGGACAGAAGAAAACTTAATTCAACGTTCTGGCCCTCGAATGCGTGGAGAGAAAAGCAGAGGCCAAAGAGAAGACCGCACAAGCTAAGGATGTCGACATTTCCAGTTATCACCGAACACTGAAAAGAAGGGTGAGAAAGATTTTTTCTCGGCATGTTCATAAAGACTAACCCTGACGACCATGATTTCTTTCTGCTTCTAGCCTCTCGATTTGTGAGACAGCTAAATTCTGTTTAAGTAGCCTCATTTGTGCTGATACTTTGTACAGCAGCTCTCGGAAATGAACAGAGATTTTTGAAAAGGGAAGAAGGAACTATCTCTAAGAATTGCAGCTAGAATAGTCCGCAGTCCTTGAGAATGGGACTGCTGTGCCATTGCCTGCATCAGAACTGTTTCCTAAGGTGCATCATCTGCATGGTCACAGCAGCTACAACTCTAGCTTTTCATCTCCTTTCTCTGATATTCTGATTGTAGGAGACTACTGGAATGTGCCCGGCTGATCTTTTGAATGAGAGAAGAGGCCAGGGATTTGTGCCACAAATTCCTACAGGATGGGAATTTGTATGAGCTTGCATGGATCAGATACAAAGATACAACTAAACATAGAATGGTGTTCTTAGGGAAGGTAGCTGGTAAAAGGATTCAGAAATAGAGGGACAAGAGGGTAACAGGAGGGAAGGTTGGGCAGAAACACTGTAGATGGCAATCCAAGCAAGATTTGTTCATGTCACTGGAAGTCCTTTTGCTTTACTCCGGAAGTGGCATCATGGGTACTCCTCTTCCAAAGTTAGTCAATGAGCAACCAGAGACTGACCTGGACCATGACCTCACAGGGCAGCCTTGCCCCATTCTTTCAACCAGGAAGTCCACTAGGCACATTTATATGGCTTCCAAGCAATCAGAAAACCAGGGAAAGGCAACGAAGATATTGGGATTGGATCTTGTGTGACCCAGAAGATGACCTGCATTGAAAAGAGATAAGCAGTGAGATGAGATGGAATGTTAAGCACCAATTGTACATTTATAGGGATAGATTAAGGGTTGGGGTACGTGTGACAAGGCAGGGAGAAAGATTTCTGAGGTTTTGAAGCTAGGTCCTGTTCCAGGAGGATGAATAAAGCTATGAAGGATCATTAGAATGCAAATAGAGAAGGGAAGAGACCCCTGTGAAAGCCACAAATGTGAAGGATTTGGAGAGCAGAGAGGAGGTAGGAGTCCCCAAACTAAGGAAAGTAGAGAGAGAAGCACAAGAGACAGAACAGTGGAGATGAAGCTGCACCTTCCTGGGCAGTCTGCAGAAGAGGTTTGCAGGGCAATCAAAGAGCATGGCTATGGAGGGAGATGGCAGGCTTCTTTATTAGGGGAATTCCCAGAAAGTGACCAAGCAGAAAAGTCTGAGCTCAAGGGGTCATGTGAGGTCAGGGTGTGGACCAGCAAGAGCAGGCACCAGATTTTTCTACTTTCTTGAAAAAGACCAGAAAAAAAAAAAAAAAGACACTGCTTAGAGGAGAAAATCCAATCTTCTGAGGATGCATATGTGGCATTTCAGATGACATCTGGAAATTTACTGAAAGATAAAATGATCTTATAGCTGCCCCAGTATATCTCATCTTCCACACTGTCTACAAAACATGAAAGGTATCTGTACTGGGATTTGCATTCTCAAGTAAGATGAGGCAATAGAAGAAGCTCCAGGGTCAACACAAGAATCACATATGTGTTTTAACTTGTGCTGTTTCCAATTACATTACCTCTTTAACCAGACAAGAGCATTCCAACCGGTTGTAATTAGGAAAAAGGAAAAATACATTTACGTTTCTTCACTCCTTGGTCCAACTGAAGATTCTCTTAGCAAGCCCCGTATGTTCCATAGTTATGAGTCTATAGCAATAGCTTCAGATTTTACACAAGGACCTGTTCACTAACAACTAACAGATCAATATCTGCATCCTGTGGGGGACAGTGTGTTCCCATCGCCACCATGCTGACCTCTTTGGCTGCTCACAGCTTGAGAGGTTTCCCAATAATCTCAACCCTCTTCCACAGTCTTTACCGGGAATGAAAAAGCTATTGAAATGTTACACAAAACATTTAGTCACACAGATGTCTGATGCCTAAAGATCAAGCCAAGTGGGGGTTGGAGGGTGATGGTGTCTGATTTATATTTGCTTTTTCCTTGCATTTTTTTCAGGGAATCTAACAGAGCTAAACGAAGCTCAGGACATACGGTTCTCCCCAAATCAGCACGTGAACACCAGAGATGGACATGATCTCTTCCTGGTTATTGTTCTCTGCTCCACCCCCAGCGCTTTCTCATGTGGAATTCAGTCGCATGTATTTGTAAAAGCGCCCATTTAATAAGACCACACATATACCCTGACACACATCAATCAATCAATCAGTCAGTCAGTCTTAGTCTGGTATCTGGTACATTGGTATATGTTAAGTTGAATTCCAACATACAATATTTTTATCATTGCATTTTAGAAATATTTTGTTTGTAAGCTTTTATTTTTAAATACCAGTCTCGTTCATTTGTTTCTTAGTACAACGTAAAACAACTGAAGAAAAACTACTGAGTTAATAAGCCTCTTAAGCAGGTTGTTTGGATGTTTTCGTATGGTGGTATTCCTATTATTTTGTTCATAAATGTTGATTCTGCCTGAAGTGAACAGACGTACTACAGCCCAAATGACTAGACTTTATTTCAGTCTGAGGTATTAAAGTGCTTGTACCATAAACTGAAATCGAAGCTGACAAAGGCTTTCACGATATTAAAACACTACTTATTGTTCCAAATGTAGGCACGTTTGGAATCGCAGTGCCAGTGAGAGCTCCGGCTTCCCAGAGCCAAGCCCTCCAGAGGGGAAGCCTGCCAAGCCCCTTTAACCGCATTCTTGTAGGAATTTTTGCACTTCATTAGATGCACATAGCAAGTACATAGCAGAGTCACTGTTTCTTCCTATACATAGTGAATCACAGATGGCACTGCATTAGAGACCCGAGCTCCCTGATGGCGGCTACTCATCAAACAGAACACACTGAGCACACGTAGGCACTGCCTCTAAGATTTTGCATTGTCGATATCAACAATACAGGTGGTATTCATTACAGAAGAAAATAACACACATGACAGTAGGTAAGATAATTGTCTTTCGGATGTTTCAATCATAAAAATACATCAGGTAGGTTGCAGAAGTTCACTGAGCATTTGTTTTTAGAAGGCCATCACACATGTTTTAGTGTAGTTTTACTAATCATATACTTTCTGTCTCTTAACGTTGCCTTTGACCACAATATGGTATAGCAGGTATGATATTTATGGTAAAACAGAATAAATAATACTCGCTGACCCACATAGGGATATTTTCCAGGTAGACTCTTCAGTTCCTAGCACTTTCCAAGATCAAACTTCCTCCAGGATGAACAAGGGACCGTGCCCAAGAAGACGCCCTACTGCCCACCTTTGCATTCACAACTTGCTTCACTCAGCTGTTACCTCGCTGAGCCACAGCACTCGATACTCACAATTTATCCGAGGAGAGGTTGAATCTGGCTGTGGTTACAAAGGGATTCGGTCTATGACCAGCTGCCTCCAATGCTCAGGCATGGCGAAGGCATGTTGGTGCCAAGCTGCGTAGCTCACGGCTGCTGAGAGCAGAGTCAGGGAACAGCTTCAGGGAACAAAGGGCCATGAACACGAGATCCCAAGACTGTACTGCCACGACAAACCCAAACACACCTGAAGTGTGCTCCACCAACGCCTTGCATGAAGGAGGCCAATCAAGTGACACTCAACCCTATCTGTCATCCAACTGCATTAATGGGAACACAGAGCAAGACGGCTATGGTGAATACGCTTTTAGGTAGCCTTGACCTCTGCTACTCACACCCTCCAGTGTGATTTCCTTCTAACCAATGATATTGCTCTCTTAATTGTCTTGTGTTATACAGGACTTCATTTTGCTAACTACATGTGTAGGTGTGTATGTGCATTTTTCTGACTTTGAAGGAAAAAAGCTGTCATGAATCTTATGACTGAAAAGAAAGAATTTCTTCTAACCACTAGGGAGAACCCTCTCTTGAGATCGATACATTTTGATAAAGATATTCTCCTCCCCCACGCATGCACACTGCCTCAGCCTGTGCTCCACTGAGAGACCCCTATGTCCTCCTAAACCGCGCTATACCGCTCCGACTGTGGGGTCGGCATGGACTTCTCCTTTTGCCCACGATGCTCACTGTCCTCCTGGACGTTTGTTCTCCTCTGAAACACAGTCTAGATGGTTCTTCGCGGGGGAATCCTGCCATATGCCCACATGGCCAGGGGTTCTCCCCCAGATAATTCCATAACATCACAAAACACCCCCCTCACTTCAACCACACCTTTATTATCACTTTTACCACTCTTTGAAGCAGGTTCAGAAATACTGTGCTGTGCTTTTCAATGGTTGTCCTAAAGTTCTGAATCAATTTCAAATATTTACAGTGATTTCTATCAAATAAAGTCATTTGATGCATCCTCACCCTCCTAATTTGCTGAATCTAACATCATGTGACACCTGGCTCTTCTGTAAAGTCAAAATGAACACAGAAGTTAAACATGTGAGTTGATTCAGGACATTGAGGCGGCCATGACAGCTAGACTAAAGATACTTACAAAAGACCTTCCAAATTTCTTTCAGGAAGTGGCAAGAATAGTAAGATAGGTATATTTGAAGTAAGAGGAAGTATTTTGAAGGGAATAAAAAGCAATGTGTCTCCAACAGTAATTTTCTTTAAAAGTTTCCAACTATAGATTTCTTTGCAAATATAAGGATTAATCATATCTTTTGATTCCACCTATGTCTTAGAATTCAAGTGTCTTTTGGTAATAATTAATAATCCTGTATCTATCTATCTATCTA
Organism: Ctenodactylus gundi; assembly: GCA_004027205.1. NCBI lineage: Eukaryota > Metazoa > Chordata > Mammalia > Rodentia > Ctenodactylidae > Ctenodactylus > Ctenodactylus gundi. Next base: position 168,820 of record PVKB01001234.1, on the reverse strand, counting down.
TTTTTTATTATGATACTGGGACTCGAGCCCAGGACCTTCATACTGAACTACATCCCTTGTCCACTTTTTAATTTTGAGACAGTGTTTTGCAAGGCTAAAAGAAATATTCCAAAAAGTTGCCCTGGAGTATCTCATAGAACCTATGGCAAAGTTCAAGAACTGTGCCTCAAAATGGGGAACCAACAATGTGGCTAAAAAGCCACTGGAAAGTGGGGCTATTGCTTTGCCACGTTGTGTTTCTCTCTTTGGAAGCTTGCCATCTCTTGCAAGTATTAATACTTCTGTTCTTGTATCTCTTCTCGCTCTGAAAGCCTTATTTCCACCAGGATCCTAGCAGATCGCTCCTGAATCCTTCGAAACAGTTTAGGTGGCAGGTTATCAGTTTTGTTTTAATGAGGCTACACTTGGCAGGCCCACAAAAAGGATCAAGTTGGAGGCTGGTTGCAGAAAGACCAAGGCATAATTGAAGGTTGGAGCTTTCAGTCCACCTTCTCTCTCACCCCTACCGTAACACCAGGGAGGAAAGAGAAACTGAAGATTGAGTTAGCCACCAATGGCCAATGACTGAATCAATCTTGCCTACATAGTGAAACCTCCATTAAAAATCTCTAAACAGCAGGATTCAGAGACTTTTAGAGTGGTGAACACATGAAAGCGACAGGAAGGAGGTTCACTCAGAGAGGGCGTGGGTGCTCCTTGACGTTTACCTTGTACCTTGTTCTCTGCATCTCTTCCATTTTTCTTAATTGGTATATGTTTGTGACACATAAAGTTTACATTTGTTTCAAGGAATAGATATGTACATCATACCATGATCCTTTTGGGTTTCCTTCTTCATCTTGCCATTTAGTTGTTATTAAGAACTCGTATTCTTTATAATAAACTAGAAATAATAACTAAAATGACTTCATGATTTCTATAAATCATTCTTGAAACATATCAAAATTAGCAGGGTTAAGAGACCTCTGGATGTGTCAGCTGTGTTGGACATGACAATGTGTACTCTGGGCAAACAATCCTGTGATTAGCATCTGCAATGGGAGAAGTCTTGTAACCCATGTGGTTGGTATCGAAATTAAATTAAATTATTGGACAATTAGTTGGTGTTCCTTGGGCCAGAGAATTCACTGACATGAGGAACATCCTACACATCTGATGTGTGAATTTCTGAAAATGATAATAGTTTACATTATCTGAGTCACTTCTTCTTCACTGGCCCCAGCTCCTGTTTACTTAGTTCAAGCAACACACTGATACACTAGCATTTAATTTCTCACTCCAACAGTAAAAGAAAAAAGATTCTGGTTCAATAGTCAGAACTGTGTTTCCATCCTTAGGACCGTTACTGTGAATAAGGGAATCAGAACCCCATATTTTAACACTGCTGTCCATCCCTAACCCTGCGTGTAGGGGGCTGTTCTCAGAAGACGGAGGGTAGGGTGAAGGCTTACAACATTGCAATGAAATTAATCTCTCTTTATAAGACCGATGAGTATAGATTTCATGTCTTTATGTCTGTTGTCTATTCTTTGATAAAGTCAGAGCAAAACAAATGTTCACGTCTTAGTTACTTTTCGTTGCTGTGACTCAATACCCGACATCCAGAAACTTAGGGAAGGAAAGGTTTATTTTAACTCACAGTCTCGAAGGTCACAGTCCATTCAGGGGTGGCCGGCAGCAATCGAAGTACGTGGCAGAGACAGAGGTGGAGGCAGCTTCCCCGGACAAACAGGAAGGCAAGCTGAGGCTAGTTGAGACTAGTCCCCGCCCTCCAGGAAGGCAGGTGCAGCTTATGTATCCTTTCAGGTCTCCGCCCAGTAACCAGTCCCTCCTGCATCCAGGTGTGGCCACTACACACCGGTAATCCTAACTTAACTGTAATCCACCCCTCAACACCAGACCCCAATCCACCAACATCACATGATTCCATTAAAATACATGAGACTTCTGGGGGACACTCCAGATCCTAACCACAACAGTTCAATAAATACCATTTGAATAAATGACAAGTATTTTCTTTTTCCTTTAGTTAATATACTTTTGCTACTAAATAAAAGTAATAAAAGTTCAGTGATCTTTTAAAGAAATTTTCAATAAAATATTTCTCTTTCCCTGTCTTCAAAAGAACAAGATGGCAAACTGAGAAATTAAAGCTTTTCTTAGATTAGGGGTGAGTGAGGATGATTCAGTCCTCCCCATGCTCCCTAATGCAAATTAATCGCCAGTGTTTCCTAGAAGTGGAGCACAAGGCCTAGGTTCATTGAAGACTCAATCACCTCTTGAATTACAAAAAAATTTCACTTCACTTGAAGCTCTACTATTACTTACAAATGACTCAACTTAACCAGCCATGAATTTCCCCACTAAAGAATTCCCGACTGCTCATGTGTCTTAGAGAGCTTGAAATACTCTTCCACACGAAGGCTGTGTATGTTTGGGTACTCATACATACATTCTTAGGTCTTGATTTTTCAACCAAGCACTTGGGCAATTTTTAATGTAAAAAAGATCTAAAACAAGATCAGATTTTCTTAAATCCCTGATGCGATGTACAGTTATTATACACATATTTGATTTATAAAATCTTATACTAGGATAGTTTAGCCCCCTGGTTACTAATAATATCATTTCACATGCTCCTGGGAAAACTCCTACAGGCTGTGCTGACATCAGTTTGAATCATGCCACCAAGGTGAAATTCTTTCTCCTACTGAGTCCAGGTGCATAACTATAAAAATAATGATTAACTCTTCCCATTCCCAAGTCTAAAGAAATAGCATCGACATAAATCTTTTCCTAACAGGTGAAGCCGACTCTTAGGGCATTCTTGGCCCAGTACAACTCTCGTGAGGAACAGTGCCCGAAAACCTTTGTTTGATGATTTATTGGCCAACCTATCCCACTAAGCTTGATTCAGGAAGTCTGCTGGAAGCCCGATTTGAAGGACTGTTATACTTGCATTGTTAATAGATCATATAAGCTTGCCTGGCTAAAGTCTGAATTTATTTAGATGTTTATAATCCCTAGAATATATCTGTTAGTCAATAAAGTTTCTCTCATGGAATATGACCAATTGGATTTCAAAATAAAAGGAGCCTGGGTATTTATTTAAAGAGTAAGTGTTACTTTCGTTTAATATGACTAGTAGTTCAATATCATGGCGCTTATTCATGTATAATTCCACATATCTCCCTTTCTATTTTCTCCTACACCTAACACATATGTTAATACATGCACAGTGCCTTCCAAAGCCTATGCCAATTGCTCTGAAAACCAGACTACTAGAATTTGTGGTAAACATAACAAAGGCATAACATTTCTAAAGGTCTCAGTAATATATTTACCAAAATTTCATTCCAAACTTATTTTAGAATAGTACGTGATAGTAATGAAGATAAAGAGATAAATCGGAGGGTAATGAAATGTTTTTACACTCTGCAGTTCAGACTTCCCCTGTTATGGTTTAAACATGTGTCCCCCAAAGACTCATGTATTGAGGGTGCCAACCTTAATAATAAGTTAATCCAGTCACTGATGAGTTCCTAGCAGAGTGTCTTATTTACATTTTCATTGCTGGGATATGATACCTAAGACAATTTGTGGGAGGAAAGATTTATTTTGGCTCACAGTTGCCAGAGGCCCCAGTTTATTCATGGGTAGCTGACAGTTGTGGAAGGGCCTGGCAGAGCGCAGCTGTCACAGCATCTGAAGAGAAGGAAGCAGCATCTGGGGAGAAGTGGGGGCAAGAGTGCACTCGTCCAGGCCACATCTTCAGTTATCTCCTTCAGCAATCTGCTTCTCCCAACCAGGCCCCGCCTCTTAAGAGCCCATGAAATCACTAGATAACCCATAATATTCAAATACATGAGGCCTTTGGGAGAACATTCCAGATTGAAGCCCAAATGACGAGCTATGAGGGGAGGGGCCTAGTTGGAGAAGTAGGTCCCTGGGGTCACGCCTTCACAGGATATATCTCTTCTCTGGCTCTTTTCTGCTCTCTTGGCTTCCTGGCTACCATGAAGTCAGTAGCTTTGCTCCCTTGTGCACTTACACTAGCCACAGGCCTGAAGGCAATGGCACAGCCAGGCACAGATTGTAACCTTTGAAGCCACGAGCCAAGGTGAACATTTTCTCTTTTAAGTTGTATATGTCAGGCATTCTGCTCTAGCAACAGAGAGGTGGCTAGTATATTCCTCCTTTTGCTTATGAAGATTCTGTTTTACAATCATCTTATTTCTTTCATCTTAATTTTTGTCATGGAGGTCATGGTCTCATCTAGGGAGGATGATGGATTCAGGAGAGTCCTAGCAAGGAGGATCATAAGTTCCATCTCAACCTGGGAAGCTTAGCAAATGGGTGACACGCTGTCTCGGAACAATGTTTCTTTAATTGCTGTGGATGTAGCTCAGTGGGAAGGATGTAGGTTCAATCTCAAGTACCACTAAACAAAGCAGAAAACCAGTACACGGACCCAGAGCCATTCAAGTGCTGCTTTGCATCTCTGGGTGAGGTTTCTTTTTTTCTTTTCACTGAGAAACTTTTAGTGTCTGTAACTTTATTCCATTTGAGATCCTCTCCCAAATTCAGTTGGGCTGACCCTCCTTATGCCTGATTAGACAAGCACTGCTGTTAGAAAATTTATGCAGCAATACAAGAAAAGAAAGTGGAAAAGGCTACTAATGCTTTTTCATATCTACATCGTGTAAAGATACTGACTCTCCTTCTGCACCTCTTCAAAATTTTCCAACTCTGTGAGAAAACCTGGTCCCTGGAAATGCTAATGTGGTCGACTCTGAGGCATAGCTACCCAGAGTATGACTCTGGCACAGAACCTGGTAGATGGTTATCAGTTTGTACTGGCTGGTTTACAGATCATAGCAAGTTGCACAGGATCTAGCGAGGGCGCGCCAAGCTCATTCAGTTGGTAGTGCAGCTCATTCAGCACCAAGTATTTTGATTTCTAGTCTGATACCTCTTCCCCTTTAAAATATAGCTTCATCAAAAGGATGGATATATACTATATATTAATTTTTTCTTCAAATCTTATTCACAAGGATGGAAATATTTAAAAATTCTGCTTCACTGGACATAGCACCAAGAGGCCAATTCATATGCTGTTAAGTATGAATTATCTACTCTAAGACATAATTTTAACTATGAACTATGTTGGCTTATATTATTCTTTCTCTACTTCTGCTTCACACTTCTAGGAACAGTCACAGTGTCAGAAGTAAATTTGCTTCTTAGCCATTGTGAAAATAGTAATCCATGAGGACTGGCCTGTGATGTGGGTAGTTATATGACCCCATATCATTATTTAACCCATATATTATGCTCAATTTATTAAAGAATGGGTCCCTTCGTCCCGATTTCTCAGCAGGTGGGTGTATGTAGCTCTTATGCTAACATTTGATTACTTGCACGTAAGTAGATCTCAAGTTATTTCTTCCCAGGGTGGAAGAACAAGACAAAACTCTTTTGAGCTCATATTCTTATTCGACATAATTTGTGATGATCTCGTTAGATAATAACCTCATGTAGTGGTTTGTAAGAAGTTACAAGACTAGAGACATACTAAGGTGTATACGAGACCTGTGTAGGAAGAGCAAGAATGAGGAAGAGACGGGCAGCTACGAGCGAGCCGGTGACAGAGGAGTTCTGCGGTACGCACTGCAGCTCACAGCACTGCCGGCTCCCAAGGCTTTTAGCCTTCTCCTAAGTCATGCAACGTCACTATGCAGATGTGCTTACAAGTGCTAGGAGTGGTGTTGAGAGACTGGGTGGCCTTACCTAGCACGTGGTGGTATTGAGCCAAGCTCGGTCATGTCTCCCTGGCATACCCAGAGGGTACTACAAATCCATTCAAAGCAGAGTTTGAATCAGAGGCCAGACACAAGAGAGGCGTTCACTGTATGTTTGAGAAAGCACATATCACGCTACAACCTGAAATCATTAAGAAGCAGTGTCGTGAGTCTGTGTGATAGAGTCTGCCTCACACAGGCTGTCTGCAATCCAGTCCCCATTGGCCTCATTAAATCATCCCCTCTCTGTGTGGTTGCTTGCGATTTGTGAAAACTCAACATACTTGTAGCTACTAACCATGATGAAGCCTAGAGTTAGGTAATAGGTGTTATTATTATTTTTCTTATATTATTATTTTGCCAAGCCACAATACCTGAAGGAAAGCCAAAGGGACAGCACAGCCCCGCGGCTCGTTTGCACACTCTGACCCACCACACTGTTCTGTACTATCTCCAGACCCCAAATCAGCACTCCCACCCCTTCTGAGATCCACGTGATCAAATTTCTGCCGTTTCATGTCTTTGGGTTTCAAATTTTCTTTTTGTCTCATCAGACAACCTGCTCCCCAAAACTTAACCTTCCTTCTGCTCAGGATTTTTCTGGAGAGTGGCTGTCTTGTCTTACAGGTACTCTCAAGAAAGCTCAAGACAAACAGAGACAACAGTCAATCAAATGTTGCTCAGTGTTGGTGAGAATGAAACCAGACAGGTGACCATATCTGATACGTTCCATAAAGATTTCAATTTTTTCAAAGTTTTAGTGTTATATCACATAAAGAATCATACTTCTAGTTGTATGGAATGATAGAACGTCTTCTCCTACAAATGTAGGTAATAAAAGTTTGCAAGGAAGTGCCCTTCCCTTCCCACTCCCCACCAGATCTCTCAATGTGCTTCTGCTTTAATACAAGGATGAATATGTTTCCCACTAGGCCCACAGGTGGTGGCGGCACCGTGGCTCAGGTATATTTTACGGGCAAGAAGTAAATCAGAGGCATATATTAGGAAGTGCCCAGGGGCACACCCATGGCAATGACCTTTAAAGGGCAGTATTAAGTTACGTGACAGCATAACCAGCAAGTGAATGATCTTGCTAGGAAAGGTCACTTGCGACTAGAACAATATTTCCCATTTCAGCACACAATCTGGTACTTTTGACACATTTCTCTTCCTAGAGGTGGTATAATTCCTACAAAAGAGACTCAATGCATTTTGTCTGCTTTGTGATAAATATGCTCAATTTTGGCTCATGGTAAAACTGACTCATGTAAGCAGGCCTGACTCTATTTGGTGCTTTTAATGTTGGGTATTAAAAAGTTGAATTTTCACCATTCTAGGCTATTTTGATACGTTACACAATTTTAAATTATTTGTAAAGGGAACTCTGAAATAAGCTCATGTAATTTAATCTTTTATAAACAAAGACACTAAGCTCAAGACCGAAAAAGAAGATTTTGTCTGAGATTATGCAGCAAGCTAAAGGTGTGACCTCAGCTCCCTGCTCGCTGGTCGCTGCAGCCTCTACCTTGATGCCATCTTTATGGGTATTCCAGCATAGACTTAGTGGAACAGTTAGTAGAACTGATTGGCAACAGCATATATTGAAATTATTGAGTCAAATATCTCTTTCAATAGTTTATTTCATATCCTTTGCCTACTTTGTTCTCTGCCCAATAGATTCCCAAGGCCCCAACTGCTCTTCCACAGTGTACACTAATTGCAGGCGGCCACTCCTTTTGTGTTACAATCCAGTTGCACGACTTGCGCTCACATTCTCTACACATCGTGCTGGTGTGTTAGACCATGACCATGGCTTGCCAAATATCCTATCTGTGGTGGCCACGGATGCTTCTCAATCTTCTGTTTTGTGATGGGATTTTATCTACACTATTGAAAAAGAGGAAGTTATCTGAAGCAAATGAGTAAGCTGTCATGTGTCTGTGCTTGGGCAAAGATACGGGTTTGAACTGAAAGGCCGGCCATTGTCCAGCTGGTTCGTGTCTTGCTTGTCTTTTTCCTATTTTCTTATAATGCGAAGCCGAAAATACTGTTTTTTGCTGAAGAAAAGCACATCAGTCACTGAATAGTTCTTAAGATACTATTAGGAAATCAAATCCACTGCTTTCCCTTCTGTCAGAAGCCTCTCCCTGAAAGAAAATCCGTCTCCGAGGCGATCAGCCATGTGCAAGCTCAGCTCTGTAGACGCCTCATGCTTCCTTTTCTCTAAGATTCTGCAACACCTTAATTTTATCCCCCAACCTCACCACTCTACTTGCCACAGCTCTACCCTCAGAAGGAAGAGCTGAGTTGGGCAAAGACAGGAAGTTTAGTGTGCACGTAAGTTAAAGTGGTATCCTTCCACTTGCTTGCCGGGAAAAGTAAAATATCCCTAAGCGGCTGCTAAGGGCAGGCTGCTTGCAGTTCTGTGGAGCATTTGAGCGGATACTCCTGGACCCGCCAAGCCATGGCTGAGGGCCCTTAGATGTGAGTCGGGTTCAAGGTGGTCACTTGGGCTGCTCTGCCTTTTCGTCCCAGTCTACCATAGGACTTAACTCCCTGCAAAGCTCCCTGGCCCTCAGAAGCATCTGGCTGCAGGCCGTTGCTCTCGTCTAGTTAAAACCTGTGCACTTCAACTGGTTTCCTTGTGGAGCAGCAATAATGCTGGTCTTGTCTGCTCCACGAACTTGCTATATATAAGGACAAAAACAAGGCAACAGGAAAGTGCTCTTAGCATTCCCGAAGCACGAGAATAATTTAAGGCTATTATACAGACATGTATTACGTCACCATATTTCTCTATCTCTTTATGGAAAATAGAAATGAAATATAGACACGGGGGGTTTCTTTGAAAAACGTTTAGCGCTCAAACAGAACATTGCTTTAAGGTTTCTTTTCATGCAAAAATGCCAAGAAAAATACTATGCTTACTGAACTGTGTATTTCTACGTGATATATCGCGGTATCATTGCATATTCTTGATATGCAAATTTCTATGAAACCTAAGATGCAAATATCTCTCTCATTGATTGCCATGGGCTTTTGTATAATAAAGATAAATACATGGCAACATCACAACTCAAAAAAGAATGCTCTTATCAGAAAGAACACACTGGCAGCATGTTTTCTTGCTCTGCAGCACAACAAAAAAAATTTGTGACACTTTTCAACTTAAATACAAATTTATTGATCTTTGCATTTCTCTTTCAGAAACCCAGGGCATCAAAGCAAGAAGTACATTTGTCAGCATGATTAAAATAACCCAAATATTAATTACTAAAATATTCCTCTGAGATCCAACAAGGTGATATCACATGGACTATAGTTACCTGAGGGACTAGTTTATCAGACAAAGACCAAGTTTGGATATGTCTCAGGCACAAATCTTGTAGAAGAAACAAAGACCTTACGTGTAGTCGCTTTGAAAACGAGATAATATCAAGTATGAATATAAAGTATTAGGGTTGAGATGTGTTTGACACAGGAGGGCTAAATAACAAGGGCTATTGCTACCTGAGAAGTAAGGAATTTATAAGATTCTACTTTTATCAGTATTGAATCTCTGCTCATGTCATCTGCATCATTTTCATCACCACAATCTTATTTTAGGAGGAAAAGAAAGAGTAGGTGATTTATGACCACAGTCTGTCTCAAGAACACCCTTGCATCCCAGGAAGAGAAGAACCTTTTCTCCAAAAGTCGCTGCTTGCGAGGCCATATTGTCCTTCTTGTACCATTGGGAAAGTGCACGATCTTAGATTGGACCTTGTCTACTAAAGTCTGATCTTCTCAAGGAAATTTTTTGAAGTTTGGGGGAGCTATCTTAGGTTATTAAAATGTTGGGTCATCTATGGTATTCGGTTGGGTGGAGGTGGACAGCTCCATTATACAAAGATTTGTCAATTGAGTATTGAATGTCCACTGGACATCTATTGGGTGAAAACCAGTTTATAATTACTTGAAATCTCAATCCAACATCATTTGAATACAAACTAAATTATTTTTGGCCATGTTTTAAGCTGCTCTGAATTTTCTAGAAATTCAAGTACCTGTACACCAAAGGAGAGTTGTACTATCGTTTGTAACAGCATTTTACAAGATTTATTTTTTTTTTTTTTACTAATTCTGAAAACCAGATCAACCATATTAATCTCACTAGTGGTCTGTCACTTGCCAGGGTAATCCGACTGTATGAGTTTGTGCTGTGGCTGTCACTTTTACAGTGATTCTACATAAAAGTATGACCATCAGACACATATATTCCAGTGATAGCACATCCCAACTTTGCAAATTGAAGTAGGTATCATTTTTATTAAAATTTTTGTTCATTCATGATGTTAAATTTTAGGCTGATCTGAATATATATATATAGTCATTGTATATATGATATCTATGTGTTACATTTTAGTATAAGACAAGAAAAACTCTAAAATATTTAGATGAAAAGGAATATGAGTATGATAGGGTCAAGACCTCCTGGTAAAAATAAAACAATGTATCTGTTTGTTTATTACTGCTCTAGACAAGGACAATTGCAAACATGGGACCTTCTCTGTAAGATTTTGTGAAAAGAGAGAGAGAGAGTAAGCTCCTTGGTATCTTTTCTTAGAAGATCACGAACCCACATGTGAGCGCTTGGTCCTTAAGATGTAACCAACTCTCCAATGTCTTGCTTCCTGATACCTTTACACACGGGAGTAATACTTAAATGGGAATTTTGGGAGGGACACCATCTTTCAGGCCACTACACTAACTTTGTTCCTGATATTTAATAAGAAAGCCTTATTGCCAAACTTGTGTTTAAGTGATTTTGTCTAACTCAGCAATCTCTTAACCATTAGTCAACCAAAATGCCTGAAGGTTATGATTTTAAATAAATAAATCATCCAGAATTAAAATTTTGAGAGGAACAGAAGAGAGAACTGAACCCATATTTATCCTAGCCCTAGTTTTAAGGTAATTAAAAAATAAAACACTGTTCTTAACCTGAGTGGTTATGTGGAACTGTTTTATTTTTGTTTGGCTTGACATAAATACATATACTCACACATATATCGAACTTGTTTGTGTCTCAGGAACACCTAATGCTAGAAAAAGCCTGGAGTTAAAAATTAATATAGGGCTTAATTAGCTGTCTTCATGAGCTAACTTAGATGTAAAATTTTTAGGTCAGGTTTATGTTCTGAGAAGTACATGACACACATAGGATTTCAGAGCACAAGTATTAAATAACAGTTTTAAGATGATTCTTTATAACTTGGTTAAATCGCGTTAAATTGACATTTAGCATCAGCATAACCTATATGGCTGCTTACTGAAACACAGAAAAATACAGTAGCCATACACTCTCATTATATTGTAGTTTCTTCTAGGGCTAAATCACAGCCAGAAAGGCTGGCCTCAGAGTGCTTTTCTGCTACCCCAGGGTCAGCTGCGATCAGTTCCCAGCGGGAGCACCCTACCACTGGTACACTTCTGGCCTAAAGCTCAGCCAGTTAACTCTTTGTTCTTCATCTCCTAGGATCTACCGCCTCTCTCATGCCCCATGTACTGTCATTGACCCAAAGGCAGAACTCACCAGGTGTCACAAGTACAAGGAGCACAGAAGCGATCAGCCTTCAAACCTTCGACAGCCCTGACGCTCAAGATGGTACTTTTCCTGGTCTTTGCTTGGGTACCAGACGGCTACTTGTCATACAACAGAGATGACTGGGGCAAGCCTGATCATTGTTTAGGTCTTTGCACACTAGAAGGAGGGTTTGTAGAAGATGGGGGCGGGGGCAGTGCCTGAGCCTTTGTGCCAGATGCTTTGCCAGTCCTGCCGGGAACGGACGTTCTTGCAGGTTCTCCACCCCATCCTGTTGGGCGGCCCTTGGTGCTACTCTACTGCAGATTTCCCAACACAATTCTGGAACCATTTCACAGCCGAACAGAGCACTGCTACACAACAATTCCTGGAAGGAGAACATTAGTTCTGGGAAAGCATCCTGACTACCTACAGAACCAGGTTTCTTAACCTTCTAAAATTTGTTTTTCTCACCTATAAAATATGACTAATATCCGTCCTCATTTATGAGTGTGAAACCAAAACCCTAAGCCAAAAGCCCTTTATAACTTGCGCAGTGCTAAATTAACATAATCTTACACAATTCCTTTGTGTCTTCATCAAAATGCAAGGAACGTAACAAGGCTTTGGCACACTCTCATCGATGACTTCAACATAATTATAATAATTATTGTTTTTTTATTGACAAGGCCTTAATTGGCTACAATTGATTTGCAATGATGTGGCACACACACAAAAATAACTAATCCCATGCTAAATTTCACGGACACACAGATACAAGAGTAAAGAATGCTCGTTCAGCATATCAAATATAATTATAAATAAACTCTATTCAGATTTGCACTTGCTATAAACCCACATTCTAGAGCTGCCTATTAGATCCAATTTATTTAACATCACATGTTGTTTTCCTTTAGTTTGAACACGGGTGGGCCCTATAAAAAAGTGCTAGAGACAGACGGGAACCCCAGTTGTTTCTCTATTGGTTTGTTTGCATGTTGGATTTTTTTTTTCCTTATCATCGTTACTCTGCGATTTAACAGTAGGTGGCTAATGGAAATGTTATTCTCGGCAGAGGCAGACTAAATCAGTGGGAAGTGAGGGGGTAGAGGGGGCGAGTTGGGGGAAAGAAGGAAATGTGTTTACACTTCAAGATGTCACACGAAACAGCTGGAGCACTGAGCTCTTGGTACTGGAATTGGCATGTGTTTTAAAGAACTCATCTACATTATTACATGTTCCTTCACACTTAGAAATCTATTAATTTACAATTAGTTGTATTGATTTCTAGTAGATTTGTAATTTCTGTAATAATTTACAGAGTACTGAAGAAATTAACCATGCCCCTTGGAAAGATAAGCATTACTGAAAAAACAGACCCCCACACGAGTTATTGAACACATCATCGAACGTCTGGATTTTTAGCTTTAAGTTCTAATTTAATTACAGCAGAACTGATGGGGAATTTCATTTTACTAACCAAGAAATATCTTTTCTCACTTCATACACTCCTATGCCCATAATATTTTACTAGTAATTTTAGTTTAAGATACAGGTGAGACTATATGTTTTTGTTTGGAGAAGGGTATACACTTTTCTCTAAAGCTTTAAAACTACAGGAGAAATCTTTCCAACAATGCCTACATACCCAAACTTGTATTTTCCCCAACCATATTATAAGATATAACAAAGATATAACAGTAGTATCAGACAAGATGTTATGTAAATGCTTGAAAAATTGTCTTAAATTAGTCCAGTTTCCTTAAAAGTTGTGGAAAGCGTCCCGTCCAGTGGGAGAGATAGAAGGATCAGGGGACAGTGTTGGTGCAGTTTCCTGAGTGCCATTTTAGAGACAAAAACAGGATACCAAGGGACTCTATGGAGCAGCTCAGTCTATCCAGGAGAACACCAGACAACTGCCTACGTGGGGGTGTTTCTGTATTAAGGAAGAATAGAATTAAGTTTCATAAGACCGAATGTGATTGAATTTTTACATGTGCTTCCCTTTGTGAGGCCCAATATCACTTCAAGGTCATTCCCAACCTTCCTTTGCAATATTTAACTTCTATGCTTCTTTTATTCTATTTTCTATTGTTTATCCCATAATGAGATATTTTTAAAAAATAATTTCTCCTTTGTAGAGAAATGGTTATAAAAAGTGTTATAATAATATATGTTCAGAGAGAAGTAAATCTTTTTCTCAGGTCACCTTGGGTCAAAATGAGAGAATACTTTGGCTCAAAGGTTTGAAGGATGCTGGCTCCTGGCTTAAGGATCAGCAGTTGACCCTGATACAGAATGACCTCTTCCTAACACCCTCAGTCTTGAGATAAAGTGGAACTGACATTTATCGGTAGCTTCAATGCTATACCTGGGTGGTCTTGGAGAATTCATGTTATCACCTTGAGTCCACGGAATGGATGATGAGACATAAACTAGATCTCTACATCACCTTCCAATTTTGACTTCAAATTGTTCCAGCGGAAGAATTCTACAGAGAGATTTGCATGCTCAGAATTCTCCTGGGTGTCATGAGCTCAATACACTTCTGATTTAAGCACTGTTTGTAATCAGCCTTGTTATTACTAACAGAAGCTCTACAGACTGCTGACTTCAGATCATCTCGAAGGAAATGTGAAGGAAAATGTCTGAGGTTGACAGTCTTTCTGATTACATGCTGTGAAATAATTTTCCCTAAATGAGTTTTAAGTTCAAATAGATATTGAAAATTAAATCAAATTATAATTTGCTAAATGTTTGGTGCAAAAGACATTTAATAAGAATTATATGTAATGCTAGAGCAACAGCACTGGGCAAGGGGCACTTGATTCTCAGTGCATATATGACATTGACTAATGGTGAGACCTTATGAGGTCATACACTTCTTTGGTCACAAAGGAGGACAGATGAGATAATCTTGTGGATTCCTACTAGCTACAGAGTTTTATGATTTTTGCGTCCCTTGAAAAACATTCATGGAGATGAAGAGAAAATAAAAATATGATTAAATTTTTAAGTCAAGATAAGCAAGGCCCTTTGAGATTTAACACTTAGTTCTGTAACAAACGAAGTAAAAGTCAGGAAAACTTATTTATTTATTTATTTATTTATTTATTGAGACAGGGTCTCACTGCACAGCCCAAGATGGTTATAAGCTCACTCTGTAGTCCAGCTTAGCCTAAACTCAGGACAATCCTCCCTCAGCCTCCTGGTGCTGGGATTACTAACATGCACCACCACATTCAGCTAATCTTGGAGTGGTGTGCTAAGGAATTAGTCCTTGCACACGCTAGGCAAGTGTTTTAACCACAGAGCTACGTCCTTAGCCCCAAAAGTCAATTTTAAAGATGGAAATTGGTACTCCACATTAAGATAGTCAATATGGTCATGCCTTTCCAAAGAAGTAATTTTTTTTTTTTTTTGCTATCAAAGGCCTGAAAGCAGATATTTAATATGAAAGAGCAACAGCACATGAGTATTCTGAACACCAAAGCTAATGAATATTTGCTGTGTGCCGGGGGTTGTAAATCTCACTCCTCTGCACCACTATAAATCACTGAAGTATGTTGGCGCTTACTGCCTTCTGGTGTGTGTTTTTGTTAGGTCTTGGAGAATTTGACTTTAAAGGCGTAGGTTCTTCAAATTCTAAAAAAGCATGTCTTAGAGTTGTACCATATTTTGAAAACACAAGGGGGCCTCACCTTGACAAAAGTTTCTCTGTTATAAATACAGCTTGTTACCCATCTCTTCCACTAGAGTCTTTATATTTTCAGAGGGGCAGACATGGCTCAGTCAACGTTAACTGCAAGGGAAACATGAATCCCATGGCTTCTGGAAGTGCTTTGCCTGTTTCAGACCTTCTTAACCTTGGGACAATATGGTAAAAAAGAAAAGAGCAACACATACCGTCCTGTCCGAACCAGTCACGGTGCCTGACCTGAGTTATTTTCCACCCTTAGACTGAACTGTGCTTGTATAAGCTCAATTCTGGGCCCGATACGTGCTAATCCCCTGGAGACATACAACCCGTCACGTCCCATGGGAGCTTTCAAGTTACTTTGAAGTAGAAGACGTTTGCCGATAAAGCAGAAGGCCGGCTGAGTACGTTTCAACGTGAACAACAAGCAGCCCTTCCTGTAAGCTGCACTGGGCACTTCGCCAGTCACGGGACAAACATTGTCTTCTCCTCGGTAGGCGATAATAAAGGCGTTGTTCTTCTTTCATTAACGAGGGGACCAAAAATCACAGATGTTAGGGGTACTACATTTTCTAGAGGATAATAAGTCAAATCAATTTGTCTTTTAAAAAAACGAGTTTTGTTATTGCTGTTGTTGTTCTGTAGTATCAGGGATTGAACCCAGAGCCTTCCCGCTAGGCTACATCCCCAACCCATTTTTTATTTTTATTTAGAGACTGGGACTTGCTAAACTGCTAAGTTAGCCAGGGTGGGCTGCCTCAGTCTTTCAGAGTACTGGAATCGCAGGCCCAGCTGTTTAACTTTTTAATTAGAAGGAATTTTAAATATATAGAAAAATTGCAAAAATCAGATTAATTTGCCTAAGACTTTGCCAATGTGCTTTATCATTTGCAGATTCTCCTGTTTTTTTTTAAATATATGTGAAAATTACGTATCATCTTTATAGAACCACTTTAGGGTATAGCATGCATCATATTCTTTCTCTTGAATACTTTGGCATGTATTTCAAGAGACTGGGATGTTTCTTAGATAAGCATGGCAAAGTTTTCAACCTCAGTTGAAATTGATATTTATATATAATACTCTTTTCTCATCCACTGTTTATATTCCAATTATGTCCACTGATCCAATGACTTATATAAAATTTCTTCTCTCCACTTACAGTAAGTGGTCTAGGCTCAGGTATTGAATCTTATTGTCATGTCTGTAATCTCTCTGATCCGGAAGAGATTTTGAGTATTTACTTATACGATACACAACTTTTTCAAAAACGCAAACTCCTCATTCCTATTTGTTTGACATTCAAAGATCATCATTTGTGTCCATCGGTTTCCTCATGACTAGCATTCTCATCTAGAACGAGACATAGATATTAAATATCTAATACAATGTGTGCATATTCCCTCTCACGTTAAACACCTGAAGGCACAGGTCTCATTGGTGACAGCAGTTTTAATCACATGCTCAAGATGGGGTGTGATTATTGCACTATATAATTGTTTTTACTTCTTGTAATTAAAAAACAGTCAGGCGAGAGAGATTCTAAGGTGATGCAGTGTTTCTCATCAAAATGTTCCCCTGAGTTTAGCAACTTCTAACAATTTTATCTTCTGACCCACCCTTTACTGTGATGGCCACAAAATTCTGGCTTTCCAACCCAACCTTCCTCTATTCTGAGTTCACCATAAGCACAAGCCTTCACTTTTCTGCTTTGATTTATCAATTATTAATAATACAAAGGAATGACTTCCTATTTTAATGCTGTATAATTATTTACTACAATTAATTGTCTTAATATTCAAATTGCCCTAAATCTGATTAAAATATATATTAGCAGCTGGCTTCCATGTTTTTGTGACCACTGCTTGTGCGCTTGATTTGCCTGGTTTCTTTTAGCGTCTCGTTACTTCACAGAATGCCAGGTGATTCTGCCCTCACTGCATCCTTCCCTGACAACAGTCACTCACTGCTGTGAGAAGCACTGGTTTCACTGAATGGGAAACAGTATTCAGGTCCATAGTGTTGGTGCTGTGCGTGTCTAATTTCAATCCATGCCTCATAGAGTTCTTTCTTCTCTATTTTATATTTGCACGATTTCTCGTTCTCGCTTGCTCATGGGATCAATTCAAAACTCCTTCACCTATATCAATACAAAAAAACCCCAAACCTATTAAGAGTTAAGGATTAAGGATGTGCTTGTATTTCAGCGCCTACCCCTAGACCCACCTGCCAATACTAGGGATCACAAATTACCTGATGAGATCTTTTTTTCCCTTCTGTAAGTTAGTTGAGAAATTCATCAGAAATATAATTGTATTTTCTGTTTTCAATTTGCCTTCACTTTTAGCATTTGTTTTTTGATGCTGGCAATCTAAACTGTGACCTTGTGCATGTGTTTGGAACTGAGTTACACCCCTATTAACCTCAAGATGGAAGGAAAGGAAAAATGTTCTATTCCACTGGGATTTGTTGGCAGATGTGCTAACCTCAGGTGCTTCAGGTGTGATGCTTTGTTAAATTGACCAGTGAGTCCTGGCTTTTTAAAGAAAATGGAAGCAGTAAGACAAGTCAGTCAGGGAGAATTCTCCAAGCACCAAACACCCGCCTAGACAACTCTGTTGCGGTAGCATCCATGTAGCCATGAAGACAAGGTGATGTCCAAAGACAGCTTCCTGCTCCCTCTCTATCGGGTGTTTAAAGGAAAGAGATCACAGAAAAATCCTCTACAATTTTTCCTTTCTTAATCACTTCTGTTCAGTTACATGAAGGCTTTTAAAAAATAATTTTGCCCAGAGGTATCAGGCTAAGTCAAGGATGGGTAATGCTCACTTACCTCGAAGGAACTCATGTAGTGTTTGACAGAACGTTTAATTCTTGAGAAAACATTACAGAGATGCATTCTGTTTCTGAAAATGTGGCTAGCATCAACAATTAGTAGTGCTTGCCATGAGACACACAACACAAAGGTTTTATTTATATTCACTGGTGTGAAGATATTGATAATTGAAAATATCATCACAAAATATATTTGGAAAACTGCTGACTCGCAAAGAAAATGTAACTGGGCATTAATTATGTGTGATTTTCTGTATTGGTGGGAGAAATTCTCTTTTTTTCTCTATTTTTTTATACAAGCAGAATGGCCAGCACAAATCATCTGGCATCATATAATTCCATTTTATTGTGCGCAAATCTGGAAGGTTCCAAATAACTAGTTCATCTGCTTAGAAGCCTGTGCACATGCAGACTCACAAATCTTTTGGTCATTTTTAATAGCTACGTCTAGGGTGAGCAACATGAGCCTCCAGGTAACTCACTGTAGGATATTTTCTACTTTCTTTCCTTCACGCCTGGAGTCCCTTCCTAGTGGCGTTTTCCATCCAGCACTAGCCAGTCATTAAAGGAAAGGCTGAGGAGTAAGGGGGGCCCTGCTACATGGGAGTGGGTCATGGAGGCGGGACCAACTACTGCAGCAGAGCTGTGGTCCTCATCTTTCTCTTCCACATGCCCTCTCCTCTCATACCTCTCTCAAATCCCTTTGCAAATGAGAGCAGAGTGACCCCAGGAAGCGTCTCCTTCCCAGAGCCACTTGCCAGGAGCCTCATCAGTTGCCTGGCTTGGGGAGCGAGGATGGGTAATCCTGGAAAGAGTAACAAACATCGTCTGGAGAATTTGAGTGCCAGCTCGATACGATTAATGTGGGCCACAAAGCAATTCCTTTTATTTGAGGGAACAGCTGTTTCTCAAATGGGTCAAGTGCTGCCACTGAGAGCTTCTTAAAAAGGAACTCTACCAATTACGCTCTTCCTTGCCAGGCTGGGCAGTGATTCTCAAGGGAGTCGGTGATGCTTTCCTAAAGTTCCATGAATGAAAATGAAGTTCTCCAAAACATTCCTCTTCGCTTTTCCATAAAATCGTCACCACACAACAAAACAGTAGAGTGCTAAACACATTTGGATGGAGATGACTCATGCCTTATAACACTAGTATAATGTCCATGGACACAAGATGAAGTTCCTTGGATGTGACACAAACTGTCTTCACCACCTGAGAATGAGTGGCATTCTTTCAAAAGCTGTTTTAGCTCAGTTTTGTTGGCAAACTCTCTCTGAAAAGAGCCAGACAATATGTATCTCAGGCTTTTAGGGCCATAAGGTTTCTGTTACAGCTACTTGACTTTACCATCGTGATGTGAAAGGAGCCATAGACAATATGCAACAGACCACAGTGGTTGTTCCAATAAAACTTTATTTACAAAGACAGGTGGAATATAAGAAAGAAAGAACGTTTGCCAGGACTAGTGGTCGCTCATATCCCACTAAATATCATAATTAGGTTTTACTGAACTTTTTGAGTCTGTTTCATATGGCAAGGAGAGCCTCTCACCAGTTTCACAGACATCATTTAAGCATCTGCCAAGGCAGGAAGTGCCCCGTGATGTAATGGGCTTTCATTTTCAGGGAGCTCAACTCACTGACTTGGATTTACTGCCCTACTTCTGGGACTTGGGCGTGAGAAAGCAGCATCAGAGGTTCAAACAGGCATACCTTCGGATTGATGGGATTCTGGCCCATCTATGTCCAGCCCGAATTTAGATGGATGACAAAAGCATGCCTGGTCTGTGCCTGGAATGGAAATTATGCACTTCCATTCTTACAGCTGCCTCAGACATGCTATGCCAGTCATAACAGAAATGCATTTCTCATCCTCAGTGCTATCCCAGGATCCTTTCTGTAGGCTTTGCTGTCAATGACTCTTTTCCTACAATGTTGGTCTTTTTTTTTTTTTTAGAGTCTATGTTGTTTTCTCTCTGGATATGTATGTTTACACAAATCTATATGGATCTATATGTGATGTACACATTCTCTCCTCCTCTGCCACAAAGTGGTACAAGCCCCCGCGGAGGGCCAATGATCCAGCTCATGGCAGATAACATGATGGGCAGTGAATCCGAAGAGGAAAAACAAAATCATACACAGATATCATGTGAAGTTCGTTGCTCGAGTCTTGCCAGTTGAAGAAATAGCAATAAAAACATCCCATTTGCACCCTCTGCTATAAAGCCGCAGTTCACAAGCAGCACTGTGTGGCCTGTGAGACTTCCACAGTCAATGCACAGGCACACACCCATCTTTGCATTCTGGTCCCACAACTGGTATTGCCTGGCCTTGCCGGCATCGGCAGAGGACATGGAGCCACCCTCGGGAAAAATTCATTATCAGAAATTTTGAAACAAGTAGCTGCTAAGTAGAGATTTGATAATAGAGCCAAACTCAGCTGTCACCCGCTGCTCTGTTTTGCACTGCAAATGTAGGAATATAGAAACATTTTAAGCAGCTTAGGGGCAGAAATAATGGAAAACTAGTGATTTTGGTAATTTACATATTTATAGAGACTGTGGAGATGTGGTGAGGAAACAATGAAAAAAAACAGAGTTGTCAATGATCAAATGCTGCCCGCCATGAAGAGCTAAAACCCTCAATTTACAGCTAAGCTCAGTTACACCTCTGAAGTTACAGCAGAAAAGGAAAATAAAACACCAAAACTGTGCATTTTGGTTCAAGTTATCCACTTTAAAGCTCTATAAAAGGGATGCATCTGAGCCTGTGACGTTTTATATAGGTAAAAAAATAGCATTATAGAGAATAACAGCGCTACTGAAACACGAGCTGTGCAAATGCATGATAAGGCTTTGTGTGCTGTTCTCTTGGGAATATCTGCATTTTTATTGGAACCAAGGCCTTCAGTCAAAGCAACAGCTCTCTAATAGTATAATTGGAGGTCTGAACAGCAGTAGGAAAGATCTTCCCGTCACATCCCATCTCCGCTAGGTCTCCGAGACATCCTGATCCTATCTCAGATCAGTCATTGGTCATCTGCTAGCTGTTGGGTCCATTTTGCTCACATTACTTGCTTCAAAAGATAAGTTAAACTTTCAAGTCGCCTACCGAGCACAGTGTTCATGTGAACACAAAGATGTTCTGGGCTAGAGAGGATTGGGACATTTCTCTTTTGGTTCCTGTAATCTATAGTATGGATATTCCTTAACCCTTGTTTGCTACCGACCATCCTGAACAAAGCAAAAGGAGATAGTATTTATTGAGTTCTTACTATTTAACTTACTTCCTCACAATAGTCTTATGAATTAGGTCTTATTTTCTTTATTTTGGAGAAAGAAATCAGCTCAGCAAGTTTAGAGAAGCTGCCATGAAGCCACAGCAGGTAGGTGTTGCTGTCACTGTTCCTGGTACCCATGGGGACATCCGGCCTCAGCTCTCTGCAGACTCGGCTGGGCTGTCTAGCCACGCATAGTGTCTTGGGCAGCCTTCCACTGCTGGGACAAAATATCTGACGCAACTTTGAGGAGGGGGTTACTTTGGTTCATCGTTCCCGAGATTGCGGAATGACCCGCTGTCTCCAAAAGTGAAATTTCATGGCAAAAAGACACAGCCAGGAAAAGCTGCTCAACTCATGATACCGAGGGGGCAGCTCACAGGGAAGAGTGCCAGAGGGAGAGCCATCCTCCAATGCACGCTGCCTGTGGGCCACCTTGCCAAGACGGCTGCACCACTAACCACACACGGAGCCATGAATAGATAAGGACTAGTCTACCGACTGTTACAGTACGCCCAGGATCTGTCGATTTCCAGGAGTTACTTAACTCAGTCAGGCTGACAATTAGGATTAGCTGACATTTGTCTCTATGTTCTCATCAATGATTATAGTACTGCGATCTTACTTGCAAGATACCAGAATTTGACTTACACCTCATGACTTTTATCTGAGCGTGACTGAACTGTTCATAGGAAGAGTGAAGAACAGGAATCATGCCGTTAGGGAAGCAGCGGCATGCAAGCGTCCTACTGTTGGGCCATTTGGCCCAGATTCCACACAGACCTGGCTTTTCTTCTTGCACTCTGTGTCGGTCAGTCACAGCTCTGACAGTCACAGGCAACAGGTCGGCATGTGGGGAAGTAAATACTGGCAGTAGGTTTTAATTGACTGACGGACTGAACAACTAAACCAAGACCTGCTTTCCCGCGTTGCCCCATGAAGGAAGGGAGTTACGGCTTTCCGGATTTCCGACTGGGAAAAGAAAGGAACAGTGAAAGCTGGCAAAGAAAACAAAGGAGGGAGACAGGGAGGAGGAGAGAGATGGAGGGGCGGGAGAGGGAGGTGCACCAGAGCCTGGAGGTGAGCGCCTCCTGCAGCTGCTATGGGTGATGCTCACCTATTTCTTGGACAAGAAGTACTGTGTACAGTTTGGGATGGAGAGAAAGTGCTCACCTTGTAGGTGGGCACCTTTGGGTGACACTCTGAGGGGTTTTTTGTGGTTTTTTTTTGAGACAGGGTCTCGCTCTGAGGCCCAGGTTGGTCCTGAACTCACTATGGAGCCCAGACTGGCCTTGGAGTCATGGCAATCATCCTGTCTCAGCCTCTCGAGTACTGGAATTACAGGTGTGTGCCACCACACTCAGTTTATGTGGTGCTGGGGAAATGAACTCAGGTACATAGTGCTTGACTTAGCGCTTGCTGGGCAAGCACTTTAACCACTGAGCCATTCCTTCAGCCCTACTTTGAAGATTTTGAGTCTCATTTCAAGTTAGATCAGTTTAGTTGCATCTATTTTCATCATCTGTCTAATTTTCTACCTGACCCTACACAGGAGAAAAGAAATGTTTCATTTGTCCTCAGTAGATCATGCCAATGAGTCCGCACCCAAACTGCAGATTTGGAAATGCATGGATAGATCCAAGCAGAATTTTTAAAGTCTTTCCTAACCATCATGCATCCTTTCCCATTTTCTACCTATGTCTCATGAATCCTACCCACATTTAATGATATTTTGCAATCGAAAAATTAAAAACTTGCAGTGAACATGAAGCTGAGTCAAGGCCAGTGGGTACCAAGCTGATTGGCTTCATGTGCCCCCAGGGCACAAGTGCTCAGCATGGACTGAAGCATTTGGATGTCAAAGAATGTTAAATGGGAAAGCAGTCCACTCGCAGGTGGAGAGGCTGACAGAGACAACTGTGGCAATTTTTGGACAAACCATGCTTCAGAAGAGGCCCTATTTACTTACACCCTGGACTTCTGTGAAGTCAGGGCCCAAGTTTGAGGTAAAAAGATTAATCAAACATAGGCAACCCAAAGCATCACACTGTTCTGCAGAGGGAGAGAGAGGCAGCTACTGCGCTACCACATGCAGACGGTTTTGAAAAAACTATTAGAACAAAACCACCTAAATCCTCAGGTGACAGCTGGCAGCCTGAAGTACTAAGCTTTTCACAGTGACTTCAGCTGAAGCTAAGGCTATCCTCCCATGGAAAGAAAAAAAAAAAAGTTGTAGCTATGTGAGGGGAGAGACTTAACATGTTACCTGTAGCAAGATTTTCTTAGAAGTCTGCACCGTGTGTTGTTTGATCTATTACTATTTAAAGCTTTTTTAGAAGTATGCATACTTATCTCACCAGACTGAGAACACTTATTCCTCATATCTTAGCAAAAATGACTTGCAAATTATCCTATCAAGGCCTTTCCCAGCAAATGTGCTCAGTTGACAAAGCCTTTGTTGGAAAAGATGTTCTTCAGGATGATTCGCTGCCCCAGGCACATGTCAGTTGCCCTCCCCTGGCCCTTTCCTTCCTTGAGCATCTTTAAGGGATGTTCTGTTGGCCAGGGAGAGGATCTGTAGAATCCTGGAGTGTAAACGCCGGAAGGGAAGAAGGCAAGACAGAGGCCATTGAACTCAACCCTCTCATTTAACCAGTGAAGAATGGCAAGCCCCCATGTGAATGAGAAAGGCAGTCTATTTTCACAAGAGCAAGTAAAAATCAATGTGAAATCCAAGTTTCCATCTGTGGATGGGCTCCAGGGCCTGCCTGTATTGCCAAGGGCAGAAAAGATGTTAAAAGGAATCAAAACAGAGAAACGTGTTAGCAGGAAAACAAAAGCAAAGAAGGTGGAAATATCTCTGGAAATCATTTTTGTGTCTCTTTTTTATTTTTCATTAAAACCCTTCTCAAATCTCAGGTAATTTGGTACAGAATGCCGTAGTACTATTTCTCTAAGAAGTACTTGGCACAGGAGTTACAAACCGTCCCTGGCCAAACTAACATTTAAGTGTATTTTTTTCCATATTCCGAAAGCACTTTCTGAGTTCTTAACTACTGCCAAGCACTGGACTGTAAAATGAGAAAAGGCCCCATACAATCCTCCCATTGCTCATAATGTAATGGGTTTGAAAGAAGTGCGCTTTGTAAGAGTGCTTCATTCGTGTTCCTGTGGCCTGATGAAAATCCGTAAGGATGGAAGGTCCCTCATACTGGGTAAGTCTAGTAAAAACTTATAAGGAAATCATTATGGGCCCACTGATTTTGGGAACTCATTTACAAGCTGATTTTTTCCCTTTATTTAAACTCAGTTTCTTAGCACTCCTCTTCCGTCGATGTGAGAATTAGAAAACCCATGGCTCTAAGTGGACTTAGGTTTTGTTTTCAATTTCTCTCTGCAAGCTATAAATCAAAATATTTGCAGTGCTTATCTCTCAGTATTGAGATCAGAGAAGATTAGGGACAATTTTATTTTTTCAAATTCTGTTTACCCATATTTCCTAAAATGTCCAAAGTGAGCAAATAAGAATTATAAACTCTTTAAAAACTATTATCTCAGGTTTAAGTTACATGTTACGTAGAGAATATACTCCTGAGTAACATAAAATGCTGACCATAGTAACAAAATGTCATTCAAATACATTATTTTTGATAGAGGGCTAAGCTGTCTAATGCAGAGGGTGACTAAAAGTAGGAAAAGTCAATCTGTGAAAGTCCTAAGTTCCTTAGTTTAACCTGCAATTGCTATGAGGTAACTAAGTAGATGATGAAACACAGATTTTTCAAGGAAATAGAATCTGGCTTGGGGAGAGAAATAAAGAATATGAATGTATTAGACAGGGTAGAATAAATAGTGTGACAGGATCAAACTCTAATGGCTTAACAATAAGACTGTTTAATCATTCTCTAGTTACCTATGAGTGTGATCAGGATGGAAAGTCCTTTACTCCTCTCTGTTTTTTAAACACTCAAGCTATGTATAACATCACCATCTTTAATATGTGACCTTCAGTGAGATCCTGAAAGCTGTAGTCCCGCCATAGGGAATGGGAGAACTTGGGGCTACACACTTAGAAGCTTTTTCAGACCTGGTCTACAAGTTATGCACATCGCTGTCACACACATGTCATTGAAGAAAACGGACCCTGTGACCAAATAAGACGTTGTTAAATGGAGCTGGGCAGACATAAAAGTAAAGAAACAAAGCTGGTGCTCAGATGGAAGTTGTTGCCACGGCCACAGAAATGACGGGCCACAGGGCAGACAGTGAGTTACCAAGCTTGTCCTGGAGCAGAGGGATAACATGCAATGTGGAGCACTTGGAGTAGCATTTCATGCAACCTGCCTCCAAGACAATGAAATCTGGAAGATTCCACATTCTAACACCACCTTGGAAATTCTCTGTGCCTAGTAATATATTAAGTCATCTTATAATTTTTATAATAAATGTTATGGCTACTCTTCCTCACCAACTAGATTGAGAAATGCGCAGGAAATTAGTAAGGCACATTTCTCTGTGTGTCTGTGAGGGTGTTTCCAGAGATGATTTGCATATGGGACGCAACCCTGAGGGGAAAAACCCTGTACAAATATGGGCTGCTCTGTCCAATACGGTGGGGACCTCGATGAAACAACAGCGAAGAAAAGGAAGCCCATGACCATAGGTTCCCTTCCTCTGTTTCCTGCCCCCACGAGGTGAGAAGTTTTGTTCTATCAGACATTTCCTGCCATGATATTCAAGTTTGCTTCAGGCTCCAAACAATGGAAGGCAGCTGTGCTCACAGCTACACCACCAATACAAGCCCCAAACAATGGGGCCAATTAACTCTAGACTGAAATCTCTGAAACCATGAGCTAAAATAAAGCCTTCACTAGGTTGTTTTTCTTAGGTATTTTATCACAGTGATGGAAAGCTAACACAACAAATGAAGTACTTATAGAAACGTTGCACAAGATTTCCAGCATTTCCTATACACGCACACTGGCAAATCAGATGCCATTGTGGGTTGGCCAACCTTATTGAAATGACTGATGCTAAAAAATGCTGTTGGCTTGTGTAATTTTAAACTTACACTGAATAAGCTGCATATGTAACAAAAACATACACCTGTTTAATCTCAGTGTTATAGCTAGATCTGCCCAATGTGTTAGATGTTGTGTAGGAGAAGTTGTTATTTTGCTCTATTACCTAAAAGACAACTTCAAAGTAATCAATCTAATCACATTTTATACCTTCTTTCTTCATCCATATAATGAGGTCCAAAATATTGACCTATCTTGTAATGCACTTTCCAAAATCAACATAAAGTTTTATATTAATGTTATTAATCAAATTAGCGATGAAATGACTAATAGGTAATTAGCTATGGAACAATGACTCCATTATAATTATATGTGCAAAGATTTGCAGCCCCTCTTGATCACTTGACCCCATAGAGAAAGTAATTATCACTACTTCTTATCCTCTGATATTATAGACGGCAAATAAGGTTGCACTCTTAAAAGATTATCCCTGACACATGAGTCATTGAAAAGCTTATAAAAACTGCTTCCTCACAATGTAGCCAAAACATGTATGAAGTACCTATTTTAAACTATGTTTATGGATAGCCTAAATAGAAATTTTTCATGATTTCTGACCCTCACGGATAGACAGGCATACACGTTGATCATAGTAAAAATCCAGATTGTAGGAAGGTTGCTGAAAATCACTTTTTAAAGGATCATACAAAATTGTGATAGAATTTAAACTGCCCTCGGAGAATATTTAGCCATTTGCTGGATAAGGTCAGGATGGTGAATACGAATATAAGATCATAGAGTATTTCTCATAATTAGGATCAAAGAGAAGAATTAAATCTTTTATTAGCATCAATCATAGATGATAACTATAAGGAAATAGCCAACTCTTTAGATCAATTTTCCCAAAGTGTTTGCAGATCCCTTGATGACAGGTTAATGTGAGTTCTGAAATAAAGTTTCCATGGTCAAAATGAGTTGGAGAAATATTAGGTTAAATAAGGTTAAGCCTACTACCTTACCATGTGCTATGCAGACTACAAGGCTATGCAGATAAGCTCCATGACCCTCTAAAAGGAGGATGTACAACACGGACATTTTCAAATCTAAATCAAGGTCTACATTTTCACAGCAGATACATCCTCAGCATACCTTAGGGACAGCCTTAGCTGGTTTATGTAACATGGCTTCAGTATGTAGATTTTTAAAATCTAACAAATGTGACTAATGTCAAATGAATATAATTGTAACAAGTGTTTAGGTGATCTTAGAGATGTGTAGGGCTACGTGAGCCAAGAATAATTGATTTTTCTCTTGCTTGCTACATTACTCAAACTTAAATATGAAGGTCATAATTATGAAAGCAATTTAATAATAGAAAATTTTCAGGCTCTGTGTCATGGGAGACTATTGATTCCTGAACTTGAAATAATATATCTTCTAATAAAAACAGGCAAGGCTAGCTTGGTTATAAAGAATTTTAAGTATTATACAGGGTATGGAAAATTCAGTCTTTGGTCAGTTAGTAGGATCATAAGGTGAAGAAATGGGGCAGGGGTATTAGGGAAGGATTTCAAATGAAGCTTGAAGTAATCAACACAGAGAAATGAGTATAGAGGGTTGTTTATTAATGTTCTACTTATAGTAAGTACAACATGAAGCCTTAGCAATGCCTGCTAGTTTTGCCTAGAGGAAAAATGCAAAGTACATGAGCAGTCATATCAAAGCTTTCCTTTTTGTGGTTGAGTTGTAGATTCTTTTTCTGAAATAGATGCCAATCCTTGTATCTTATTCCTGGGGCTTAGGAAATGGTTCTCACTATCCTGAATATAATAGAAATGATCACCTCGGAATGCAAAGTAACCTTTTTAACTCAGCATGGACAAGCTATGTTATGAAAAGCACACCATCTCTTTACATGCTGCAATACATGGATACAGAAGTAAGCACAGAAGACAATATGTATCCTTGTTTAACCACACCCAATTGTTTCCTTGGTGCTCTTCGAGAATGTGCCTTGATGAACTAATTTACAAAATTGATTTTCAGCTATTTACAATTGAGATGAATGTATTTTAGATAACTTACTATTTCAATTAACATTTATAGTTCTACATGGACACCTAAGTATGTATATGTGAATAATCCATAAGTCCGTTGATACTATTGAGTACATGCTACAGGCTGGATACTGTACTAAATTCTCTTTATATGTTTTTTTAATCTTAACATTTCCATACTGTTGGTACTGGAATTTTCTCATTTTATTAATGAAGAAAACGAGGTACCAAGATATTAACTGACTTGCTCAGGGAGACGTAGCTCGTGGTTGGTGAAACTATGATTTGATCCCTGGCCATCTCCCTCTTGAACTATTAGCACTATCTGTTCTAGATATACATTAATATGCTTTCTTCAGAAAAATCATGTTTTTTGGCACTTTGACATCCTATCCAGATATTTAAATAAACTTACATGCATGTGTATAAGTGTGTGGGCATGTCTGTAAAAAGTTCTTAGATTTTTTTCTTATGACAAGATTAGAAAACACTTACAATAACTTACCAAAAGACAGGGTAATAATTTTATCCCCTTTGAAAATAATAATAGTATGGCATGGCATTTACATGAAATCTGTAGAATCATCTGGCCTCCCTCCTTCCTTGGACCTGCCAGCAATATGTTTGGCCTACTGTGTTTGGGTAGGCAAGCTGACTACGCTCAAAATCACATAAATAACTGGCACAATTAGTGATAAAACAGAGAAGGTTTTTGTTTTCCCAGAATTGTCTAGGAACCTACTACAATTGTTCATTTCACTTTGGCAGGCGACCTGCCGACCAGGCCCCCATTAGCCACCTTTTGCATCTCTCACCTACCTCCACATCACGTTTCAGGGCATCCCATTCACTACAAGGGCTGGTTTTACTACCACAGCGCTGCTGATTATGAATGACCTGTGTGTACACTTTCGCATTTCCCACAAAATGACAAAAGACAAAATAGCAGAATTGGCTCATTTCCCAGGAAGCTCTTGCAAATCCCTTGCATGTTTCAGAGAATCTATGATGGCTGCTAAGTCCTTATCAGTGAGCATCATAATCACTTTCACGTGAATCACTTAGCGGTATATAAACAACGTGTCATAAGCCTTCTCTCTCCTTTGATCCACCTTCTCTGGGCCCGACAGGTAGGGCACCAATCCTGGCTCTGAACTCACTCTATTGCTGTGATATTCGTTTCCCAGTACAGAAGGGTGCTAGCTCAAAACCCAGGGCTCATTCTTGTTGGCGGAGCTGCAGGTGCAGATTAAGACTTAGTTCTCAAGAGTTCATGCAGACTGAGGCTGTCTTAGAAGAGATCTACTCCAAAAAATGATCGAAAGATGTGGGTCTACTTTTAGCATCATCTGTCTGCCTCCTGCTTCTCTTCTTTGGGGACCTTCACTGGCCTCCTCACAGGAGGTAGCCAGAATAGTTTCTTCTCTACCTCATCCAAAATTTCCTCCAAGAAAGGGGCTAAAATCAAGAATTTTTTATCTCGGTGTGAATAATCTCTCTCTGCCTGGGATATGAACTCTTCTATCTAACTGTGGAACCAAGGTTTCCAGTCTTCATCAATTAATTTTGGACATCAGAGAACAAATAGAAGAGATTTCTGAAAGGGAAACTTTCCAAGATCCCATGAAATTCTTCCACATTGAGAAGTCACACTTCAAATGATACAAATGC
Source organism: Ctenodactylus gundi (assembly GCA_004027205.1). NCBI lineage: Eukaryota > Metazoa > Chordata > Mammalia > Rodentia > Ctenodactylidae > Ctenodactylus > Ctenodactylus gundi. The sequence continues at coordinate 138,896 of PVKB01001234.1, read as the reverse complement.
CTACTGATATTACAGAAGAGTAAGGGAACAGGAAATGGGAAAAGCTGTGGCTTCCTGGAAAACTCGCTTGTATTCTACAGATGCTACTGGTGTCCTGCAACAGCATAAGTCTGACCCATAAATGTACTTTATTATCATTTGCCAATTAAAAATAAAAAATAGAAAAAATGAAGATGACTACAAATCTAGCCATATATCCAGGTTTTTCAACAGAAATGGGGAAAATGCCTTTTTGGTGATTTTTTTTTTCTGATTTTAAAATGTTAGCAATCAACCGAAAATCTGAGCACATGCCGTAAGCCTCAGAAAATACCATGGACTCGAGCTGTCCCTAAGGACTTAAGTTTGAGACATCTACTTTAGACAGTTGTTTCTTCCTCAGTTTGTCCTTAGCCCCGAGAGCTAACTCTTACGCATTTATTTTGCATATGGAAATCGTTTCAAACTGGATCTAGTTCCAAGGCTGGCCGTTCACATCTCACATAGGGAAAATGATTTACAATTTTCAATGCACTGTTCATACTCATTGTCTTATTTGAGTTTCATAATCTTCAGTCAGTGTGTTTTTTATTAGATATATAGTAACATTCTTTTCTTGATCGTGATTACATATATACACATGTACCTGTACACATATATATGGTTGTATTTGGTAAATATATTACACAAGATTTTATTTGGAACAATTTCTGTGGTTTAACCTTTTAGCTAAGGGAATCTTTACTATCCACATTTTAATTTAAATAGTACTATTATTTCAAAAACCACATCAGTTACTCTTTCTGTATTGGGTTAACTTGTACACATTACCTCTTTCTATCAGCCAAGCCAGGCTATTCCCACTTTCTACGGAGACTTCTGCTCTCAATGCCTGAGCTACTCCTCTACCTTCAGTATTATGAGATCAACCTGCCTAGCACCAAGAAACCTTCCTTCAAGTTCACAGGCATCATAAGTGGTTCTGCCTTTAAACTCTTGAGCCACACCTCAGAGCTAGCTCATAAATCAGCATCTCCCAGTTATTACTCTGAGTGTCTCAGCAGTGATTAGGAGCTACATGAGAACAGGGACGCAACCTTCTTCCTCTTCTCCCTCCTCACCCGCTCCCAGCTAGCCCACTCAGTGCACTCAATAGATGCATTATAATATAGATGGAATTAAATTGCGGGGACTCAAAAAATTATAGCCCAACATATGGTGTGTTGATATTTGAATTATTTAAATTGAAGTAACTTGGACATCAGCAGATGTCAGATGAGGATTTCTCTAAATTCTCCTATTTGCTTAAAAACCAGGTTTTCCCAAGATGAACACGACTGTTTTTAATCTTCTTAACAAAATATCATCAATGAAGGGAAATTAAACTTATGTCATAGAGGAAGAGACTAAAAATCAAATATTATACTTATGGCACAAAAAACTTTATACTAGGACACTGTCTATGCTTTCAAGTCATCTACTTTAAAAATCATTAGCTACCACTCTAAATTGTCCTTGCCCCTATTTTTCTTTTATCAGGAGAGAATGTAAATGTCTAATCTGATTGGGTTACTAAATACTCGCCTTTCTATCATGCCTCCATGTATATACACAAATGAGTCATTTTTCTCTCCTATGGATTGCTCAGCTGACAGTTTATTTCAGCAGACTTGAAGACTTTAAACGTCAGGAGGGCAAGAAGGAATTCCCTCTGCCCCTGAAGAATCAAAGCACAAGAATTCTAGTAAAACCTAGTTGTGGATTTCATAAAGTAACAGAAAAAATGTTTTTTAGAGGTGTCAGGTACAGAGATTATCAAGAGAACATGTTAATGTCAGAGAGGTTCTATAAAGTTGAGTAACCCCTTTTAAGATAAAATGGGTTTACTAAAACTCTACTACATATAACATATCCCTTCCAGTCTTGGTTAATCAAATGTTAGTGCTTAATGCCAGACATCTCTTTAAATCTCCCTGCTATTGGATTCCTGTTTTCTAAAATGCCCTGTGAAGACCAAGTTTCTGGGTACTCCTATGGCCAATTTGATAAGGTGACCACTTGGAAAAGCTTTCAGCAAGTCAAAATCCAATCACTTCAGAGCAACTGTAGGTCATATAATTTTCTAGTGTGGCCACTGCCAAACCAGTCAGTATCTTTCTCTGATCTTCCACCTCATGTGTTCAGGTGCCATGGCTTGTTATTACTATATTGGGGTATGTGATTGGCAGTAAATCCAAGGTAGTGTAATGGAATCAAACCTTTCATTACTCTCATTTGCCAGCTTTACGGCACCTGAATGATGGCAGTAAGGAAGAGGAAGCAGCAAATGCCACCTGTGATGCTCTGTCTTGGGCTCGCCCCTCACTCTGAATTCCTCTGGCAAATGTGCCAGCGCCTGATTCTGCTTCCATTTTCATTCTCCTATTTCACTCTGGGAGCCCGACACATGGCTAGACCTGACAAGAATAAATTTATAAGGATGCAAGCTACAGAAGCCTTCAATATATTCCAGTTAAAGGTCCACGGGGGCAACAAAGAAATCATCTCTAACTCAGTTTCAGAGCACTGTAACAAGGGCATTTTCCAGGGGAGAAAAGTCATGCTTTATTGTTACACTTGCAATGTTCACAACTGTTAAAGACTTTGCCATCTCTAAACGATAATACATTAAAGATGGTATTTCAGCATCTGTTAGAAAAGGCAGGGCCAGAGCCTGATGCGGGCCTGGGCTCCTCTTGTCGGCTGCACTTACACACACACACACACACACACACACACACACACACACACACACAATCAGTTATATATCCTGATGCTGCAGTGAAGCTAGCTAATCAAGTTTTGTGGCAATTTTTTTCCCACAGACTAATTTTTATTAATTAGAGATGAGAAAACACTTTGCCTTGAGCAGCCTGCTGATATGCTAATATCTCCAATTGCTGAAATGCTAATGATTAAAAAATTGAATCCTCACGTAGACAGAAGGGAGCAGAGTCTAGTATCATAAGATTCAGGTGAATCCCTTCTCTGATGCTTCTGGGACAAGTTGCTTTGAAAAAAAATGAGCCTCAGTTCTTCCACTGGTAAAATGGGCATCTCTGGAGGATTGAACAAATGCATAGATGTATCTTGTATCTGATCAAACATATTACTTATATTAGTTCTATGTAAATATAAAACCATATGCATAAAATCATATGCATATTCATGTCCTGAGAGATAAATGGGTCAGCTTCAGTAGTGTTTGCGATTTCCTACAGAACTGTATTAAAGGGAGAATAAGTACTGTTTTGCAAAATGTCTCCCCTCAGTAGGTTTTGCAGATGCATACTAATGTCTTTGAACAACAGGATTGGAACAAGTTTGAAAATTGCATCATGAGGAACTGGGTAGATTGTAAAGTTACTTTACTAAGTGACCTGAGGAATCAATATAAATAAATATGTTAGAACATGGCACACACTGAGATGTGAGTCAGTACAGTACATCTATGGAGTACGACATTACGCAGCCTTTGAAAATCATGTTTTAGAAGGATCTCACATGAGGGGGAGAAATATTTTAAAAATATATGTATATTTGCATACATTAATAAAAATAAAATTCACGAAAATATATTCATTCATTTAAAAATATTTTTATGGTGCCAGAGATTAGAACTAGATCTTTACATTAGGCTACATCCTCAGCCCTTTATTTAAGAAAATATTTTTATTTTGAGGCAGACTGTTGCGATATTGCTAAGTTGCCTAGCCTGGGCTTGCTTTTACAATTCTCTTGCCTTAGCCTTCCAGAGTTCTAGGATTATAGGTGTGAGTCACCATACCAGGCTCATTCATTTTATATAAATATGCATATGTAAATTTTTGTCTAGAGAAAAGACTAGAAAAGAATATGTAAGAATTACAAGAACAAAAATGATGAAGGCTTGCTTATTAAGAATTTTTTGTCCCTAAAAATTAATTTTACATTACTACAAATTTGGTATAAATACCAATTTTTACATGAATATTAAAAAATTTAAATACTCATAAATGAATAGAAGAGTAAATGTAGGTCATCTCAAGCAACAGTATCAGTAGGTTTTGTGCTCCTCAGTAAGCTGTCACACTTTAAGAAGAAAGCTGAAAAAAAATTTATGCAGATAAGTAAGGCCGACAGGCAAACTCCTGCCAAGATGTTGTTACTCTGAGTGTGCCATCGTTAGTAACCCTTATGATGACCTTACGGGTTATACTGTCATGTTTCGCTCTGGCTTGCAAATTAGTTTAAACAATGACAATTAGAAGACAGGAAAGTGGTGGAGAACATGAGCCCTAGAGTCAGATTCTGGTATCAAAATTCAGTAATTGACTGACTATGGGCAAATTATATAACTCCTATGATTCAATTTCCTCCTCTGTCAAATAGAGACTATGCCACTTCTTATACTGTGGATGTGAGAATGTAAACTACTAATCAGAGTTCTTAATGCATACTGAGTACTTGAAAATGTTAATTGCCATTATTAAAAATTGGCAGTAAATGAAATGACCTAGAGTTATTGTTTTAGAATCCCAGACAGGAGTACTATAATTGTGATAATAATTAGAGCAAGAGTTCTGTCAAGTACCTCATCCAACCTTGAAGGAGTTTCGAAATATGTGACCAGTGGTATGTGCTTCTAAGGGTGACCACCCCAAATCTGCATCTTCGTATCAAGGCGTCATCTTTCCATCCTGCCTCTTAATTCAAGTTCTCTGTTTGTTCTTTTCAACTCACTGTCCACTGCAGCCACCTGCTGTGGAAGGAGTACTGCCTAGGCATTTGAAAGATAAAGAAACGTGCCATTCAGATTTTCGGGAAGCAGAACTTTGGAAGTAAGACAAGTCCATAATATGAATTTTGTCAATGTAATCAGAACTCTGTCCATGAAGTCTAATTCATACTAAGTAAAATCAATGAAGGTGTGACTTGTTGATCATTTCAGGAAAATGAATGTTTTCATTCACCTCCATTGAAATAATGCCTGGCATAGTAATTAATCAATAGTTGACGTTGAACTGAATAAAAGAATAAAGAAGAAAAGAGAGATGGCAGAAGGAAGGACAAAGGGCAAGAAGGGAAGAGGAAGATGGTTCCTAATCTAGTATCATTCACTCAGAGGTGGCTGACTTCCCTCTCCGGCCCCATTCAGAGAGATTCTAGACGATGGTCCCAGACTCACCGCCAGGTGCTTGCTTGAAGCCTGCTTAAAAACAAACAAGGCTGATGACCCAGAGCCAAAACCTTGCTTAAACACACATTCCAGAGAAATCTAGAACTCAAAAGAAAGAATGGAGCCAGAAAAAATAGGATGCAACAGAATCTTGGTCTCTGCTCTTCCTTTGTTACACATCACATACGAAGACTCAGCTTTCTTATGAAGCTCCACATTGTTTTGTTTTAATCTAAAGTGTGGAAAGCCCTGAGTACTTACACCTGATGAGCTTTCATCCTAGATCTGGGGAGAGCGCTTTAATGAGTTCTGACATGGATTCTCTTAAATCCACATTTTCTTACATTTGATTTTACAACTTTGTCCTTAACAATAAGCTGAAGATTTGAAAATCTCTGCCTTCATCTTTCCTTCGATGAAATGGCTTCTCTCACACATTCAGTCTCGTCATTCAGTTCCAAATCCACATTGCACAAATGAATAATGACTTACAGCACCCTGAAAATTCCATTCTATTCCCCTACATCCCATGGTCTTCTCCAAAACAGATCACAAATGTATAAACCAACTTTAAGTATTGCAGATGACATCAACCCAGCCAGTCATAAATCTCAAAACTGCATTTTTCTTTTTTGGTTATTCGTTGGCTTTCATTTTTATTCCTTATTTTAGCATCTAATTCCTCCCATATTTTAATTTTAGAATTACATAAACAGTATTGTAGTTCTCCTTTATCCACAAGGCATACATTTTAGAGGCCTAAAATCACAAATAGCATTGTAAACTATATGTAAACTGTGTGAGGCGTTTTCTCATCGTTGAGACAAAATACCTCACACTCACAACTTACAGGAAGAGAGGATTATTTTGGTTCATGTTTCCAGTGGTTTCAGTTCATAGTCAGGTGACTCCAAGTCAGCAACTCTTTGTTAGAGAGGTCTGGTAGAGGACAGCTGCTTACCACATGCTGGCCAGAGAAAGCAAAACACTGACCCAGGGACAAGAATATACTTTTCTGGGTCAGACCCGCCTCTTCTAACAAGGCTCCACCTCTTCCAACAAGGCTCCACCTTTTAATAGCACATGCAGCTATGAATTCATCCGTATATTACGCCACGATCCAATCACCTTCCAAACACTTGAGACTTTGGGCAGACATTTTAGCTCTAAATTATAATGAGGACTGTTTTTCCATTTACATACAACCTATGATAAAGTTAAATTTATAAATTAGGCAAAGGGAAAGTTCAACAATAGCTAACAATGAAATAAAAATTATGATAATATCTTGTAATAAAATAACTGTATATGCTTTCTCTCTTTCAGAATACCTTCTTCTGTCACCTCTTGTGATGATACGAGGTGATATTTAAAGGAAGCACTTAATATTCTATGTCAAGACTGCATCGCCAGCACAACTACTCTTGCGTGCTTGAGTGTTCGAACCAAAGCACTGCAGTGCTGTCACAGTCAATCTGCTAACCCAGAAAGCTACTAGGTAACTAATGAGCAAGTAGTGTAGACGGTGTGGATATGCTGACACCAGGATGGTTCACATGTCAGGTGGGACAGAGCCAGAGCTCGATGTCATCACATGCCTCAGAAGAATGTGCCATTTAAACTTATGATTGTTTATCTCTGAAATTTTCCATGTAATAGTTGTAAATTTCAAGCAACATAGAAGTATAGAAGTTAGAATATCTCCCTTCTTCTCTCAGGAGTGACCATCATTGACAACTGAATTAATAGCCTTCGATACTTTTTTGTTTTTGTATCTTCATAAGAATATATGCTCACAAAAGGTATTAAAAATATAAATGGGATGTAACTGTATATTTTACTGTGTAATTTTTTTGCACTTAGAAATATGTTTTGGAAATATTTATACACCAAATCATATAGAATCACCACTTTTTCTTTTTAGCACTTCTATAGTTTGCTGTTCTATGAACACACCATCTTGTGTTGTACAATTTTCAGCTAACTGGTCATTTATGTTTCTAATTTTAATTTTAGCGAATTCTTGTTTCAAAATATGAATGCACATATGCAAATACATGTATATATAAAACACCCCATCAGAACAGTAATCATTAAGTTGAAGCACATGTACATCTAATCTTTTAATAGAAATTGCCTAAGTTTTCTTAAAGAAGGTTGTCCAAATGTGAACTTCTATTCTTGGTTTCTGTGGGTATCTATTTTGATTCCTATGCATCTGTGCCAGTGCTGAAATTTTCTGAGCTATTTTTATTGCTTACTATCACATAATTGAAAAAAATGTGCCTCATCTACATTACCTTGATGATTAATTAGGTCAAGTATAAGTTTGTATTCATTTTACTTTTTTACCATCAATTTCTTCTACTGTGAATTTGGCTATTAACATAGTGGGCTATTTATTTTTCTTAATGTTTATATTTTGTGTAAAGACTGATTTTTAAAATCTACACTTGTAACAAATATTCTTTCTTGATCTCACCTATGCCTTTTATATTCACTTATAGTGCTTTTTAAAGTCTACCTCAGAAAGGAACATTTTAATGTTATAGTACTCAAGGTAAATACACTATGATTGTCACCTTTATGCCTGGAGAGTTTTAAAGCTGTGGTACAGAGGGGGAATTCAGGCTTTAGAAACTGGCAGTCCTTCCGAGCTAAGGCAACTGAGTCAAGAACCCAAGAATGTCAAGGCACACTTCCTCGAGAGCAACATTTTAAAGAGAGAGAACACTAGACATCTACAGTGGAGGCCCAGGGGAAATTCATTTGAGTCCTATTAAATGTAAGTGCTTAAGGAAATAGGGAGGCCAGGGAACGGGTCACCCCACGGATGAGAATAAGCACTGTTCAGAGCCATATAGTATGTTCTTAATAGCCTCTGGTTCACAATTACCTCACAGTGTGGTTTGAATCTAGCATGTCACCACAAAATCTCATGTATTTGGATGCTGTAGATTATCTAGGGAGTGATGTGTTGCTGGGAGAATGAGGACTGGTCTGGAGGGATAGATTATATATGGATTGGATTACAGGTATGTGGATTGGATTACAGACATGTGAGGGGATTTTAAACCTGGAAGAGGTAGAACATTGAAGCTGGACCCAGAAGGGGAGGATCACTGGGATGGGACCTGGAGGGGTAAATGCAACTTTCACCCTTCCTCTAACACTTGACTTGACCTGAATTGACTTGGCATCCTATTTGTTATTCTGTGAAGAGCTGCCCCCACCTTCGCTTCCTCCATGTCCTTGTACTATTGCTAGCCACCTATAAACAGACTGTGACCTTCTGAAACTGTGAGCTAAAATAAACATTTCTCCCCTAATTTGTGCATGTCAAGTATTGAGTCACAATGACAAAAATGTAATTGAGACACCTCATAAATTGGGAGGAAGCTTTAAGACCTTAAGAAAGGTCTTGCCAATGGGAGAAAAAGAAACAAACAAACAAACAAACAAAAACCTTATGACATTCACTCCATGCCAGGAAAAAAAAAAGCTCATGAATATTTATAGAAATATAAAAATGCAGCATCCAATAAGGTAAAATTAAAAATGTCCAGCATCTAATAATAACTGGTCCAAAAATAACACAAGTGATTAAAATTATTACTCAGGGACACTGAAATAGTTATTGCAACTGTATTCTAGTTGTTCAGAAAATTAGAAGAGTTAACATGTTAAGAAGAGGTGTGGAAGATACTAGAAAGAGTCAAATAATACCACAGTTTGTGTATCCATTGGTCTGTTGATGAGTATTTGATGACTTCCATATTTTAGCTATTGTTAGTGTGCTGCTATGAGCATGGGTATACATATATCTCTGTTGTGTGTTGTTTTGGCCTCTTTTGGATATATTCCCAAGAGGGGTGTCACTGGATCGAAGGGGATATTTATTTCTAGTCTTCGGAGAGATCTCCATACTGCTTTCCAAAGTGGTTGTAGGAATTTACATTCCCACCAGCAGTGCAGGAGGGTTCCTTTTCCCCCACAGCCTCGCCAGCACTGATTACTATTTGACTTGTTGATATAGGCCATTCTTTCTGGAGTGAGATGGTATCTTAGAAAGTCCAACAGCCTAGAGGCTTTTGCAGGTAAATGGAAGAAACTTGAGAACATCATGCTTAGTGAAGTGAGTCAGAAGCAGAAGGTGAAACATCGAATGGTCTCTCTGATATGAGAGTCCCAGAGCACAACTCTTATGGAACTTAAGATGAAAAACAGAGTGAAACAGGGGGGTAAGGTGGGGGAGGGAGGGAGGCGAAGGGAACGGGAGGGACAAAAGGAAAGTGGGAAAGTCTTTGTCATCTTGACAAGAAACGGATGTGCACAAAATGCTCAACTCCATTATAAACCTTAAATCTTTCACTAATACATATCAATAATGTGGGGAAAATTTTTAAAAAGGAAAGAGCCAAAGAAAACTTGTAAAGATTAAAAATTAGTATTTAAGGTTAGAATACAGGTGACAGGACTCATGGCAGATTAGACATTGCAGATAAAACCAGTGAACATGAAGACACAGTAGCAGAACATAGTCATAATGAGACAGCAAAATAGCTAGTAATTAGTGTTATGGTTTGGACATCAACCTTTTCTCTCCATATAGTAGTAGTATTATATGTTAAATATAATAGTATTAAATATAATATATAATAGTATTAAATACGTTAATCAGGACATGCTGGAATCTTTAAGAGGTAGAGCCTGTTGGGAGGTGATTTGGTTTAGTCATTAAGGGAATCATCCTCAGGAAGGATGAAGCGACACCTGAGATCCCAGCTACTTTCTGTGAGAGCAAGTTGGCACAGAAGGGCAAGACCAACCCCTCCCTGCTCTCTGCTGTCTGGCTTCCTATCTTTTGTTATGTTCTCTCTGAGCTGTTTTCTCTCTCTCTTCCATATATTCCCACCATGATGACATCCACTGGAAATGACACAGTCAGGATCACCATCACCAGAGGCTGAACTCACGTGATCACTTGATCCTGAACTCCCAGTCTTCAAAGCAATGAGCTAAATAAATTTCTGGGTTTTTTTCTTTAATGAAATGCCTGTCCACTGGTAATTTGTTATAGCAATGGAAAATGGACTGGTGCAATCAGTGTGCTGGGGACAACTTCAAGTGGATACATGTAATTGGAGTATACAAAGAGGAAAACACGTTACTAGAACCAAAATATTTTGTTAGCTAAATTATTTGTTATCTAAATTCGATAAACAATTTACTATTCATAAATATATTTACAATTTTATAGACCTCAGATCCAAGAAGGTCAAAAAAATCACATGAGACACATGAAGGATACCACACTAACGCACATCAGAATCAAATTGCTGAAAAAGAAAAGATACAAAAGAAATCTTACAAACAGCCCAAAGAAAAAGACATTACATATCAAGCAACAAAGATAAGTTTGACAGAATATTTCTCTTTGGGAGCAATTCGAGAAAATGACAGTACTTCCAAGAACTTAAAAGCTAAAAGAATAACATCAACATCTAGAAGTCTTTAACTGGTGAAAGTATCTTTCAGAATCAAAGCCCAGAGAAAATGGATTTAGGTATTCCAAAGCTGAAGGATTCATCACCATCAGACATACACTACAAAAAAATTAGAGCTCTTCAAATATAAGGAAAATAATAAGTGGAAATAAGGATCTACACAAATTGAGGAAGCTTAGTGGGAAAAAATCCTTAAAAATGTGAGTATGGCAGAGATCTTCCAGATAGATTGCCAAAAGCATGTTTCACAAGAAAAAAGAAATCAATTATACTTCATCAAAATTAAGAACTTTGAAAGATACAAATAAGAGAAAAAGAAAGACTACTCCCTAAACAGAAGATACAGTATTTTCAAATCACAAATTGGATGAAGAACTTTCATTTGGATTGTGTGAAACTCTCAATATTTGGCAATAAGGATACAATCCAATACAAAATGGACTAAAAGAAAACATGTGTGTGAAAAATAACTTTAAAAGCACTCAACAACATTAGTAGTTAGGGATATGCTAATTAAAACCAAAATGAAATGTCACTGCATGGGCAATAGGATGGCTACCATTAAGAAGACTGATCATACCAAGTGCTGACAAGGACTTAGGCAACTGGAATTCTCACACACTGCTTGAGTAACTGTTAAATAATACAATTAAAAAGAAATAATTTAGAATTTTCTTTAAATTATAGGATCCACTTACTCTGGTCCTAGATATTTGTTCCAGAGATGGGAAACTGTATGATCTATGCAAAGATCTGCACATGAATGATCTCACAGCACTATTTGTCAGTATAAATCTAGAAACAACCCAGATTCCTACCAACAGATGAAAGATAAGTTATTGTTTATTTATGTAACAAAATCCTATCCAGTAATAAGGATGAATACATTGTCAGTATAGGCTCTCGTATGAATGAATCTCAAAATGGTTATACTGAATAAAAGGAGACAGACAAGATTCCATTCCAGAACTCTTGAAGATGGCAGCTCACCCATAATGACAGAAAGCGAGTCAGTAGTCACCTGGCAACGAAGAGAAAAAGCAGGAAGGAGCAAGGAGACAGACATCACAATGGGATCTGAGAAAACTTGAGAGAGATGTTTATGTGCTTATCTTAATTATTGTTCTGCCTTCCAGATTGTACACGTCAGAATTTTATCAAAGAGCACACTTGTGTTTATTGTATGTCAATAAACATTTAATACTTTAAAAGGTATGGCGATAATCAATGGCATAATTTATCTGTTGCTGCAAAGCAGTCTTGGCAGTTTAAACATCATAATCATCCTCTCAAAGCTTATTTAGGTTGAGGGCATGGGCCCGGCATATGCAGGTCTTAGGATCAAAGTCCCAGTGGCTGCAGTGAAGGAACTGTGTGGGCTTCATTTTCATCTGGTGATTTGACTAAAGCAGGATCTACTTATAATCTTCCCAAAGCTGTTGGCAGAACGTGTTTCCTGGCTGTGTGGATGAGAGCTTCAGAACTGTTGATTGTGAAGGCGATGCTTCCTTCTGCTCCGCGGTGCCAATCATAGGTTCTATGTCATGCGACCCCTCCCAAAGGCAGTTCAAGTTCACCACATGGTGACTTCCTTCTTCAGAACAACAGAAGTAGAGAGGCAACGAGTTGGCTAGTAAGATAGACTCTAATAAACACAAGAAAATCCAGGAGTGATCTCCCACCAGGTTTTTTTTTTTTTTTTTTAAATATCCTGTTGGTAAGACATTAGAGGTTCCACTTATATTGAGGAGAGTCCACAAATGTACGTTCGCTAAGAGGCAGGGGTCAGCTTAGAATCTTAGAGTCCACACAGACATTTCTCACCCCTCAGTAACTTTTGAGGTACATTTTTATTTACTTATGATACTAGGGATTAAACCCAGGTCCTTCATACAGAGCTAAATCCCCAGCCTGGTTTTTTTTTTTTTTTTTTTTTTTTGGTTTGTTTTAGCTTTAAGGCAGGATCTTGAAGGTTTTGTTTTTGATAGATGCCCTTTATTAAGCTTTCTTTCTATTCTGAGTGAATTTTCCTAAGTATTTTAATTATCTTTGAGCTCATGTAGCTCTTTTTCATTTCAACGCTTTAGTATGACTTTGGCATTGAACTCTATCGAATGTAATTTTGGTGTCTATAGATATGGACACATGGATTAAATTTTAAAAATCTGTACATATAGTTATTTTCAATATATATGATATGATATTAATGTCTAACACCATGATGAGTGAGTCATGGTAGAATTCCCGGGAAACACCCTTTTAAATATGCCTCTTCATTTTATTTGCAAGTGTTTTACTTAGGTTGGTGGCATTTAAATTGAGAAATAAGCTTGGACTATAGCTTGCTTTTCATTGTATGCCATTTTATTTTGTTATACTAGTATTAAAGAAGCAGTTAGAAAACATTCTAACATTTTTCTTTTCTTTAGAACTACATGTATAATAAGGGAATTATATGTTCTTTAAACATATAGTACAATCTCCCCAATGAAAACCATGTAGGCTTTCTTGCTGCTCACAGAGCAACAAAAAAGAGGAATGAAAAAGGGCTCCTTGGCCCTGCAGCACTCCTGCAGTTGCCCCAAGGCTCTTTCCTGCTATTTACATTCATTGTTTTTGAATTTGGAGTGCCCTGGAAAATTCCCACCCCAATCTGTGTGTGTGTGTGTGTGTGTGTGTGTGTGTGTGTGTGTGTGTGTGTGTGTTTACTGTACTTACTGTGTTTTGGGTTTTTTATGATTCACTTTCTCTGTGGGCCTGATCCTGTCTACTTATAAAATATCACCTGTTCCTACACTCTCGTAGTATACTTCATTGTGATGAAAAGAATCCATACAAATTTTATTTTGAAGGAGTTACAGTAAGTTACAGTAAGAGACAAAACAAAACATTTTCTTAAAAAAGTCATCTTGGCCTTGCTTTATTCTACTTTATTTTAAAGAAGGTTGGATTAAACTTAGATGTTGAAATTTGGTATTAAGTAAAAGCCTTAAAATTTTGGATTTATGTTTGAACTTTTTCAGATTTATTGGGTTTATACAACAATAAAAATTCCTTAGAAACCAACTGAGAGAGAAAAATAATATTGTCAGCGGATTAGATCCTGGTTTTAATTGACTGATTCATAAGTTTGTGCAATACTAGGAATTGAATATAGGGCTTTCACATTGAGTATTTCTTTTTTCTTTTTCTTTCTCTTTTTTCTTTTCTTTTCTTTTTTTTTTTTTTTTTTTTTTTTTTTTTTTTTTTTTTTTTTTTTTGAGACAGGGTTTCACTCTGTGGTCCAGGCTGGTCTTAAACTCACTTCAGAGCCCAGGAGCCCAGGCTGGCCTTGGACTCAGGGCAATCCTCCTGTTTCAGCCTCTCGAGTGCTGGGATTACAGGCATGCACCACCATGCCCAGTTTATGTGGTGCTGGGGAGTCAAACTAGGATACTTAGCACTTGCTAGGCAAGGGCTTTAACCTCTGAGCCATTCCTCCAGCCCTCACATTGAGTATTAAACGTAAAGATCCCCAGGGTTTTTTGTTTGTTTGTTTTATTATTTATTTATTTTATTTTAGAGACAGGGCATTACCAAGTTGTTAAGCTGCCTGGGCTGGTCTCAAACTTCCTGCCTCAACCTCTCAGTGCTGGTTTTAAAGCAAGACTAGTGACAGTATCTTAGGTTAGAAATAATGCTTATTCTATATTAAATAAAGCGACACAGAATATATATAGTCCAAGGTTTTTATCTTTTCCAAGATGATACTTTCTAATAATGCAGATTTTGTGGCAGACAGTTAAGTCATGCAGCCGTATTTAGATGTTGTCATCAAACTCAATTTTTGTCAGGTAACCTTGAATGCCACAGAATTAAATAGATTCAGGTAATTAGTGTTTATAAAACTAGTACATTCAATAGAAAGCTATTAAATTGAAATAAGATGAGACAAACAAAAACCACCTATATCATGAAAAAATGAAGGTCTGGAAGATTTTTTTATGCATCTGATACCCTTTCCTTCTATTTTGATATGAGTGATTTATCCCAGTATCCCACTAGAACATCCAACAGTTACCTTAACTATAGAAAATTTGGAGTTAGTTCGAAGTTAATTTGTAAGAAAAAAGATTGTGTAATTAGGGGAGGAACTATGGCTGCGCAAGGAGATAACTAGCTGGAATATCCCAGACAGGGGCACTGGCTTCCTGACCCTGAAAACACAAGCGCTTCGCTGTCACCGTAGCTGCAACTGCACGGAAGGATCCCCTATTCTAGCTGCAGCCTTTACTCTCCACCTGTTCACCTGGAAAGCCATTCAGAAGGCCGTGCCTTGGTGGATGCAAAAAGAGGAATGCCCTCTGGTCTTTACCCACCTTGGACCACACCGGCTTCAACGTGTTATATCTACTCTCTTCATTAACACTCAACAAACTCTTTGGCAAAATGCCTGTACTCTTCCAGACTTTCATTATTGTCTGTTTTAAGTTTGGAAATTCTAGTACTGTTTCCCAAGGTAACCAAAGGGAAGAAATAATTGCAAACAACAACAACAAAATAGCTATCAAAATAAGATGCTAAAAATATCATCGGGCTTAATGAAGAAGACAGCGCAGAAGGAATAGTTCAGAAACTAAAAGCTTAGAAGCCACTGGCTTATATGACTTTGAACTCTTATGCTACAACCTTTCATTAATTTAGGGAATTTAATAACGAAGATCTAATCTGATAAAAAGGAAAGAGGTCTTGTGGTTATACACTGGAAGCAGGCAAATCCTCACACTCATTTCCACATTTCAGTGGCCTTTATTATTACATTTTTAGTGACGAGACAATAAAACGAGAACATCCAAACCTCTATCTTTGTCTTCATCCTAGCGACTGATTAATGTCAAAATGTCACATCCTCCTCGCTGTCAATAAACAGAAACTAAAAGCTGCTATTTTGCTGAAAGATTTTAATGGCACCAAGAGAAGAAACTGAATTAATTGGTACCTTTGAAATGCTTGAGATTTCCAAATATCTGATTTTTTAAAAGGCTACCTAATCTCAGAGATTAAGGAGAAGAGAAATGGAAACGATTTATAGAGCAGTTTTATGCAAAGAAAGAATAGACTGTCCTCTGAACTGTAGCAGGAGGGCAAGGAGAGAAGGCTTGATGCGCTCAGTCAATCGTGTTTCTGAGATTCTCATCTGCTTTGTTCTGAGATGAAGTCTTTACGGCCTGTATCTTTTGAGCATCATAATGCCAAATTACATGACTCAGATATGCTCCAACCCACTCCAAGGGGCAGCTCTGAAATAAAATTAGAAATGGCACACTAATCCTTAGCTTTTTATTATAATTTTATTTTATTTTAAAGTAGCACTTACATTATAACAAAATGCCCCTTGTGTCTGCTAGACTCTGGTATAAATGAAGTGGAAATTAGATACACAAGCCTGCCTATGACATTCAATCACGGAAAACCTTCATTCTCGTGTAAATTAAAATGATCCTCTGCACAGATGCAAAAGAACTCATCCAAGTAAAAACATTTACATGTAATTTACAGAATGTTTTCTCCCTTGGAAGCAATTGCTTCCCCCAGAATCATAAAAACCTACATTTTAAATGTTGACTAATGCTCAAAGACACAGAACCAAGCTAATAAACTGCCAAAATTGAAAGAGATCCAAGTGGGAAATGGAAAATAACCATACATTTTGATCTTCACAAGAAATGTTTATCTGACAGTAATTTTAGGGACTGCATTAAAGAAATTACTTAAATTATAATTACTTCTCTTTTAAATTTGCCTCCTAATAATAGGGCAAAACGTACAACACAAGATTTATATCTTCTGATGTGGATACTTAAATTTCATGATAAGATTTATATCTTCTGATGTGGATACTTAAATTTCATGATAAGATTTATATCTTCTGATGTGGATATTTAAATTTTATGCTCTGAACATTATTTTTTCCTTGGTCCTCGTTAGCCTGTCCACAGGATGACCAACCTGGTGATGAGAAGGGCCAGTTTGGCAAGCCAGCGCCACATCCACTCAATGTGTGGTTTTGCCCTAGTTAACACAGAACAATGGCAACCGTAAGTCCATTTCCCTTGGGTGCAGAGCACTGACTGTGACTGCACACCGTAATTCCTCCTTTCCCTTGTTTATTGCTTATAATTTTTGCCAGCGGGGACAAATCATTTCCTCTCCCTCTTCCTTATCTCTCTGATCAATGAAGGGTAATAAATACATACTCCTGGTGCAGTCGGAAAGACAAACAAAATAACTTCCTGTTGAGAAATGCGCCAAGAAACGAGAGGGAGACAGAATGGGACTAATTATGCCTCAAGCTTAAGTATAAGAAAACCAGTGACTGAGAAGGAATTTTAGTCCTGGGCTTTTGCCGCTCAGGCGAAAGGGGACTATGATGCGTTAGGAGCTCTCAGTATCTTAATAGACAGAATTACACAGTGTCATCGGGAGAAAACCCCTCTTAGCTGAACACTGAACTCTCAGAAGACTCGCTTGTGTATTTATATGGCATACTGACCAAGGTACTGGATGGGACCCTCCAGAGAAGCTCCACAAAAATCAGTAGCATTGTTCACATGGTCATTTCTTAGATTGATCCCAGATCAAAGCCAAGGGCAACATGTTAAACTGTAGCTCTGTGAGGGCACTGCCTTGAGAACCTGAGGTCACACCCCGTGGAATATAACATTCCGGTGGTCAGACTTGAGGAGAGTGGGAAATTCGCGAGAAGCTTTTGTTTTGGCAGGGCCCTAGAGCTGTTGCTCTCTGCTAGGGGACACTGTCAAATTGAGATGCAGAACACAGCCAGCAGCTATTGTGTATCCTGGTAGGAAAAGAGCTCAGGTGGTTTTGGTTTCTGACAAGCTGGAATCAGGCTGGCTCTTTGTTATGAAAATGAAGTGCTACAGGGCCCCCTCCCCCATGGGGAGGCCCCTGAAAGATGACAGGGAAGCAGCCATACTGAACTTTCGATTCTCCAGAATGCTGAATCATACCCCAGGGGGGATGTGACAAGGCCACTGAAGAAGGAAAAGGCCTGATGTGGGACTTATCTAACCGCCACGAGGAACCTCCATACGCCGAAGAGAAAGCTTCATTTTGAGCGCAGCAGCACTCAAGTGAACCTGCTGGAATGCCTCAGTCGCCAAGCAGCCCCTGGACAATGAAGCAACTCCCTCACTCCGCTGTGCTACTGTGTGCATCACTTTCTTGAATGCTGAGAGTTCCTGCCAGAAGCCAGGATCTTGGTGTTCACATTATTATACAGAGCAGTCATTACTTGAAGTAAATAGGTGATTTCTGTTGTTTGTTCGAACCCCTCCGTGGTTGGGATGGTGGCACTGGGCCCCCCATATAAAAGAGGGGTGTACCGTCCTCTATGCTAAGCAGGTGCATGTGTTTCTCGCTTTCTCTAAAACCTGTATCAACCTGCTGGAGTACAGATGAAAAAGGAAGAAGAAATCCAGCCAGCTTCTAGGATTTTCCAGCCTACGTATTGACATCCTCACCAGAAAACAAGATCTGTGAATATGAAAAGGATCTCAAGTCAAGGATTCTTTTTTAAATCAAATATTTTTTCAACAGAATCTAGCACACCTTAACAGAGTCCAACCAACAGTTTGATGCTATTCTAGAAATGCCTCCAAGAAAGTCCCTGTTGAACTGGCTGTATGATGGAAAGCATGGAGCGTATTAAGGCCAAGGAGTAACAAAGGGCTCCTGAGGGGACAATGGCCAACAGCTGGATGAAGGCAGCGCAGAAGAGAGATGCTGGTATTTGCTGTAGACCTCAGTGGGATGACCTGAGGGGCAGCAGGGAACTACCAGCCCAAAGCCACAGACTACTGATTCTAAGAATCTAGTTACAAAGCAATTCTTCCCCTGAAATTTTATATTAAAATACCTGGGAAAGGCACACCAGAGACCAAATGAATGCGAATCAGATGTTTCCATTCAACAAGAGACAGGCCTGGAAGTACAGGGGGCAGGGGGAAAGATGTATGTGTGCTCCAGTGGACATGCGTATGTGTTTGAAAGAGAGTTGCAGAACAGAAGTCAATGGAGGCAAAGAAAAAACTTACTTAAATGGACAACCTTGGACTTGTAATTTGGTAGCTTAGTCCCTCAGTCTTTCCCAGGAAAGACAGAAATAGAAAAGTACTCTAGTTCACAGGATATTTGTGAGGATTCAAGTTAAGAAAACACATAAAACTCTTGACCCGTAATAGATACTCTATAAATATTCATTTTGTTAATTATGTTGATTTCCATGACTTTGTCATTTTGTTTAAAAGTTGTCCTAAAATGCAGCTGAGGAAAGAAGAGTTGCATGAAAGCTATCTGGAGCTAGAACAAGAGAAACTTGTTTTCCTGCCCATCTGGTCCTGAAATACGCAAAAAGAAAGAAGCCACTTCTAGACGTCTAGTGCCATGGCTTAGAACAAACTAATTCATATTTATACCCAATGTTCCACTGGGGAACCGAAGTCCAGTTGGTTTCTAGGAGAACATGCTTATTTGCACACCATTATTCTTTAAACATTTGCTGGTAAATGGTCCTTTAGGACATGCTTTTAAAAAAAAACAAACCCCTATTGCTTTTTGCACACTGTTTTCAAAAGCCTCCGTTAATAACTACATTTCGATCAGATCTCTTAGTACAAATGAACCTCCCATCAAAACTCTAAGGGCAACCCATGATATTATCCTTGCCAATTGAAATTCTCAAGGTGAAATACATATGTGCTGTAATTGGCACCTTTGAAACATCATTTTCCCATGGAAAGCTTTCAGAGTTGCTGCCAGCAAACGCAGGCTGGCAGGTCCAGAAAGGTGAGGTTTGAGTAGGCATCCTTCATTACCAGGAGGTTTTACCGGAGCGACAGAGTTTCAGCTCCCTGTCAATCATGCCCATCTTCGGTCTCACAGGAATCCGCAGGCACTAAGCTGGAGGCGTCAGCCTGTGCAGATACATAATTACCCTAGCCGGGCCATTTCACGGAAAGGAAGAACTCTTTTATCAACACTGCTCGCCCAGAAGCAGTTGCAAAGCTGCAGCTTCCCCAGCACAGCCTGGAGAACAGAGCGCTGCCGGCCAGGCAAGTGGTGGACAGGGTGCGGCGTGTTCCCTTTGGATGCGCACTCATTGTTGATCTACAACTTCTCAAATTCCCAAGAAAGGATAATGGATTCCTATGTTACCACAGCAAAAACTCAATACCCAAGCCCTTGCTTGAAACAACTTCTTCCAAAATGTTCATTGTTGTGAGCTAAATGATCACTGTGATACTTGGGCCTCACCAACATTTTGTAATATTTTAAAAATACGAAGTTATGACTTCTTTATATTAGTCAAGTTTCTTCAGAAAAACAGGGCCAATATATGCCCTGTATACACAAGTGTGTGTATCACATGTAAAAGTAGATCTCAAGACTTTAAATTTGGCTTCAATTCTCAAGTTTTCAAGGATCTTAGGTTTCCTGAGAGAGCTTAAATAGCAACATTCAGCTTATACTACACGCCAGTCACACAGTATCCAGCATACTAGGATTTTTAGATTGGGGCGTGTGTGTGTGTGTGTGTGTGTGTGTGTGTGTGTGTGTGTAATACTTTATTTATGGGATACCATTTTATATTTCAATACAGTGTGTAACGATCAAATCAGTGTAGAATGCCAGTGTGTAACTGGCATTTCTGTTTTCTCAGACATTAGCATTTCTATGTGTTAGGAACTTTCAAGTTCTCTAGCTATTTTGAAAATGAGTAATTTTTGTAGACAATAGGGACCATGAAGGGGAGGAGGCTCTCAACTTTCAGGGTCTCAAACCATAAACTCCAGTGTCTGCCAAACTTCTATTTCAAACAGTGCTTAATGGTCAAGTCAGCTGACTTTAATACATGATCCTTATCTTTGGATTGGTCTTTGCAAAGTCATTGGAGGCAACTATTGGTTGAAATGTTGCTTGATCACTCACAATTGCTTAATTCAAACATTTCGTTTTCTAGTCCTAGCAGTACAAATAAATGAAAGTAAAAACTCCCTAAAGAGTGGATTACAGTACTCTGGTTCCAACTGTCACTATCCTCACTGTCCTCAACAAAATCAAATAGAGAAATTTCTTTTCTTACTGTAAGCTTTTAGTCTACTAACAACAGTGTTGAGAAATATACCAGAGGTGATAGAATTAATTTTCTCTTGTTTCCTTTGCTTTGATTTTGAGCCAATCAGGATGGACTCATTGAGAGCTGTGTGTCAATTCAGGGGCTCGAGTTACCAGTCAGAGGTTCTCAGCCTTTAGTAAACAGAGAATCACGGGAAATACGTGCAAATACAAACACTGGGGCCCTATCTCTCAAGACTGTGAGTCTTATGTCTGTGCTGAGGAATCTACAATTTTTAGGAAATGCTTCTGCCATAAATGTTCAGTGTTCCTGCAGAAGGGAAGAAGGTGGGGGCTCAGTGCAGAATGAAAATGCAGGGCACTCCTTTAGAATTACTAGGGATTTCAAAATGGCGGCAGCAGTATATTTGTATTCAATCAGGTGTGGGGGCTTTCTTTCATTTTTTTCATTGATGACTGATCCTGGGCCTTCTGCATTGATCTACATCCTGAGACTTTTCCTTCACGACTGCTCTGGTGTATTCATGTGACACAATTAGAAGAGACACAGCCTTGACAGCAGCATCTTGACACGAAAGTGACATGTCATCCTAAACTGACCAGAACTCTATACAGAGGGTGAAAAGCACAACACCCAAGGTGAAGTGTGGAAGGGGAAGTGGACCACGGGGGGAATCTACTAAGCTTAGCAGAGAGGGATGTGCACTGAGGGCAAGAGGGAAGAGGTACTCAGGGTTCTGCAGGTTCTAACTAGCTGTGTGTCCTTCAAGCAAGCTAAGACCTAATTAAGTTGTTAACAAAGTTTTAAAACTAGATGACTTCTAAAACCCACCTCAACACCAAATGAGAACTTAGAACAAACAAGGAGTTTAACATTTCAGATTCTTACGAAGTCCAGGAAAAACATGCAATGCTGAAACATTGCAATGGTGTTAAAAACTGTGCAGAATGAACACTGTAAAGGTCATCATTGTAATGGATTACAACAAAGAGAATGTAAACTTTTCTGGGCTGGAGAGTTGTCACTGTGGTTAGGGCACTTGCCTCATAAATGCAAGGCCCCATGTTCAAATCGCACTCCCCAGCACGACATAATAATTAGCCAAGTGTGTTGAACCACACCTGTAATCCCAGTACTCGGGAGGCTGAGGCAGGAGGATTGACATGAGCTTCAGGCCAGCCTGGGCTCCATAGTGAGTTCAGGATCAGCCTAGACTACAGAGGGAGACCCTGTCTCAAACAAAAAAACCAAATAAAAAAAACCCAAAGAACTAAAGTGAAAGCATAACAAAAAATAAAGAACCAACACTTTTTATATTTTGAAACAGTCTTGTTAAATTTCCCAGATTAGGCATAAAATTGCAATCCTCCTGACTCATCTTCCCAGAGCGCTGGCAATATAGGCCTGCACTGCCAGGCCCAGATGCCTTTGGGGGCTTCCAAATGCACAGGGCCACACAGCGTGAAGGTGACCACATGCTTCCTCTATGTAGTAGGACTAGAGAGTCCGAAAATGAAAGAGGAAGACACTGAAAGAAAAGAAATTACATTTGGTGCCTTGACACATCTGGGAAGGCTGACTTTGAACATATGTGAGGCCCACGGGGGCCTTACGTTGGTCTCAATCATGTCATGGCTGTGATTGGTATGGGTCATCGTACTGGTTTCAATGCCTAGAATTCTTGTGGGTTTAGTAGAACCTAGTGTACTAATTCCCTTATTCATACTTCTCCTATCAACTTGCTTGGTATTGGGAGAAATCAAAAGAATACATAAAATTAAACCAAGTCAATCTGGTAAATATAAAACTTATGATAAAATTAGAGAACTTCACTTTTTTAGCATGGGAATTTCAAAATCATTACTCACTATAATTTTACAGAAATTTAAAAATGCAACTTTTAAATGCAAACCCAACTTTGAAAAGCTAAGCAGATGAGCAACCTACGCTCATGAAAAGAGCAGTGGGGGAGCCCAGGAGGTAGGGAAGAGGCTCCTGTCGCACCACGTGGGCATCTCCTCAGAATGAAGTGGCTTCGCATAATTAGGCAATTTTCAAAGTCCCAAATCCCACAGACTGAATCAGTCCCTACACACTTGGACAATCATAAAACGTTACTTAAATTAAAACCAAATGCTGAATACCACAAAAGTTATTTTTGTGAGAAGTCCCAGGTGCCCATGTTGATACCTCTCACACTCCAAAAATTCATTTTTTTTTTGAGGTACCAATGCCCAGAATGCTGGGAGAACACAGAGTCCTCTTCACAAATGGACATTTTCTTTGGAAAACACTTCTCTGTCTTTTCTTCGGAATCAAATTAGGACACAAAGCCTTGCCTTTGCTGTGGACTTAACAACAAGAAGGCGGAGTACCGGAGTACCGGGCCAAATGCCCCCCCAGCTCTTGCCCGGCCCCCCAGCTTTTGTCTGCAGGGCAGGCAGTACTGGGCAAACATTCTAAGCCTCATTCCCGGGCAGCGACGGTCTTTTCAGCCCTCACACAAAAGCGCCCATTTAATGTGGGCTGTAAAGCTAGCTTGACAATAAATACAAGAAAAGGTCATTTGAGATTGAACACAGCTTTCCAATAATAGGAATTATCTGATGCAACACATGGGCATGTTCTTCCCTCACCCGGGAGAGCAGGAGACATTTTAGGTCAATAATGGGAGGAAGAAATCTCAGATCTACCGTGGAATTAATGAAGATCTTAAGCATCAATATGTAATATTTGGGCAGTGATTAAACTGAGAATGCCATGGTTGTGGAACGTAAAGCAAATCAGGCATTTTCCCCATGCTAGGAAAAAGGCTAATGTTCTTGCTTAGCATTGTCCAGTGTTTTCTGAGCAACTAAACAAACATAATATCCTGTTCCATAATAGCCAACATCAGTTGATATAGATTTCCACTATATAATATGTATATGTGGTACATTTTTTCAAATGCAGTAAATTGCAATGGCCTCTTCTCAAGAGACATACAATATCTAACAATTCACTGACCTAACTGTATTTTTCCTATAGGTAAGTCTACTGCTAATTTGGAATATTTTTTTTAAAAAACAAGGTTTCACTTGATAGTCCAGTGTGGTCCTGAACTTGCTACACAGCCCAGGCTGGTCTTGAACTCACAGCAATTCTCCTGATTCAGTCTCCTGAATGCTGGGATTACAGGTGAGCACCACCATGCTCTGCTTTGAAGATTTTGAAATAACATCAGTAATGCATCATAAAATACATCCTAACTTTCCAGAAGGTATGTAGGACATTAATAAAATCTATGCACGGAAACTACCGCAACTAGTTCAATTAATAAAGAAGAAGAGATAAATCCGATAAAAGAAAGTACTGAATTTGCAGTTATAAGGAAAGGAAGGAAAATTAAGTAGCAAGTCATTATTTTACCTCAGGTACTTTAAATTTTTCTAGTTATAAAATTAGAAACATTTAATAGAAAATTTTTACTTTTAATGACTAATCCATCATAATAACTGAGCACTATCAGTACTAAGACAATATATGCATGGAAACCTTCCTACATTATATGAATATTTTTAAAAAGTTTTATGTGTATGGTTTTATTATTCATTTCCTTCTTTTTATGAAACTCTCATCATTAGTATCAACATTAAAGAAACTTCGGCTCCTTAAAGGTCAACTAATGTCATAATGAGACTAGATCTCACACCAATATGTTCATCTGTTCACTTTGCTTTTGGTATATAGCTATTTTCAAAAATTATTTGAGTACAATAGTGAAGACAATCTTTCAAGGCATAGATCAGTTTACCAAGAGCTTACTGATTATGCAAGAATTATGTTTTGCTATGAAGTTGAGCAAAAAAAATAATACTCCAAAGAAAAATTTTTAAAAATTAGACATACTTCCTGCTTTCTTGGAGTTGTAAGACTTAGTGAGGGGGCCAGATTTCCACTTGGGGTTCGAGGAGGTAGAAGGTGGTGGTGCTTTTTAAATACAGTGTCAGCAAGCTCAGGCCCTCAGCACCACACAATAGCTGGGCATGGTGGTGCAGGCCTGTAATTCCAACGCTGTGAATTCTAGGCCAGTCTGGGCTACATAGTGAGTTCAGGATCAGATTGGACCCCACCTCAAAAAAAAAAAAAAAATTAAATAGGGTGTCAGGTTGCCCAGATTCAACTTTTTGTCTCCTTTTAGCTCAATTTTGGACAGACAACTCAGCCTACTAAGTGTTGTTTCCCCCTTTGTAAAAGATGAATCCTTAGCCTCCCTTATTGGAATGTTACAAGGATGAAATTAGTGAATTGAGGTAAAGAACCCATGAACAGCAGCAAGGGTAAAGCACGCTCCCAGAAAGTGTTGACTCTTACTGTTAATCAGGATACAGTCATTTCACACTGGGAGATAGCCCTGTCTTCTTAGCAGGTAAGACTACTCTCCCCTTTTTCCTTAATTAGAAACATCTGGCCCTTGTTAGAGTTAAGATACATATTAAAAACTTGTCTGAGAGTTAAATTTTTCTTTCTTGAATTACCTAGTAAAAAACAATTACAGAGTTAACTTACTGTATTAGAAACAATGTTTGCCACTTGAAAATATGTTTCGGAGCTTGGGAAATATTTCTGTAGGGTAAGAAAATCTAATATAATACAAGGACAAATGGACAGAGTTTTGAATGATATGATCAAATAGTATGTTCTTAATATTGCTGCCTCGCCAGTGCCTCCGACAGGGGTCAAGGTGAACGTTCAAGATTCTAGAATGCTCTACAGATAAGCAACGGCTATCAATGGTACCCCAGGAGCAGACTGTTATCCAACTGTGAATTTCGAGTTTCTGATAAACTCAACAAGAAAAAGAAATAGAATTCCCGAATTTTCTCCTCTTTGAATGTCTCTTTCTTCTACCTCTTTTACTTTGAGGCCCTGCTAAGTAATCATTAAAACAAGGCTACATTTCAGAGATTTGTCTTGTTTGGTTTATTATTTCAGTGAGAATATTAGCTTCAAACAACAGTCTAATAAGATCAAGGTTAGACAGCTGCAGTTTGAATTTGTATAGTTTTTTTAGTCTACCCTTAAGCCTACAGGTATTCCTCTTACTATGGCTAATTTTTAAAAAACACATAATGTTAAAGTGATATGTAACTCTAAGCTGTCAGTTGATTTCTGTGCTTTATTTCTCTTCATTACAGCAAAAGATAATTGAGTCAGTAGAGAGACAGATTTCTAATTGAATTATCTTAATCTAACACTGGAAAAAGTTTAAATTAGATTTGTGTTAATGGTGAGTCGGTCTAGAGAAAACTCTCCAGAGTGTGTGCAAGTCTCATGTTTTATTTTCTAATGTAAGAAGAAGTACATATCCGAGGACAACAGAGTCAAATATTTCTTCTATAAATTCACCAGGGCTGGAAATAAATAATACATGCAAACATTTTTTACTGCCACTCTCATTCTCAAACAAAATTGTCTCTGATTTCCAAAGATAACCTGTCTTTAGAAGCAGAATAACCCAATTCTGGGAAGTGCTGATTTGTGAGTCTGGGTGAGCTGCTTGCGACCAAATTATCTTTCTTCCCAGCATCCCTCACTAGTCCTTCCCCTCTCTTGCCCTCCCTCCCTCGACTTCCTCATTTCTTCTCACTTCCTCCCTGTCTGGAGATTTAAGATGTGCAATCTGGCACTTTTTCTCTCCTGAATTTCAGGTTGTCTTTTTTCCTTAAAAAGTTAACCAGTATATAAGGAGCAATATGGTATATCAAGAAATCAGAATGAAAAATTTTCTGTGATGGGTTGGATCTAAAATACAACCCAGTAGGCTCATGTGCTGGAGGCTCAGTCCCCAGTCTAGTAGGGTTTGGAAGGGGACTTCTGGGAAATGATTGGAACATGAGGGTTCTGACTTCATCAGTGGAGTGAGTGATTCACTGATGAGTTCATAAGCTCCGTGGGCACATTAGGAGGTGGGGCCTCATCGGATGAAGCCAGTCCCCAGGGGCGTGGCTTTGAAGGGTATATTTTGTCCAGGACTCCTCCCTCTCTGCTTCCTGGCTGCCATGTGCAGAGCAGCATTCCTCTGCCACATCATGTTTTGACCTTGACGCAGGCCTACAAGCAATGGTGTCAGCTGACTGGAAAATGGAAACTCTGAGGCCATGTGCCAAAATAAATCTTGCGTCCTTTAAGCTGATACATCAGGTATTTTGTCACAGCAATGGAAAGCTGACTATTATAGTCACGAGTTTCTGTTTTCAAAAGATTAGAGTTTGTGAAAGGGAACATTGTAAAAAAATGACTTCCTGAACTCATGATACAGCCCAGGGGGCCTCAAACTCCCAGCAATCCTCCTGCCTTAGCTCCCTGAGTGCTGGAATTACAGGCATGCATCACCACACCTGGCTTATGTGGTACTGGAGAACCAAACTCAGGGCCTTGTGCTTGCTAGGCAGCACTCTAATTGCTCACTCAAAGTGATATCATATTAATGACAAAAGTTATAAATGCCAAAGGAAAAATAAAGTGTTTCTGTAACACTGAAAAGGGCAACCCTCTGTCTTAGAGGTAGGGAGTGGGTTTTTAAAAATATGGGAAGTCTTCTCAGAACACAGAGCTGGA
Source organism: Ctenodactylus gundi (assembly GCA_004027205.1). Classification (NCBI taxonomy): domain Eukaryota; kingdom Metazoa; phylum Chordata; class Mammalia; order Rodentia; family Ctenodactylidae; genus Ctenodactylus; species Ctenodactylus gundi. The sequence continues at coordinate 111,475 of PVKB01001234.1, read as the reverse complement.
GCTTACCAGGTGAGTGAGACACTTTTGGTTTCTATAAAGGGCATCTCTTCTGCACTCCTAAATCAAATTAAATTTGGCCTCAAGCTACCTCTATTGCAGCAATCTGCAACCTAACTTAGCAGGTAGAAAATTGCAACCTAATTTAAGAATATACTCTTATAACAAGTACAGCCTCATCCAGAGTAATTGAATTCCAGCCAGTCATAGGCTGTCATCTGATCTGATGATGTCCATCAAAGCAAATGCTGAGCTGTAACCAATCAAGCAGCTTTCAGATGTGACTTTCTTTTCCTGTGCACAAATACTGCCTGCCCTTGTTACTGGTGGAACTTTCTAAACCAGGTGTGTTCTATGTGTGGCTTGCAATTTTTTGCCCTTTGTTTTTGTTACAGCGCAACATTTTAAAGGAAGTTTTAGCTATTCTATATGTGTATTAACTATATTATGTATTGTATATATGGCTTAAGACAATACCTTTTCGTGCAAAGTACACACTGAATTCTGCAGATTTAGTAGTTTGATTTAAATAGAAAATATCACCCAAAGATTCATGTACCAAGGGCTGGATACCCAGTGCAGCATGTTCAGAGCAGGGGCCTAGAGTGGCAGCTGGATCAAAAGGCCCTAAACTAATCAACAAATTAACCCGTTGATGACTTCCTAACTGAATGGGCTATGAGGAGGAGGGGCCCAGTTGGAAGCAGCACGCTTTGAAGGGTACATCCTGTCCTCAAACCCTTCCTCTCTCTCTGGCTGATTTCCTTGCACTCTGCTTTCTGGTTGCTAGGAACTGAACCACTTTCTTTTTCCAGGTTTTTCTGTCCGCCATGATGATTCTGCCTTGATCTTGGACTCAGAAACTGAGCCAAAACAAACTTCTCCTCATTTAAATTGCGTATGTCAGGGATTTGGCCACAGTGATAAAAAGTACACAGTGTTTTTAAAGATAACATTAATTTAGTTATATCACATTAAGTTTATGTTATTGAAGCTAATGGCATTGTTTCTTTATACTTTTTAAAATGTGGATTCAAAAAAATCTAAGTAATTTTGGTATTTCTGCTGGATAGTGGTCCTCCAGATATTTTGAGGGATTCTGCGACAAAGCTCTGTTTACTCACTGACTATATTGGAGGTCAACTCCATTTCTCCTTTTCCTCTTAGTGGTAGCCGTGTAAGTGACACTTCTGCCCCAAAGCAGTTGTCCAGGCTGGCCCAGTCAGCTGACTGCTCTGGGGGCAGGACCTGGAAACTGGATCCACGTGGACGAATCATCTCCCCACAGCACTAGAGGAAATGCACAGGTGTAGAATAAGTATTTTCCCAGAAAGCTGCAGGGATCTGGGCTCCCAGACCAGAGGCTGCACTAAGTTAGGCCAACAACATGGTACTGTCTCAGTCAGAGGGAGCCCTGTATCTGCAAACCTGACCTCATTTAGAGCCTTCGGAGTACGCATAGTTCCTTTGTAATTGACTCACATACTATTAGGGAGCAGCATATCCTTACAGCACATTTCTCTGAGAAATTTCTAGGATGAAAAATGAAGTGAACATTCCTTCCTCCTTTGTTTATTTAAATGGTCACATCCCCCTACCCACTGCAAAGCCATCACCATCTGTTTTCTGTGATCTAATTACAAGTGGAATAAGCTCTTAATTCCCCTTCCATCACTTGAAGATCTATGACATGAGCATGCCTTTACAAATACCTCCAAAGTGCTTATTTTTGTCACGTCTTTGATGCAATTTATAGGGGTAAAGTTATTTATCTGTAGAGAAATAACTTTCAGTCAGATGTGTTTGCGTGACATAAATTGACATGTTTTATGTCGGTCTACTGTCTGGTTTTCCAATTTTTTTACTCCAGTCTATCTTGGAAACCTGGGAATAAATGTACCAACAAGTTAAATTATTTTAAAAACCATATAAAATTCTAACTCTTTAAAAAGAAATAATCACATTCATGAGGGCCTTCAAAGTCCAGTGTTGCAGGGTACGTGATTTGGTCTTGTATTTCTAGCACACCACAGAGTGGCTTATCTTTCTAACATCGTTGGTCTTCACCCTTAACCATCTGGGGAATTTGAACTCTATTTTTAGCCATTTCATGAGTTGCCGATTTAATGCATTTAAAAGAGTGCAGAGCAGATGTCTAAAACATTGAAGGTAATTAATTAAGTCCTACAATTTCCAGACTACACAAAAACAATTTGCCATTGCTTGTAAAATGGTGTAATTGAGTATTATAAATGTTTCCAGGCCAAGACTTGCTATGAATTATTTAGTGCATCTGTCCTAATTAAAGACCTATTGGAAGATTAATGTCTCGTAACCTGACAAACTACTTTACTTAGTAACAAATTATCCATATAATGACCTCAAACTAAATTTATATAACCCAAGAAGCCAACTGAAAGAACTTACAATCATGCTTCAGTAGAAGGAATTTTCTCTGCATATTTACCGTCATCAGCTTTTAAGACTTGTAAGTGCAGATCAATCCGAGCCAAAATAAGTTTTCTAATGACATTTCTAAGTGTAGCAAAAAATCCTATAAAAATATGTAATTCCTTTCCCCTCCAACTCACTTGTTACACCTGATACAAAGAATCTGAGCTGAAGAAAAAGGTAAGTAAATGTATAACATTAAATGAATTGGTGAAAATGGAGACTCTCTTTTTATTCATAAGCTAAGCTTGTATTTTTAATATGAGATGTCCCTGGAGGATTTAGAATTATTTTTCAGTGATAGGAGAGATATCAGATATTCAGCAAAGTATATATTAGACCAAGTATTGGGACATTGTCCTGTGAGAGTGAAATTTCAGAAAATCCCATGGAATTACAATACTGATTGTAATTTAAAACTAAACTTAAAAGTGAACTGGAAGAACCAATTCTTCTCCGGTGTTAAGGATCTAATGTGTATACTATGGCTATAATCATTACTATAATGTTCTGCTTGAAGAACAGATACTATACCATATACCACAGAACACAGAGAGGGGTCCCTCGGCCCTTGCTGATGGCATCACATGGCAAGAAATGGTTGGGAGAGGGGAGAGGCTGAATCAGCAAAGGGAAAGTTTAATTTTTTTTTGAAAATGGAAGTCATTTTCTTTCATCACAAATGCATTGCCTATATCGCAAACTTTTTAAACAAGCATTTTACTTATTATTTCTAAATCTTTCCATCTAGATTTCACAGGAAATTTTCAAATGTTTCAGCAACTCTCAAGATATTTTTCTTTCTAACATAAATATTCATTGCTCGTGGTAATTTAGAGTACAAACTATAAAATCCCCATCAGTATTAAGTGAAAGCATTGAGGAATGCACTAAAGTATAGCAACTTGGCCACAATGACAAGACAAGAGCAAGAATAGATCTGTAACAGTAGCGAGAAGCCAGAATGTCATATATACATATGAATGGAATATTGGCAAAGTGCTTCACTGTCATATGGCCAATAATAATTTGTTCATTAACTTTAGTTCACTCTCATCTGCACAGAGAGATAGTCAGAAAGCTGTGTCTGGGATCTTCGCATTCACGCAAAGCCACGGCTAGTTAGCATTTCCTCTACAATACTTTCTTTTCCATACAGACTTTCACATACTGGATTTAACATCTCATTTCTATTACCCCTGTATGTATGGACTAACTATTTTAGCAGAAATTCAAATCACATGCTTTTATGTTAAGAAAACTCAACAGAATATGCATTCTCATTTTTCCTAGGCCTCTAGAGTGTTAGTGTTTGGTGGTTTGTTGTTGCTATTGTTGTTTTTTTGATTCCAGCCAGAGACCACCTGGCACAGAAGTTGCACCTCTAGTCAATACAGTAGGCGGAGTGCCTTTCTGCCAGGTTGGAAAAAGATTAGTGAAATGATGTGAGGTAAAAGCCATGTATTCCTTTGAAACATTTGTTTTCTCGTTGTGAGAATTTATAAATAAAAATTATAAAGAATATAATTAAAAATGTCCATAGCTCCATCAACCAATGACAATCTTAATCCACTAGCAATTTGGAATATTTGCCTTTTTTTCACAGATACCCATCACACAGCGAAATCTTTCTTCATTGATTTTTGCACCTCACACATTATACTGTGACGATTTTCTAGTGATCTTGGTGTCTTATGTGTCTCCTGGAGGAAATGACTCCTTCCCATTATGACTATGCAGATTGTTGGTGTAAGGCAGAGGAAATGGGTAGTTAAGATTCAGATGTCTTGTAAATGGTAATTCGAGAACTTGACTCTAAGATTTCTGCTCAGCAGCAGGTGGGGTCACTAGAAGGCAACCATGCCCGTGTGCATGCTCCTTGGAGCTCTCTACAAACAACTGTGCTCCTAAATTCTTGAAAATAGCTTGCTAGAAAAAGAAAAAAAAATGAATCTCAGCTCCCTAAGACACAATGACAGTTTAAAAATCTATTTCAAAAATAATATAATTATAAAAATAAAAATAGGATTCTATTTTCAAAGGTATCAGAGGCATGGAGGTTTTATTATGTTAACTCAGTTGCCTAAAGGTTTAAGATGTATTATTATATTATGTCTACTGTCCAAATATGTTTTAGAATTTTATTTAACTCATAGGTTATCAATAGATATAAATGCATCTTGCTGCTTTGAATAGACAATCACTTATTTACTCATCTGTTTAAATATTATTTTACACTGAAAACAGTTGGCTTTAGCAAAACACAATGAGAGATTTCTTGTTCTTTTGCTTAGAACATGTTAGAATACCCTCCTCAGATATAGACTGAAGGCTCGGCCTCATAAATATTCATGATAATTCCCCTCAGCCATCCCTGGATCCTTGAAGACAAATTCTCATTTGAAAGCATTTCTGGAAATATTAGGAAAACACACCCAAAAAAGAGAATCTTCGAGGTGTCCATTCATGTGTATATCAATCCACCTCGTAGTGGTTGATACTGGGTGCTGGAATGGAGAAACAGCTGAACTTAATGATGTAATAGGAAGATGAAGGTCTTACAGCTTTGCAGGCACAATGTCACAGGATTCCAGGGTTCAAACAATAAAGTGGTCCGATTGTAGTCCAATTACTCTTGCACCTTCTTCCACTTTCTCTGTTATGTCTCTGTTTCTGTCTTCCTTTCTCTCTGTTACACACACACACACACACACACACACACACACACACACACACACTAGAGTCTGCATCTATAACATGTAGACAATATATTCAGATATTCTACGTAAATAAGTCTCAACATCTCTCTACTGCCAAGTCTCCAATTCAGCTCTCTCTAAGAAGGAAAGTATGATGCATAACAATTGACCACAAAAGATGCTCAGACAACTAGTGAGATAAGTGTGGAAAGCAACATATATGACTTCTGTAGTGCAGCTTTATTGATATATGTTAGTATAGGAAAGACTGAAAAACTCTCTGCAATAAAGAAACACACTTCAAAGTTGTTTGCCTCCAAATGACTCAGTCTGGAAGCATTTGTTCGTTTACATTGCCAGCCCTAGAATCCAGCAAGAATACTTTAGCATTAGCAGGCTTAGACACATGTGGGATCCAAGAAGATTTATACAATAGCCATCTTCCTAGGACAGAACTTGTTTTATAAAATTTATGTCCCCTGAAAAGTATAAAGTCTTGTAAAAAATTAAAATCTTGGATTTTCCTCTGTCACAACAAGATTCCTTTACAAATCTCTGATTGAACAAGCTCTGCCAAAGGTCTGATCTTTTTTGAAACATGGTATTCTGTGATCTGCTAAAAATACTTTATGAAAAAGACATCTTGTTCTAACACCTTTCTGGGGTGTTATGTAAGATGTACAAGAGATGCACAAGATGGTGGACATTAATTTATTAACCAAATGGTGGTAGACAACTGCATTAATTTATTAAGCAAATCATTTCTCTCATTTTAGACTACTTGGAAAGAAAAACATGAAAAGGATTGCTAAAGTTAATGATATCCACCCCAAGTATACTTAGGAACTGACACTTTCTCTCCGGAATTGTCAAACAGTGAAATTGACATTTTTAGCCAAGTGTCTGGGCGTGAAAGGCGAGGAGGGCATTCCCTCGGGGTGGGATTCAGCCCTTCAGCATGTGCAGCTGAAGATGATGTTTATGCTGCCGGGTGGCAGAACACTGTGTAAGTTCTTTTAAAGAGGAAAGAAACCGAAGTGTAATATTGAGAAGAAACAAGGACTTGGGAACTTTTCCACCATCAATGACAGACAAAACCCTAATAGCTAGGGGGCAGATTGGGCAGCGAAGACAGTACTGACAGGTGAACAGTAAAAGGTCATACCTTGGGTGCCATTTGCCATGATGACACATATGTCACCTATAAATGTCTGCATGGAAGAAAATGCCACTAAAGAAACAAAGAGGGAAGAAAAAGATGTTGCCTGACTTAATCCTCAGCTCCATTGCACAACTCTCTGGTAAACAGCCTTCTACTTAAGTTTTCGCTTCAGTGGCTTTTACAATTGGCAACAAAACCCTTTAGCTTTTCATCATCACTCAAGGCAGTCCAATGTGCTCTTTAAATGGATATCCAGGTGTTTTACAACATCTGTTATACTTTCTAATTGATGAAGTGCTCAGCTTTATAAATTAAGGTAGTTATAATGTAGCAGAGAGGAGTTTTTAATCCAGGATAGACTTGTTCCCCTGCTAGTACTTCTTACCAGTGAGTTCTAGAATGATACCGCTAAGACCCCACATAAACTTAGGCCTCTAAAGCCTACCATTAGTTCAGAGGATATAGCAAAACATTGAAAAATTTCAGCCTCTAAAAATTTAAAAATATATATTTTTAAATTGTGACTCTTTATCTTTGACCTGGTCTTGTTAGGTAGAATAATTTTTTTTTTCTCCTATCCTTGTTAATATAATCCATTGGAAAGGGGAATCATTTCAAGATATATTGAGAACTGCCATGACCTCTCACCCCTCATCCGGACCTCTTGCTCTGATCTTTACATGGCGCTAGTGGCACTTTTTGAAATGCTCTCTCCAAAGCTAAGACTATTGGTCAAAACACAGTCCATAAGATGGACAATTTCTATATCAATTTAAAGATATTCTTTAAATTGGAATAAAGCTGACCACAAAACTCCTTTCTGGAGAGCGTATACCACTTTCATATGAAAACATAAAGGTACCTTCTTACCTCAGGTAAGAAAACTTAGGTAACTTCACATTTGTAATCTCAAAACACTACTTCTGGAAGCGACAATAAAAGAGAGTTATGAATTTTACTTAACATAAAATTTTGCTTAATGTTTACTTTCACACGTGAGCTCTACTTGATAACATAAAATGGTACATTTATTTTTAGATAAATTTGTTATATTACTGCATTTGATACGAGGACATAAATTCTGAAGAACGAACAACTGTTTTTGCCTCAAATATAGCTTTTCAAAATCCATCCCAGCTCCCAGGGTGCAAGTGAAATTTCTGAAGGATGTCAACAGCAAGGGGAGGGAGGGCAGGGTAGAGCTTCTCATGTTCAGATGAGTCATTTCACTTTGGTAAAAAGTAGACATTTCTGTAAGACTGAAGAAATAAAATATAAAATAGAGGACCAGTCTCAATGGAAAAATCTCAAATGCTTGGATTCTCTGATAGTGTTAAAATCTGGCAGCGAAGTGACCTGGGAATTTAGTCTTTTATTTTAAGAAAAGGATATATCTTTTATTTATTCATCCTTCTGGTATGGATTACAGGATCTTACTATGTTCCCCAGCTTGGGCTCAAAATCTACAGCCTCCTGCCTCAGCTTCCTGAGTAGCTAGGAGTATACATGTATATCACCGCACACAGTTAATTTAAATTTTCATCCATATATCTGACAGGCATTAGAAACACACTTTCAAGAAAGAGCAGAAATCTTCTAGTACTCAGCCTGATTCTTCAAAGTATTTGTGGACTCAAAAAGATAAATCTGCCAGTCTGTCTGCTATCTATCAATCTACCTACCTATCTATCTACCTATAATCAATACAACTATCACCTACTTATATTCAACAGTAACAAACAAAATATCCCAATCTACTCCCGGTTTATTTTGTAATCTACATTGGTTTTACGGTGACTTTTCTAGCAAATGCTGTATTAAGGAAGATTAAAAACTCCTAAGGCCAAAGGACCGCCTCCGAATCCTTGGAGAGGATGTTTTCTGGCCTCAAACTGGACTGCTCCCTTTTGGATCGCCATCTCCATCACAAAGCCTAGAAACACATCTGTTTATGAGGAGTCTGCATGCTCTGTTGGGCTGCTCGGAGCTCAGGGTGACTGAGCAACATCTGCCGTCACAGAGCCAGGGAGGGGCATCTACCCCAAGTTCACGCAAGGGGCATCCTTCTGAGAGCACACTTTCCAGGATTTCTTTCTGCCTATTTCCCCTTGGGTTTGAAGGACAGGTCCTGGAAAGAAGTATCAGGGTTTAGAAGTGAACTCCAGGAAGGGAGGTCAGGATGGAAAGTCAGTCAAAATTCTTGTTAAAGAAATTCATCTCAGTCCTACAAAAAAATAAATAAATAAAATAAAATAAAGTAAAGGACACTTCTATCTGATTGTTTCCAAGAAGTCTGATAAAATAAAAGGTTCACTGACTCTGAGCATCACAAGTTGGGAGCTGATACAAACGAATTTGCAAGCCAGACTGGAAGTAGGGGGAGTCATCTTGGATTGTGATACAAAGAAAACTAAAGTTGTATCTGGCCCGGCAACTTTTAGAAGAATTACAGTCAGTGGCAAGAATGAATAAGGAATATTCAATTTTTCTTTTTTAAAATACCTTTTGTTTTTGGTTAATACTCATTCAGAGTACATATTAGTGACCTTCAGCGCAATATTTACACACACATTTATACATCAAGTATTGATCAAACCCAGTATTTCTCTGTCCTTCTTCCCCACTCCTATGCTACCTGAGGGGCTGGAGACTAAACTCAGAGCCCTGCACACCCTGGGCAAGTGCCCTGTCACTGAGCTACACTCCTAATCCCAGAGAAGGCCTGCCGCCATCTACTACCACTGGGTTGGAAGTGACAGAAACACTAGAGATGTGATTGACACTGTCAGCTGGAAAGGCTCTTGCCCTTAATTCTGCTTTACTTACGCAAGTGTTGGCTCTAACAGCTGGAAAGAGCAATCTTAACTTTTATGTAATAATATAGATATTTCCTGCAGTTAAGTACTATTTATCATTTCTATTGGCTCTTAATTACTGTCTCATAATAAGAAGGAAAAACATGAATTAATGCATTCACACAATTAATTTTCTATTTTGAAATGACATATTTCTACAGAAGTTGTGGCTGTCGGTGACTGTCCACTTACTGGCTTGAGAGCCACCTAGCAGAGTAGGACAGCATACTCCTGGATGCACCTGGGAGGTGTCAGCAGAGACAACTGACAAGCAGGCCAGTTAAGGGCAGCAGTGGGGGGTTGGGAGGGGATCCAGGCTGATGCGGGTGGCACTCCCATCGGCTTAGAGCTCAGAAGAAATGAAAGAAGCCGGAAGAGGAGGTCAGCCTGCCTTCTGCTTGGGCAGGTTTGTCTTCTCCTACCGCCCTTGTTTGTGAACATCAGAGAACAGCTTCTCCAGCCTTTAGGTGTGTGCTCCCACCAGTGACCATCCACGGAGCTTGTAGGATTTTGATTTCAGACCGGTGGTCATTGATTCTTCCTGCTCTATGGCTTCCAGCTTTTTGGAAGAGCCATTGTGAACTCTCCTGCCTCTGATTCCATAGATATATATGAAGGCATTTGTCAGATAGGCTTTTGTAAATATATTTAATAGTCAATAGATTGTTTTTCCTCTATGGAACACCAACCAGTACAGAATTCATTTACACTTGATGACTTGGCAGAAACAGAGAGGGTACAGTTTTATTGAAGAAAGCTATCATGCAGTTCTCTTAATTTTTGTATTCTTATTAAAAGCAAACACTGAGTCAAGCTCTTGTATTTAGACAGCTGACTTCTTTCCCAGTCTGTCGGCAGTGCACGTCGGGATGTGACCAGCCTGGGGAAGTACAATTCTTACATCTATTGCTGGCCTTTATGAAAGCTTTACAGGTCAAAGATGCATGGACTTTATTTAAACTTCAAAGATTCCAAAGTAAAGAATTACCTTTATGAGTGTGTATAAAATTTATCTTGAAATATTTGATCTTTTTTAAAAAACGTGTAATAGTTTCATAGTAAATAAGTCATTAATTAAGATACTAGCTGTTATGTCCCTAGGAAAGATGTGTTGTAGCTGTAACGTCCAATACCTATGAATGTGACTGTATTTGGAAGTAGGGTCTTTGTATTATGTCATCAAATTGAGATAAACCATAGGTGATTAGTTTGGGCCTTAATTCACTATTGGTGACATCTTTATAAGAAGAGCACAGCTGGGCGTGATGGTACATGGGTGTAGCTCCAGTACTCTGAAGGCTGAAGCAGGAGGATTGTTGGTCCAATCCCAGCTTGAGCAAACTAAGCAGGATCCTCTCAAACACATAAATTATGAAACAAGGGCTTCAGATGTATCTCAGTGTGACCGTCCAGGATTTAATTCCTTAAACTAGAAAAAGAAAGGAGGGTTACAGTGGGGGAAACAGACAAGATATGCTAAGGAAAGGATATATGATAGCAGAGGCTATTAGTATGATACATCCATGGATAAGCAAAGCCAAGGACTTTCAGCAACTACCAGAAGGTAGAAGAAAGCCAAGAAGCACTTTCTACACAGAGCTTTTACAAAGAACGAGGGCCTGATCTTGACTTGATAATTCTAGAATCCAGAACTGGGAGTTAATATAACACTGCTGTTTTCAACCAGTCAGTTTGTGGTACTTTGTTAGGGCAGCTACAAGAAACTAATACACTACTATTTTGAGTATTTCTAAACAAAAATAACAATAATTAATTTGCATTATAGGAAACTTTCTCTAGTGTCCATAGAAAGAATTTCTACTCTATTTAAATATAACCAAATTATTTTATGATCTATGCTTATGAAATTATCTTATATTTCAATAACTTAATACTGAAGAACGTTTTTCAGTAATTGGCAGGAGACACAAATGAATGAAACAATAAAAAAGAGTAAGATCTAATTAACATGTGCCAGCAAGCCACAAAGCGTATGTTGAAATTTAGATTCAGGACTAATGGAAAAAGAATGTCTTGAAAGTGTGGTGTTGTTGATTAATTATCAACATTGGCTCCCTCATTAATGAGGGCAGCTATTAGTGAAATCCAAAGGTAAATTAATCTTTATAAAGTTTATATAAAAATTGTATAACTTTTATTTTTTAGCCACCCACAAGATGCTGAGTCATGTGCCGATCTGTGAAGGAATACCAACAAGGCTTCATGGTCCCTATTTCATCTTTCCTTGTAAATAGTCTTTCTCAAATCCACGGACATTAAAAGGACTACACCACAGACTCATTCACCATCCCATCGTAAGTACCTGGACATTTCAAACCCATCTGCTTATATTATTCGTGTTTACTCTCTTCTTTAGGTGATTTCCTATTGTAAATGTCTTGGTTAGTTTTCCGTTGCTACAATAAAATACTTGGCTCATGGCTATGGAAGCTGGGAAATCCAAGGAATGGTCTGGCATCTGGTGAGGACTTTGGCTGTGTCAAAGGGTCCCATAAGGTGAGACAACGAGCTGAACATGCTAGCTCATATCTCTCACTATTTATAAAAGTACACATACCAGCACAGGGGCCCTAATTTGATGACTTTATCGAATTCTAATGACTTCCTAAAGGCCCCACCCACACCCACAAACACCATTAACAATAAATGTGGTGACTAAGTTTCTGACGCATGAACTTTTGGCGGCTATATTCAAGTCATAGCTATACACATGGCCAGGTGCTCTTGAATCAGGTAGAAAGAAGGTGAGACAAGAAATTCACGCCTTATAAAGAACAAAGATTTTTCAGTAGCGGAACTGTCCAGTTTTCTAAACAATCTCCCTGAACACAACGGTCTTTTCTCTCAAGATACCTCGTCAATGAGGCCATGCCAGGCCCCAGCGAAAAACATAAACTCCCCATTTCAGGACTCATTCTTTTCTGTGATTCTCTTTTCCTTATTTCTATACCTTTAGAAGATAGTACTCACTTGATGCTGCTTTGTCCTTCCTCACACTAGAATACAGATTGTAAGAGGAACTTTCAACTCCATGATTCACAGTTGAAGTCTCGATGACTAACTCCTGTCATTTGAAAGATACTCAATATACACTTACTGAGAAAAGGAACTACTGAGGGAAAGTCTGGTGTTTAACTGTGAACCATAAGAAATCATTATAGGTCTTGGCTATCCCAAGCTTCTGAACAACCGAAAGGACTGAACAAGTAGAGTTGTTTATGTGCGTATTTGGCTGAGGGAATGGGTTGAGTATGCAGTAGAGCTAGTGGGGAATTGTTTCTCTAGGCCACCCAAACAAGAATCTGCCAGCCACTGAACGTTAGAAGCACTTTATCATTTTTGAGAACTGATCACCTCCAATTTCCAAAGCTACCATTGGCTAAATTACTATGGAAGTACTTATAAGTATAAAACATTTAAGGCTTTTGTAAACCTACTATAGGAGTATCTGGTGCCTCCAGCTCCCCCAAACTAACACAATGCATTGCTCAACAAGAACAGAATAAAGCCTGAATCAAACAACCCTTACTAACAGCTCTAAACATAGCAACCTAAGAAGATGTATAGACATGGAAATGAATGATTGAAGAAGCCCAAGAGCTCTAGTAACCTTTGAGACAGTGACTTGAAACCTTAAATCTCATCTGTTAGCACAGTGTTGCCAACTGGCCAATGGCAATTTGGCCAAGCAACTTTGATCAGGTTCATTTAGGAAATATCCATATGGCGAACAACCATGGCCAGAAGCAGGTGAGAGGCTTGATATGTTCCCCTATAACTTACATTAAAAGAACTACACCACAGACTCATTCACCATCCCATCATAAGTACCTGGACATTTCAAACCCATCTGCTTATATTATTTGCATTTACTCTCTTCTTTAGGTGATACTGCAACCAAAGCAAGCCTATCTCCAAATTTGGCCACAAGTGTCACTGCTCATAAGCCAGCAGGCACAGAAAACTCTTGTAGAGCACTGCATGCAAGGTCCACCCCTAGGCATATACGATGATATTCTGATGGGATGAGCCAAGTTTTAATTAGGTCATGAACAAACCGGAAGCAGGAATTCCGATGAGAACAAGAGATCTATAGGCTTCCAAGTCCACAGCAAAGGTATCTGGCTTGGCCTGCGAGAGCAGCAGTCATCAGAGAGTGCTTTGCTATAAACAGAATTATGCTCTTTGGTAAGTCTTTTGTGCATTATGGATAAATATAACATTTAAAATGAGGGTAGGTGTGGTGCCACATGCTGTGACCCCTTCTGGAAGGCTGATGCAGGAGAACTGTTAGTTCTATCTCAGCTTGGACAATTTGGTGACTTAAAAGACTCCATCTCAAAATTTTAAATAGGAGGCAACTGGGGATATAGCTCAGTTTGGAAGTCTTGAATTCAATTCCCAGAAATACATCTTAATATATCTTAATATATTTCAAATCCTAAAACAAAAAAAAAAATTCAGGTGAGCTTTAAAGTCCACTTACATACACACACACATGATGCACTTTACACCAAAGGAATCCCCTTCTAATTGCAGAAATAAGGTAAGACATCTTAATACATGAAATTCACTGTTGTGTTATGACTATGCAAAGAAATACAAATGTGACCGATGGAAGCCTGGGGGTTGGTGATTGGGAATTCCACTGTTGTGCTTTTCTGAGGCAACTCTGTAGCGTTCCCTATGCACTTGGTACCATCAGGAAGCGGTTGTCTGCTTCGCTGCAAATGTCGATGGCAGGAATCTCCTGATGAGACGTGATCACTAGGGCACACTTACTCAGCTTCCTTCGTGTTACCTCCCGCTACCCTGAAAACCCTGACAAAATCAGAGAGCGGAACTGGATGGAAAAAAAGAAACTAATCACGACTCTTAACTCCTATTAACATAAAATGTGTGCTATTGCAGGAATTTTGCTGCTGAATATAATCCTTACAGCATCAATTTAGACTTTCCAGGGCCTTGCAAAGAAAACCCTAACTTGTTGACCAATATAAGTGGATTATGCAAATGTTGATTAAGAAGCACCCCCATCTAATTCTTGGGTTGTCTGGTCCTTAGAAGATAGCAGGTGGAAAATGGATTTCACATTTGAACTTAGAAGACAAGGAGAAGGCTTTGCAATATTAATTCTGGAATCATATCCAGGATATGAGCTGTGACCAGGCTGTCAAGTTTTGGTAGTGGTCCTCATAGCCTATGTGTAAGAAGTGCTCTTGCGAGTCCGACAACAAGCACAAGGTACTCCTCTGCTCCATGCATCCTGTCCGATCTTATAGCTCTTGTAGATGCCATTGGATTTTCTATATAGTTTATCAAGATCTTGTGAATAACACAGCTTTATTTTTTTTCTTTCCAATATGCATGCTACTAATACATTTATTGGCTATTTTATTACACCTGCTGAAACCTTCAGCAAGAGTTCAACCAGAAGTCATGTAAGAAGGTAAAGCTATCTTTTTCCAGACATTGGGGAAAACAGCTTACTTTTTGTGCAATTAAATAAATTAGGTGTAGGCATTTTGTTGGTGGCATTTATTAAGTCAATGATATTCCCTTCTACTGGTGGTTTGATCAAGACTTTTTAAAATAGCATAATATTAAATTTTATCAGATGTCTTTTCTGAGTCTATTGAAATGATTTCATGATTTGTTTTGCTAATATGATGAACTTAGTAATTAAGTTTTAATTATAGCCTATATACCTGATTGGAGTGTCATACTGTACCCAAGGTATAATGATCATATAATTGACATATCCATCACTTCAAACACTTATTATTTCTTTGTGATGGGAACCTTGAAATTCTTATGTATTTAGTTTTTTTTTTTAACAGGGTTGTACTGGCCTTATAGAATCATTAGAGAAGTAATCCCCATTCATCAAGTTTCTGGAAATTTTATTTAGAATCAGTGATTTTTATATTTGATAAAATTCACTAATGAGCCAAATCACAACTAGACTTTCCTTTGTGAAGATACTTTCAGCTATAAATTTAACATGTTTAATTGCCATAGATTATCAAATTATTTCTTTTTTGGTGAGACTTACTGTTTTTTGTCTTGTAAGAAATTTGGCACTAAAAATCTAGTTGTTGATTTTTTTCTGAATCAAAGATACTATTTTTAATTTGTTGCCATAAAATTAGCATGGTTTTTTAGTCACTGTTGAAAATATTTAAAAATCCATGGAGAAGGTCAATTTGGGGCAATTAGAATCTTTCATCACAGCTCACTAGACTTTTGCAAACATTGCCAACTTCGAAATTCTTCTATTTTAATACATATTCCACAATATATTCTTTCCCCTTCTCAAACACAAATTAGTTTATACCTTATTTATTCTTAAAAATGTTAAACAGTGGTTCTCACTAATGATACAAGTAAAATCAAACTCCTCTACATTATGGCTCTCTTCAGCATTCCCCCCCCCCCCCCCCCCCTTCTTTCTCTTCTTGTCATTTCTTACCTATTCAAGAGCATAGGCTGTAGTCTTACCGAGGTTGGTTGTACATCAAATCTCCTTGCTGCTTCTCATATATTCTTCTCCATTCCTCAACCCCTAAGAAACTTCTACTTTCTCTTCAAGTATATCTCTTTTCCAAGTACTAATCAGGCCTAGCACTGGTTAGCTTCCAAACTCAGATGAAATTGGGAAGATTCAGGGAGGTATGTCTACAGACTCTTCTGGTCCATCCTAAATATTTCCTATCCTGTACCTCCATGTGTTATTGACTCAGACCTCTTGGGAGTGAAGTTCAGCTTGGACTACACATTAGAACTACCTGGAGGGTTTTCAAAAATCTCAATGTCTAGGCTACTTATTCTAAATCACAACAATGCCTGGTACAGAATAGGGTTTGAATGAGTATTTTTAACCAATCAATTCAGTAGAAATTAGAATTTTTTTTAATAAAAGAAATAATGGAATGCATCTTAACATTCAAAAGTTTTGATATCCTCTTTTTCTCTTTGTTTATGACAGTAAGGGGACTATTCATGATACTAGAATAATATGATTTATTTCATGTAAAAGATTATTTCATGGGAAAATTGACCAATTATGATAGGGAATTTTATCCTTAAGTAGTGGTAACTTAAAAGGTCAGAGTCATTAAGAAAGCTATCTCAGAAAACAAAGTATTTCTTTTTTTGTAAAAAATTAATAAAGAGAGGAAGAGTATGGACAGAAGAGTGAGCATCATTTGGAAAGCTAGAGAGTAGTGGCTGGACAGAAGATCTGGTGAACGCACTCTGCCTGAGTGGCATAGAAATAGCAGACTGAGAGCAACAACTCCTAATAGGTTGGATAGGTTGAATGGAGCTTGTTCAATGTGTAACCAAAGCCCAGGTCACATCACAGGGAGACACTCGCTAATTAAAGAGATCTCCACGGTAGTGACAGAGTTTTATACCTTAACTAACCTCCAATTCTCAACACAAAACCCTAGAAATATGAAAAAAAAATCAACGCAACAAGATGCCTCCAAAAACTCATAACACCCCAAAAACTACTCTCACAGGTACAGAGGGGCAAAAGCAAATAGTTAAAACATTGTACAAATCAAAGAAGAGCCAAACAAATGTATGAATAAATAACTAAATTGTCTAATGATCTCAAAGATACAAAAGAGCAGATAAAAGAGTGATTTAAACAAACAGCTTAAATAATTGGAGAAGATAATGCAGGATCTGAATGACCACTCCCATAAAGAATTAGAAATCATAAAAACAAATCAAGCAGAAATCCTAGAAATGAAGGAAAAAAAAAAGATTGGAAGCCATGTCAATAGTCACAACCAGTCAGAGGAGAAGATCCAGATTTGACGACAAGTGTGAAGTAGTAGGCCACCTACTCAATGATACTCTAAAAGGAACATGAAACTATGAGTTTAATTCAAGAGTTCTGAGAAGACTCTAGAAGAAGAAACAAATAGTGCTGGGGAACCTGGGTTTCCACATGCAGAAGAGAGAATTCAGACCCATAGTTCTCAATTTAAAAAAAAAAAAGTTCAATCAAAATCCAAAAAAGGTTTCACCAGATAGAAGGAGATAGCTATTTCTAGACTTCTGAGAGACTTCCATGCTGCTTTCCATAGTGGTTGTACCAGTTTCCACTCCCACCAGCAGTGCAGGAGGGTTCCTTTTCCCCACAGCCTCGCCAGCACTGATTGCTGTTTGTGTTCTTGGTATAGGCCCACCTCTCAGGAGTCAGATGGTATCTTAGTGATGTTTTGATTTGCATTTCTCTTATGACTAAGGATGTTGAACATCTTTTCATGTATCTATTGGCCGTTTGAACTTCTTCACGTGAGAACTGCCTATTCATCTCTTTTGCCCATTTTTCAATGGGGTCTTTGATTTTGAGGACCTTGCTTTTCTTCAGGTCCCTGTGTGTTCTGGTTATGACCCTCCTATTTGAGGTATATAAAAACAGAAACCTGAATCAGCTCGAATTTAAAATAAGTTAAACCCTTGAAAACACAGATGTAGGTAAAAGTTTCCTGAACAGAACCTGGATTACACAAGACACAATCACGAATCAACAATGGATTGTATCAAATAGTGTTCCCATGGCAGAGGAATCAATCAAGAAAGTGAAGGGACAACCTTTGAAAAGGGCAAAATTTTGCCAACTACTTCTTGGATAAATGGCTACCATAAGAATATATATTGAACACAAAACAGATCTTCCCCCTGCCTAAAACCCAAACTTTAAAAATAGGCTATTGAAATGGATATACACTTCTCAAAAGAATCAAAAATGGCCAACAAATACATAACAAAGTATTCAACATCTTTGGCCATTAGAGAAATGCAAATCTAAACAACTCTGAGATTCTACCTTACTTAAATGGCTACTATCAAGAACTCAAGAAAACAACAAATGCTGACGAGGTTCTGGAGAAAAAGAAACCCTTCTGCCTTGCTATTTGGAATTTACACAACCACTATGGGAATTAGCATATAGTTCTCAAAAAATTCAAAACTGAAATTCCTTTTGACCTCGCTATACCTCTCCTTGGTATCTTCTTGAGTTTGTCTTACTACATTGTAGTGATACATGCATACTCATGTCTATAGCAGTGCAATTCACAATAGCCAAATTACAGAAACAGCCTAGATAGACATCAACAGATGAGTGAATTAACTATGTTAGGGGTGTGTGTGTGTGTGTGTGTGTGTGTGTGTGTGTACTACTCAGATATACATAAGGATAAATTTGCATCATCTGTGGGAAAACGGATGGATTTTGAGGCCATAACACTACACAAAAGAAACTCAAATTCAGAAGGTTAAAAAATCTCACAAATTCTCTTTTATGAAACACTCAAAATAGAAAATAATGAAAAAATAGAAAATAATGTAAGGACTAGACTAAAGGAGAGAGTAGAAAACATGGGAGTAGACTTGAAGATAGCGAAAAGGATCAGCAGGAGAGGGGGCAGGGGACAGCTGGAGGACAATGGAGGACAAAACTGGTGAAGACGCAAGATGTCTATGTACCAAATTACCAAAATGAATGGAATTATTGTATGTTGAAAAATGAATGTAATTAATACTGTGAAACTAATGTAATTATTACATATTGTAAACATTTACTAAAAATAAAATTAGTGAGCAAGGGTTTTGGAAGGAAAAATTAACTGATATATTAAAAAAGAATTATGCTTTGAAAATACTAATTCACCTAGTCTTTTGAGATACAATAGTTATTTCAGCTCTATGTTACCTCTACGACTTTATTACTTCTTTGAATTTGGTGTTTCATATATGCGTGTATAGAAATATCACCCTCAAATCTATTAACATGCACTATTAATATATGTTAATATAAAAGGAGGTATAAAAACAAAATACTTCTTTGAAGGTACACTTTTAACTATCGTCTTCTGCCTGATCAGATCAGGGGCGCTTCCTAAAGGGCTTATGAGAATTTCCTCAAAGCTCTTCTCTTTCTTATCGTCGTTCATTTAACCTTCTGGTAAGGCTGCCAGGCTCAGCTTCTGAGATTCGTCTTTCAAAGGAAACAGACAGGGCTGACAAGGGAGGTCTTATCTCTCTACATTCACAGAGGTTTTCCTACACTTCCAGGAGAAGCCGCTTTTTCTTAACTTTCTGTGGCAGAAACCCCGGTGGCAGTCCTATTACAGAGACTCAGAGGAAAGAGGCCACAGGAGAGATTTGTCACATGGAGTAGCCATGTATCTGGTTGGCCTGAGAAGGTATGACTCATTATAGAGCATTGCTTTAAATTCGTCTGTTCTTTAGAAAGAAACTGAGGGAGACATTTGAACCTGTACAATTGAACAAGTCTTCAACTAAACGTTTTTTTTGTTCTTTACTGATACTTGTTGAGCGGAGCAGCTGTCATCTTTTTTAATGTCGAGGAGTTAAGAAAAATGAAGTTTCAAGGACCTATCAAAGTCAATGTGGCTGTTCTATGTGACACTTATGCTTTATAAAACATTTCCACCAAATTACTTACACTGGCTATAATTCAATACAAAGGAATAGGTACGGGGTAGGCTTGCATCAACAGGGAAGAGGTAGTATTGGTTCCGGGGGAGGGTAGTTCTTGCTTATCTTCTTATCACCGTTTTTAATTTCAGAAATTGATGATCTTCATTGCTTATTATGATTACTGCTCTTCCATTAGGTGTCACACTGACGCAAGCACTGGCAGAATTAATGCGGAATATAAAGGAGTTGTTTGCGAATGTTTTTTCAATTACAATGCAGGTCTAAAATGAAAAGAACTGCTTCTTGCACTTTCAGTTTTCATATAATCAATGGTGAAGCTTCCAGTTAATTATTTTTTAGGATGAGAAAACATATTGTCAGAAATATAGGTAGCAAGAGAATACCAAAGAAAATAAATGTACTCACAACACAATATATGCATGCTCAAAAATACCACAGTCTCAGTCTTCAAATATTTCTTACATTCTGTCTGAACAGATATATACCAATATTATTAGTTGGACTTAATTTAAAAGATTATAGGTATTTATGTATCGTACTGATTTCAAATGTTAAGCTTTCTATATAGCTTGTTTCCTCAACTGTAATATGTGGAGCATATGGATAATAGTATATGTGTCATATATTTACAATTTTTATGTAAGTGCCACTGAGTGCTCCATTTACACACATTAAATGAACAATTACTTGTCTAACAAGTAACACTGAGAACGTTTTTGAACTTTAAAAACTGATAGTACATTTTTGTAATGCATTTCAGGACTCTGTAAGACAAATACTAGTAAAAATAAAAATACAGCACCTGTAAATCAGTTTTAGTTATTATACAACACTAGAAAAATTATATTTGACTAGAACTTGTATTTTGGACTATGAAAATGATTCATTTTTGTCATGATGAATAAAATGCATCTAAGAAAAATTTTACCATTTACTATGACACAGAAAAATACATACTGACATGCAATATTCACTTTCTAATATATTTTAAATAAAAGTTTTGCAGTACAATAACCTGTATTTTTTCATTATACATTTATTGGGATATTCAAATTAATGTTGTCTGTTGGACAGGTATTTCCTCCTAGATTTGAAGCAGGCTGCAGGAAGGGAGTAGTTGATCTTATTTAATTATCTACAAGGTCTCTCTGGACAGCAACTATATTCTCAGAAGTTTAAAACAAATCTAACTCTTTAACTGTAGTTAGACATATCTGGAACAATCCCCAGCCTTGCTGAACAAGGAGCAGATAGGAAATAATTACCTGGTACCTGGGGCCTGGTTCAGAAAAAGAAAAAAATCGAAGGTAACGAGAGTTAAGGACGGATGCAGTCCACCACCGCTTCTGTCCTCTGAGCTCTGGGCGCGATTCCGCCCAAAGCCTCCATCTCGAATTCTGGCTTTCTAAACAAGGTCTCTCTTCTCAGACGACTCCGTGAAATGATTTAAGGTACAGAATACAGCACAACTTTATAATTATAAAATTAACCCAAGACAAAATTTTAGATTAAATACCTGACACGTTCTTTGTATTTTTCGGTGGTGAGAGCTTACATGTGAAGAATGCTTTGCTGCAGAATTTTTGATACCATTATTGAAGTATTAACGTCCTGTAATTAACAGGTCCTTTGACAAGGCTCTCACATGAATTTTATTTCCTCTAGTAAAAGTGACAGAATTTTAATTTTAGATAGAGGCCTCTGCTGGTCAATTTACAAAAACCAGTTAATTTTCATCTATAGCAAGTCACAGATTTTCTACATTTATCATACAACTTTTTAAAGCCAGCTTTATGTGTCCAATTTATCCATAACAAATTGCCTTGGCATGTTATCATTTAACTAACTCATAATAAGTACACTGTATGTCACATTGTCTTTTCAAGGCAAGAAAATCATAAAGCTGGCTGGGCTTGTGTACGTATGTTTTCCTCAAGATTCCAGACTTATTCCAACAATGTACATGACACTCTAAGCCACTCTGAGATTTCATCTGAAAACAAAGGAACGCAAGGTCAAGTTCAAACAAATATATTAAGCATACATAGTAAAGAAAACAGATGAGATTGCTCTCAGGGCATACTATCTGCTTTCCTTCATTTTCACCATAATGCATCTTAAGTTACCAAAAGTATTATCACTTCAGTATATAAACAAATGTCTTTGTCACCCTGTGCTAGAACCTGAAATGGAAAGCAACTGTATGAAATCATTGTCTTCAGATGCTCGGCAGCATATCAAGCATCTAACCCATGACCCCGTGCCTCCAGCTCAGTCCTGCCCTCGCCTGCACAAAAGCCTCAGGTGATGGGCTGTGTTCTTTTCTAGGACATGGCGATTGTGAACATGTTTCTGCACTGGGGCAACATGGTGTCACGAACCCTTTCTTTTTCATCCACTGAAGCTTGCCTTGAAGTAATTTGAACAATTAATCCTAAAGCTGCACCGATCAGCAATAATCCGCCATTAGTGCTAAATCAGGATACAAAATATAAAATGTTCAATGTCCATTAGACACCTTAGTGCCAACATAATGCAACATTACCAGTACTAAAATATGACCTTGAGCCTTACTCTCGAGTATAACAAAACCTCTCTGTACATGCATCACCCTTAGGAGAAAAGGAATGTAGATTTGTTTTGGAAGTAAAAGAAAAATTATCATAGAACAAGCGATGAACAAAAGGAGCTCCTCAATAAATTTGGAATACACACTAATCTACTGAAGCATCTAAAGGAAATTTTAAAAAAGTCAGGCAATGGCCTCATCTTTACACGGCATTTTATTTCTTTCTGATTATATCTGTAACATGAACTGCACCTATGAGGTTTTTCCCTTATAATTTTGTAGGATTGGAAAGAATTTTTAAAATATTAAGGGAATATCTGTTTATAACCATAATCGATGAAATGTAGTGTTACAAAAACTTTATCATGTAGAACATGGCTTGGGCTTATCCAAAGCAACAATCACAGAGAATTCCAGCTTAGCACACTCCAGTGAGTTTGTAAAAAGCATGCTATATAGAAATGGGATGACCCCAAACACAGAAAATGCAGTTTGATCATACTCATGTGCTATAGCTGGTGTGACTTGTGAGACAAGCTATGGCAGTCATTTACCAAATAAGAATGTTTCATATCCAACAGTTGTCCCATGGGATTATGATTAAGTTGAAGGTTTCCTATTGCCTAATGGTGTCACCATAGCCTTCCTAATACTGTGGTGTATTACATGTTTCTGGAAATGCTGATGTGATCATACCCACTGTGCTGCAAGTCATACAAAAGACAGCATGTAACACTTGACAGCAAGAAAGTGATTATGCTCCTGGTTTATGTAGTCACTGTATTCTACTTCGCATCCTTTTGAGTGTAGGTGGAGTTTGACCCCCAGGCCTCGTGCATGAGGGGTAAAAGCTCTGCCATTGAGTTATATTCTAAGGCCCTTGCTCTTCCTTTAAAGGGTGCATAGGATTTTTCTCTGGAAAGAAGATTTAGCTGTAAAGCAGCCCCAGGCAGATCCTTCACGAGGGACTCAGCAGAAGGCATCACGGGAGATGACAGCTCCATGCGTGTGACTATCCGCGTCCCTAAGGATCTTTTGGTGGACAAGACACGGAGCCTGGAGACAGGGATATTACAATCTTGACCCAGCTGAGGACTAGGCTAGTTTAAGTTTTAAAACTTAAAAAAAACACTTTCAATGAGAAAGTTTACCAAAAATAATATAAAGGAAAAATATTTTTGACCAACCTTGTGATGTGTTTGTGTCATAAGTTAACCTAAGAGTTAAAAACTTAAAAGAAAGGTTTAAAAAATAAGAACGTTATGCGGAGCCAAGGTTCAACTATTATTGAATAAAAATATTTTGCATAAATTTAGCATAGCTTAAGTGTGCAGTGTCTGTTAAGTCCGCAGTAGACCTGGGGGTGCCTGAAGGCTTCACGCCCACCCACCACTTCCCTGCTGACTCCCTCGCTACCGTGCCGTCAGCTCCCTCTGCAGCGCGCTCCCTGTACACGTGTGCCATTGTTTATCTTTTATGCTGTATATATGTTTTGTTCCTGTACCTTTTCTGTGCTTAAATCCGCAAGTATATACTATTGTGTTATAACTTCTAACAGTACTCAATAGAAAAACATGCTGTGCAGGTCTCGAGGCTCCATACACCCAGGTGTGTGTAAGGACAGGTTGATGTACTCACAGTGACATCAACTGTCCTTGCCCTGCTCAGAATGTACCCCCAGTTGGCAGTGTTGCCGCGCTCTCCAAGGTACTAGATTAAGAACGTATCCCCACCGTTAAGTGATCCACAGCTCTACTTACAACTACGTCCAGCATGTAAGACATGCGCAGCAAACACTACCTACTAGGTCTTCCTAACTCAAAACTCTCTGGATGAAGCTGTGATTTCAGGCTTCAGAACTATGGGAGGTCTAAATATTATCAGATGTTAGAATCCTGAAGAAAAAAATGTAGGGAAGATAACTTCAGAGCCCAAGCAGCCCATATCCTTTATTCCTGCACTAGGGGGGTGGGGGGGTCAATAGACAGCGAGTTGTTGAGCTTCTGACCCAGTACTGCAGGCTTCAAGGTGCAAATATTTTTCTGTCTAAGATTATCCTTATAGGATTTTCTTACTTCCGTCTAAATCCATCTGTGGTATGATTTCATCACTCCTATTATCTACTCTAGACACAAAATTTTGATATAAATAGCTATACTGTGGAGAAATAGAATGATTTTCTGGAGAAAAGAGGAACAGTGGATCCTGAAGGGATAAAGTCAAATCTGCGAGCTTTGCCTCTGACTCAAAGAGAGTCTGTGCTAACAGCCAAAGTCATATCCTGCCAGTGGTTGAAAAAGTGAGGACTATAATATTTTTGGCTGGGTAATATTTGGATCTCATATTTTTCCTGCAAGAAAGAGAATTTCTAATTGATTGTAAAAATAATTTAGGAGTCTGTTTTTTCCACACACACATGTGCAAGCATGTGTGCATGCGTACACACACACACACACACACACACACACAAACACAATGCAATATGCAAAGTTTATATTGAGCTTGTGTATTCTGTGCACATATATCATGTCAAAATTAAAATTCCTCCCCCTCCCTTTTTTGTCTCTCTCACACGCTTCCCATCCCCTCTAAGAATCTGTTTTAGCTGTTAGCTGCTAGTTACTGAACCTTAATATTTATAATCTATTTCACTGAAAGCAACACTGAGATGGGTTTTTAAAAATTTTTTAGAAGACATCCTTCTCACTGGCTGCCTAAAAATCTTACAAAAATATATTTTCTTATAAGCCATAATGTTCATACTGTATTTCAAGAAGAACCCATTTGTAGTTAGAGTTAATTGCTTCTTCTAAAAGAAAAAATGGTTGAATTAGCTCTGAAATTAGTCTTTCTGAAAATTATACATAAACCTGTTTAGTAATCAGGGAGCTTTTCTCATAAAGACAGGAAGGGAGGGTGGCAGAAAGGAAGAAGGAAAGAAAGGAAAGAAGACAAGAAAAAAGGAAGACGCAGGAAAACATTGGCCTTCGCTGATTCCAACCCCTTTGTGTACATCTGTGTCCAATAGATGAGCTGGCCTCTGATTGTTTGGAGTGGCTAGCAAGGGTAGAACTTCATTTTGGGCAAAAAAACAAAACAAACAAAAACAAACAAACAAACAAACAAAACCAACCCAGTATTTAACTCCTTAGTTCCTGCTGATCAAACAATTCGTGCTTTATAGTAGTGTATTTAAACAGGAGCCTATCACAAAATTTCCTAACCTTGTTTTTTGGGTCAGGGAACACTTTGGTAGTTAGGTAACATCCAGACTGAAAATAATGTTTTCATTTGTTTCTTTTTTAATCTACTTTGAAATAATTCTAGAATTACTGGAAGTTGCAAGGACAGTTACAAGAATTTCTGTCTATGTGTACTTTTTCCTAGGCTCTCCCAATGCTAATATCTACAATATGAAAATCAGGAAATTGACTTTGGTGCCATCCAACGTAACAATCCATTGGTAAAATGTCAGGATCTTTAAGTGGATTTCGTGGGTTAAATATGTATTGATACGATGTGTATACATACATAGTGTGCATAATTTTGTGCAATTTTATTAAATATATGTTTCTGTGTAATCACGATTACGATTAAACTCCAGAACTGTTTCATTGGTTCAGGCCTTCCTGTGTCACTCCTTTTTAGCCAAATACCTCCCAATAATCTAACCCTTGGAAACCACTGATCTGTTTTTTATTTGATTTATTTCAAAAAATATTATATTAGAAGTTCTCAGTCCAACCACGGAGAGCTGACAATGGAGAAAGTACATGGTGGACGCATAAGCAAGAGCCAAGCTGTTCACAGCATCCTAACAGGAAGTAGGATAAACAGGGAAGGGCTGAGCTTGCCACTAGCATCTACCCTTTTGGGTTAATGCTCAGTGATTTGTCCCTTCCAGGTCAACTCAGTGTTCTGCCTCTTCTGCATCGAGCTCCAGTGATCTGCCTCTAACTATATCCCACCTCTTAACAGCACACGGAATTCATAGATATTCCATGACATCTGAATACATGAGGTTTGGGCTGCGTATTCTAGACCTAAATGATGATGGTACACCCTGGTATGGTATGAAGGAAACTGTTTGCTTTACTGTCCTTCTGTTCACGAACATCTAGGTTGCTTCCAGTTTTCAGCTATTGCAATTAAAGTCACTGAGCATCCATGCACAGATTTTTGTATGGATATAATTTTAAGTTCTCTAAGACAAGTGCTTTAGTGTACAATTGTTGACTGGAGTATGTCTATGTTGAATTATGTAACACATTTCGGAATTGTATTTCAGAGTAGCTGAACAGTGTATCTTCCCACCAGCAATGAAGGAGCAATCCAACTTCACCTCATCCTCATCTACATCTGCTGTTACCACTAATTTTTTTTTTTTTTTAGCTGTTTTCATAGTGTATAGGGGGATCTCATTGTGGCTTAACTTGCATTTCCCTACTGCTAAGAACATTGACCATCTTTTCAGGTGCAGACTTGCCATCTGTATAAACTCTTCAGAGAAGCTTTTTATTAAGTCTCTTTGTCCAGTTTCTTTAAATATTGGTTTCCAGGAATCTTCATATATTCTAAATACGAGCTCTTTTTCAGGAATGAAATTTACACATATTTTCTTTCTGTCTGTGGGTACGTTTTCACCCTCTTAACAGAATCATAAAGGCTTCTGATTTTGAGAGACCCAACTTACCAATTTTTACTTTTTTGTGGTACTGGGGATCAGGTACAGGGCATTCACATTGAGCTACAGACCTAGCCTATTTTATTTATTTATTTTTATATTTTACGACAGGATTTTGCTTAGTTAAGGTTTGAACTTGTGGTTCTCCTGTCTCAGCTTCCCAGGTTGTTGGGATTACAAGTCTATGTCATAAGGCCCTACAATTTTATGTTTTAGAGTTTATTCTTTGGCTTCATTTTTTAGAACTCTAAACCCAGCCCTAGGTTCTGAGTTTTTTTATCTCATAGTTTTGTTTTACATTTAAACCTGTTGTCCATTTTGAATTTTTTTTACAAAGCTGTCTGGAAAATTACTTTTGAAGGCATAAATTACATAGAATTAGAAACAACCAGAAACCAATTTCATTAACAGTTATCAATCATTCTAAAAATAAATGTTTTTGACTTTAACATATTAAATAATGTCATAAGTAACTATCAATTCAAAAGGGTGATAAGCACACAAAACCCACTTTAGGATACATGTGACAAGTAAACTTCCATGGAGATGCACGTGGGTATGTTGATTTCAAAGCCGTAGATACTACCCAGACTACTGTGCCTAGCTGCCTATGTTAATAATCAAACTGAAAGTCCTGGAAATCAATCAAAAGGCCTTCACACTGAACTACATCCTCAGACCAATTTTATTTTTGATTTTGAGACAGGGTCTTGCAAAGTCTTTAAGTTGCCTAGGCTGGGTTCAAACGTGATTTTTCCGGCCTCAGCCTCCCAGAGTGCTGTGATTAGAGGTCTGTGCTACCAGGCCCGGCTAACAAATATTATTGAAATTAAAGATACATTTTTGCCCATCCAAATTTTAAAATCTCAGATTAAGAATATCTCATTTAGAAAAGATGCATTTATTCCATATGGTTCTAGAGATGGTGGGAAATCTAAAATCAACGAGTAGATACACATATCACCATGACATGATGATGTCTATTTCAACATATATCATAAGAACATCAGGAAATTAACTGCCGGCAAGAGCTTTTCTGTTGCCTCATCATGCATGTCCTCCTCTAGAAAATTCTCCAACAGCCTGAGAACTCTCACCAGGAAGACGATGGGGAGGACAATTATGAGAGTAGGTAAGATCATTCCATGAGAAGGTGAGGTATTCCTTGGAGAGAAAGGGTGTTAGTGTGTCTTATATCCAGAGAGTGTTCTAGAAACTCCTAATCTTTGCCAGATCAGAGGAAAGATAACTACTTGTGCTGTGGACTTCTGAGCCATCTAGCGAAAGGTGCTTGAAAGAGGTTAATTTTTCTCTCTGGCTTTCTAAAGATTTAATAGATTGCTGACTGGTCAGTATCAGAGAACTGTGTGTTTTTCATTATTACATGTAAATTAATCAACTGAAAGAAGAAAGCAAAAGCACTTAGTAGCACAAAGTTGTCCTACTTTGACAGCATGTTAGTTATGGATTCAAGAGTAATTACTGAAATAAATCATCAATAGGCAGCGGTGGTATTGATTTTGTGTCAGCACCTGAGTAAACTATAACCCAGCCTCAGAGTGGAGCCATGTTCATTGTCCTTTGTGCTTTATTTTGAAGTGCTGTCCAAAAAATAAAATAAAAATGCCCTTTTCGCTTCCACATGAAATTGCCTACTGAGGTGCTTTTCCCAGGACGCCGCGCTGCCCACATCCCCTCTCCCTCCCTGGCTCTCACCCTGAACAGTCTCCCAGGATCATTTTACGTGCTCTCTTAACTAGTGTGAAATGCTAATACGGATTGCTGTGATGTTTCCAACAAAGCGAAAGGGAAATGTGATTACTGGTCAGAGGTTTCATATTAGCACTTGCTTCTGCTAATTCAAAACTAGGTTAGACTGCAGGAAAACCAATTTCCTCCCTTAACATTAGTTTCTTCTGCTGTTCTTTGTTTAATAAATATCCTCTGGGCCCAAACTAATGTGAATAGGGGAAAGAAAACAGAGCTCTCATTCTATTAAGTGCAACGTCAACAGCTAGCTGGATTTAATATTTTTGAAGGCCACGTTAAACTTGATCTTGAAACCAAAATAAAACAACTTCTATAATTTTATTTTCTTTATTTTTTGATGGCTGGCTCAGATGGAAAATCCTTGATGTTGTGAGTTTATTAAAGGTGACTCAGGTAACTGAATGGCAGGGTATTGAGTCAGGATAATCTAACCTTAAATAAACTCAAACTCAAAAATTTTCGCTTCATACCATGAAATTCTAGATGATAACAAAAGACGGATACTGAAGCTAAAAACACAAAAAACTAACTCTTCAGCACTTGCCGAATCACAAATCTCCTTTAGTGCTCTTTCTTAAATTTTGATGAGGATTAGCTATGTATGCATCATAGAAAAATAAGCCTTCTCATCCCTTTTTAATTGTGCCATGGATTTGAATAGACACTTCTGACTTTTCTAGTTCAAAACCCAGGCTCCTTTTCTAAGTTTCCACTATTATTTTGCCTCTGTAGATACATATGAACAACAAAACAAAAGGCTCAAACCTCTTCCTTCTCCACACTCTGTGTCTAATTCTTGGCCAGCCATCAACCATGTATTCTAATCACTTAGTCATAAATTTGCTCCTGCTTATTTCCAAGATCTTTTATAGCATTCAAGAAAGCTTAGGCTAAATAGTAATTTTTACATCAGGGTCTTGCACTGTAGTTCAGCCTAGTCTGCACGCAGTATGTAGGCCAGGCTGCTCTCAAACTCATGGCAATCCTCCTGTCTTAGCCTCCTGAGTGCTGGGACTACAGGCATGGGCCACCCCACTCAACTAATTTTTATGTATGGCTGGGGAATGAAATCCAGGGCCTTGCAAATGAACGGAAGCACCTAAACTACAAAGCTATGCCCCCAGGCCGTCCTTTTGGTATTTATATACCACTTCATGTTTGATCAAAGTTTTTGTCTTAGTTACTCATTCGGTATTGGACAAAATACCTAATAAAGGAAATATTTATTTTAGCTCACAGTTTCAGAAGGTCTCACATAATCCAGTTATGGCTGCCAGCAATGGTGGAAGCACATGGCAGAGGGCCAGTTGGAGAAACGCTTTCCATTTCACGGCAGACAACAAGCCAAGTGATGGAGAAGTAGGTTGATCCTTGAAGACTCTGCCAAAGCCCCAAGCTTTCCCACAAAAAGTTGTAACAATGCTTCTTCTTCTTTCTACTTAGCTCAAGCTGCCAACGGGGCTGCCCACACCCAGGGTAGCTGTTCTTTTCTATTTCCTGACCCACAAGTCAATCACACACACCTGCAAGTTTTGCCCTGGGCATTCCCAATCTCAATGACTTGACACAATGTCTCCAGGCCAAACCCCAAGCACCCATACCTTCCGGTCAGGCCCCATCTCCAACAGCACATTGTTTCATTGGTATCCCACTATATCCACATACATGAGGAGGCTTTGGGGGAACACTCAAGATCTAAACTGTAATACTGCTATTAGGTCATTATCTGAATTTTACTGGAGAGCTAACTGAGCTTCACACAAGTAAGTAATGTGTTCAGGATCAAATATTTCTTGAACAACAAGCATCACTGAATTCTTCTACTTTTTATTTTTCACTCTTTTAGCACTACAGGTGAAGGATTTCTTAAATTACAAATGTTTTCCAGGTTTCTTAATTCTTTGACCTTTCCTGTTATGTTTTTCTCTCTTTTGTGCCTAGAACAGGTACCCACTGTCCCAACTCTAATTGTCTGAATGTGGGCTGCCATGAATAGACCTGCTTCTCACAGTTAATGCCATACAGCAAGCTACACACAATCGTTAACTCTTGCCTATAATAATGTGTCAGGATGGTCTCCCTGGTAATAGAACTCATATAGAATTG
Organism: Ctenodactylus gundi; assembly: GCA_004027205.1. NCBI lineage: Eukaryota > Metazoa > Chordata > Mammalia > Rodentia > Ctenodactylidae > Ctenodactylus > Ctenodactylus gundi. Next base: position 80,673 of record PVKB01001234.1, on the reverse strand, counting down.
TACCTAAAAAGATTTCATGTTTTACCCCAGTGTAGTGTCTTGAACCTAGTGAACATTCAAAAGATGTTTGTAGAATGAATCGGTGAATATACATTTAGAAATGTGACATGGCATCAAAACATTTCCAAGCCCTCTCTAGGGGACGTCAGGCTAATGTAAATGTGAGCGGAAAACTCGGCAAATGTCAACAGGCTATAAATAATCACTTGGTCTATCAGTGCGGGGATTTACATATACAGACATTTCCTTTGATGAATGCTAAAACTCATAATGAAAAGAAACACATATTTGGAAAAATTAAATATCAGAACTAATGCAGCAAAAAAGCACAGGCTTTGGATCAAAGGCCTGACTTCACGTCTCAGCTCTGCCACTTCCCTTAGGTAAGTTATTGAATATTTCAGCGCTCTAGTTTCTTCAGTTTCAAACAGTCTTAGAACCTCCGTCACCTGATTATGGAGAGGCTCGAATGAGATAATGTCTGCTAGGTACCTTTGGACCTGCTCATCTTACATCCTTGGTTCTCGTAAATCATGAAGGCAACATCCAAGTTTTACTTTTCAAGATTTGACAGGCCATGGGTATTAGATATCCATGCAATTAGATATTACATGCAAATTAAAAATGTAAAAACTTAAACTCATTACTCTAAAGATTTATTTTGGGAAACTGATTTCTCTTAGCCTCTGCTTTAGCAGAAATAGGCCTTTGTCCAATTAGAATCCCTTGATCTGTATCCATTCATGTAAATCCTAACTGTAACTGCCTGAGCATTTAAAACTAACTTTAATGAGAAGTTCATTTTGGAGAGAAGGGCATAGGTGTATGAACATTCAAATATGACTAAAGCGACACAAGGTGCAGTGAGGACAGGGTGAGGAAGACCTCAGAGGTAGAAACCGTAACGGTGGGAGAACTGCCTGCTATATTTCAAAGGTTGTAACATTTGAACTAGGCTTCAAATTCATTTAAATTGTTTTTTTACCTTACAACAACGTTACGGTGAATATCCAGCAATGTGATTTATACCAAGTTTGACAATGGCCTTGACTTTGACTCTTAGTGCTCGGTTGTTGCCCTGACTTTTGCCTGCGTTTGGTCTCTTTGTGTAGCTCCACTGGCCTGGTTCATGTCTTCACTGTGACACAGTCACTATTGATACGTGAGGACCTGCTGGCTGCTCGCCTTTGGCATGCCAGTATGACTGACAAGTCCTAGTTTATGAAAGTTGCTCTTCAACCTTGACCCTAGATAAATCTCATCACCCTGTCCTCTGTTCCTGGGATATGTCAACTGAGAGATTTTAGCACACATCCAGAGCGAGGTCTCACTCCTGCAGTCAGGTTGACTGAACTAACGTAGAACAATGGCATAAAAGGACAAAGAGATTTAGGGCTGACTTTACTGCCCTAAGTTATTGACAATAATAACAACGGGAGGAGCAAGTCGTATTGCTTACTATATGTTAGGCAACATTCTAAGGATATTTTTATACATTTTCTTATTAAATTCTTATAATGCCATGAGATAAGTATTATTCCTCATTTTTACAAATGAGAAATCCTGGTCTAAAGGGACAACCAGGAATTGAACACAAGGTCTCTCTGATTCCAAGGGCTACACGCTAGGTCTTTACCATAGTATGTTCTACCTCCAGAGCTTTTATCCAGTCTTCATCCATTCATTTCATATTTTTATTTTCTGATATTTGTCAAAACATCTCAATGACAAGTTCTCATACGTCTTTCTTTATAGTTTCCTAGTTTTGAGGCTCTCCTGTTCCATACTTATCAAAATGTGTTGGTTTAGGGTTGCCAGTAACTCAAATTTCTCCACCAAATCCATTTGTTCTTGAGGATCCTAAGCTCTGTTCTCGACTATTGAATGATAGAAGCACTGGCTACCTATCCTGATCCTTCAATACTACCCCTAGTTTGATAATTAAGTAGTCTATACGGACAGTAGACTATACTGCGAACATCTCAAGGCAATGACCGGCAGAAAAAGAAGGAAGAAAGCGCCGAAGAGGAAAGACGCAAACTCAGTCAGGAGGCACCATAGAGCTGTTCCTTGAGCTCATTTGCTGACAGTCTGATTTTGCCTCCTGTGTTTATGACCCTCATTGACTGAGGATTTGAGTAGATTAGCATTGTAGTACTCAGAGCAGCATACTAGTCAAGATCCTTTAAAACACATTTAGAAAAAAAAAACTTGACTCAAAAGGGTTTGGGACATAAAACAGGAAAGTTGGAACTAAGCATAAATTTGAATTGGCCGCTTAGTGACAGTGCCAAGGATCCAATGTACTGAATCCACCTTTCTGCTCCAGCTTCCACGGATTCAGCTTTTTCTTAATGTTGGCTTCCATCATGGAGGCTGTGATGGTGATGGCTACTCTAAGCTTTACAGCTATCTGTCACATAGTCTAGAAAGGGATAGACCAATATTTTGTAGCAACTTTCTCTTATAACCTCTTATATTCCATTAACTAAAATTGGGCCATGTGTGTTTTCTGAAACCAGATTTTATCTAGATTGATCAGAGAAATGCTAGGAGCTGTTTGGCTTATCTAGGACAACCCGATCTAGTTTCCATGATAGGAGAATTGGGCTTTCCTGAAAGGTTTAGGCTAACACACACCTACTCCTTAGTCAAGGGTAGCTTGTGTCTTTTCTTAAAAGGATGAGCCTTGAGATGGAAATACTTAGGAGTAAGAGGGTATGACCACTACGCATAAGCCACACGGGCAATGCAGTCCTGGCAATCCTATCACTTTGAGATGCTGTAGCAGGAGGATCATAAAATCAAGCCCCGCTTAGGCAAATTATTAATTTTTAATTTTTAAAATGTATTTACATCCCTATTCCCTTCCCACCTTTTCACACATGGCCCACTTACCCATTCTCCCTTTCCTTCTCCACAAAATCCATCTTCTTGCTTTCTTCCATATCTCTTACTTTTATGGTTTGTTTTTCTCAGATTAGAGAAACCTGTGATATTTAACTTTCTGAGTCTGATTCATTTCACGGAGCATAATGATCTCAAGGTGCTTCCATTTTCCCACAAATGACTCAAATTTGTCATTCTTAATGACAGAGTAATACTCCACTGTGCATATGTAGCACGACTTCTTTATCTCGTCATTTGTACTTGGGCATATTGGCTCCTTACACGATTTGGATATTATTAATTGTGCTGCTATAAACACGGGTATGCATGTATCACTACTGTATGATGACTTTAACTCTTTTTGAAAGGTATCCAGAAGAGGTATAGCTGGGTCAAATAGAGTACTGATTTTCAGTTTTTGAGGAATCTCCATACTGCTTTACATAATGGTTGTACCAGTTTACAGTCCCACCAGCAACGTAGGAGGGTTCCTTTTTCCTCACAGCCTTGCCAGCATTTGCTGTTCTCTGAGTTCTTAATATCTGCCATTCTTACTGGAGTTAGACGGAAACTCAGTGTTGTTTTAACTTGCATTTCTCTGATCAGCCAGGGCAATTTAGCAAGTTAGTAGAATTAGGTTTCAAAATCAAACAATCAAAACTCAAAAGTGCGCAGGGAAACAGAACAATATGAAGGCCCTAGGCTCATTACTCAGTACCACCCACACACAAGACAAAAGTGTATGAGAAGATAATTATTGAATCAATACTCTTGGTAGATGAAATACGAGATTATATTTGGGATAAGCATATTACAAGTATCCATATATTCAGTACATTGTTTGTAATACATACTTTTCATATATTTGGTCTAAATATCTCATGATTTTTATAGAGAAAGAAATCCTATATCTCTTTTTTCTTTTTACAAAAATTCTTCTTTTCAGTGAGCAACAATAAAACTTATAACAAAGAAACATTTTTGTACAAACTTCATTTTTGGCTTGAAAATTTATTATTCCCTCATTTAACAAATGTTTCTGAATGATTAATATCTGTACGATATTGTTCTAAGACCAAGAGAGAGAGGAACATAGAAATGATGCAGAAATGATTGTGCATAAAGGCTTCACAATATAGTAAGGTTTGAAAACTATGTTTTTAAGTATTTGATTTAAAGCAGAATACATATGTCTTAATTAAAATAAAAAGAACTCTAGAAGCTCATAGGTAGACATCACTTCTGGTCATGTGCATTTACAAGAAAAATTTGGGATGACAATCTTTCTGAATCTTCAAAATAACTAACAGAAAACCGGGCATACTCTTTTCATTGGGAAATATTTTGTCTTCTGTGGTTGAAGGGTTCAGCCTGAGGTAGAGTATCTAAGGTTTCAACCAAGGACATATAAGCTACTAAGCATTAAAGAAAGTATTTTAAAAATGTAATTCTGAAGCAAAGCCTTGCTTACACAGTTAATCAAAGAGCTGAGAAGCCAGGCATCCTAATGCAACCACCAGGTGAGCACAGCAAGAGGCCCCAACTCGCCTTCAATAAAGAGGGGAACAGAGTGATGAGAGTGTGTTGGTCAGCTTTCTGTTGTTGTACAAAAATAGCTCAGGGAATCAACTTTTGAAAAGGGAATGTTTATTTCAACTCACAGGTCTGGAGGTTCTAGTCCATGTTCAAGTACTTCCTGCCTCTGATAAGGGCAGCACATTCAGGCAGGAGTGTGTGCTGGGACAAATTGCTTCTATCACAAGCAAGAAAACAAAAACACAGAGAAAGAGATCAGCACCCTACCCTCTTTTTTGAAGGCACATTCCCAATGATCTAAGGGTTCTGGAAAATTCCAATTGCTAAAGATTTTTTTTCACCTCCCCATAGCGCCACCTTGGAGACCAAGCCTTTACAACATGCATCTACAGAAGATACTCAACATTCAAAATTCAGCATGGTGCAACGGAGACCAGAAGTCTTGAATGACCTAAAAAAATCTATAACCTCTGTGGACCTATCTAGCAGGAACTGGAGCCAAGGAAGAGATGCAGCTGCTTCTGCAGGTGCTGCCTGAGGCCGGGGTTGGGAACACCAGCTCCTTCCTCTGCTCTGCAGTCCTCCTTCAGGCCTTCTCATCCCTGGCCTAACTCTGCAGAATGCCGCAGACTAGGGGGCGCACCGGGTCGGCTACAGCCAGATAGAGCAGAGTAGCAGGAGGCAAGAAAGGGACTTCCAGGTCACCAGACTCAGGAAAAGCACAGTAGAGAAATATCAAGCCATGCTGTCAAACCTCTGCACATGGCACCTCTCTAATAGGTGCTGACGGCCACCCAGTGAGTCTGAAGAAGGTGAAAACACAGACGGACAATCGTGACTAGAGGCCCCATGTGTGGACGGGGTTGGAGCTAAATGAGCTGGAGAAAAATGCATCCTCAAGAGTTTACATAAGCTAGCAACTGAACAAATGGACGCACCTTCAGAGAAGGGGGACATCTCTACCGGAGAGGCTGCTCTTGGAGCAGGAAGCCAGCAGCTTCTCAAAGACCTCAGATAATAAACCTAATTCAAACAGAATGGTCACTTCACACTTTTATAGATTATTGATCTCAAGATCAACTCATTTTTTCAATTGCATTTTGAAATATAGCTGTGTATGGTGTGTACGCTGCGCTGCATGTGTAAGGTTTGATAGTTTCCCCGTCAGAGTTTCCTACTGACTCAAACCAATGACTATGTTCCTCATGTAGGGCCCGATCTCACATCTAAAAAAATTCCAGCTTTCCTCACATAGCAACAGAGCACAAGACTTTAAATACAGCTAGAATATCAAGCACAACCCAAAATTCCATATTATATTGTCTAACTGCAGTCATATTTCATAAAAATGGATACTATATTGATGAGAAGAGACCAGGGCAAGAGCACATGATGCAGTGCCTGTAAAATAATCCAAGGGAATTTAAGCGAGTTCACATCCCAGTGTCCAAACCCCCACAATTCAGCAGCTGTGAGCCTTCTTATCTCTATCCTCACTTAATCCCTCAGGCACCTACATTTCTTATCACTCTAGTGATTTGGGACTCATCCCAAAGATTAGTTCAACAGGGTCTTTCAAATGCCTGTAGTTGCTATGTCTTCAGAGTAGATGGATTCTTCTTCAAAACAATAACACTGCTTTTGGGGATGATTGCGACTACCTACGAATAGCTCAGTCCCTGGGCTGACTACACACCCAACTCTCCTCTTGTGTCAGTAAAGCAACGAGAACCAGAGGAGTCGATTCAACGGATACTTCATCTGCTGTAACTCTCATAACGTGAAAGCTCTATTTATTCATCTCTTTCAGTAGCATGCATTTGTAAGTCACTGGCCCTGTGGTTTATAAATTATTTTCAACTCTTACACTACTGCTCAAAAATATAAATGTGTGTGTTAATATTGTAGACTAGGGCTCGGCTGCTGATAATACAAGGGAAATTTAACTAGCTTATAAATGTTAAAATGTAAAAGCAAAGGAAGCCCCGCTATTCATCTTCTCTGTAATATTCAGACATTCATGAAATTGAAAGTTAATGTACCAGGGACTTTCATTATCTGACCCATTCCATCCTATCTATTAGATTCTCAAAGCACCGGAGACAGAGGACCAATATGTCACCAACACAGGACTGGAAAGGTCACAAAAACGAAGCATCAATAAAGCACTTCTGAATTAAATTTCACAGTGTTCAGCAGAAAATATGTTCCGTACACTAAGGATATTTGTTAGAATGGGACTGGTAGTTAGACACAACTTGAAGGAAATAAAAAATATACCTTTTGATTTTAAAAAGTTATGTGAAACTATGTTGAATACACAAGAAAAAGATGCAATTTTAGATGACTAATAAGGAGAAAACTGCAACGGAACCACAAGTTTAAGGTTACAGAGTTTACTAGCAAATGATATTGACTTTCTTAAACTACTCTTCTTTCTTTCATTAAGCTTTTAGTGTAATACCATATAATACTTGCAGAATCGATGTGATTTTTGATACCTTTCTGTAAATCATTGCTAAGCAGAGTTTAGACAGTTTATCATGATCTTTGCCTCTTTTGCATGGAAACTTAACAAAAATGAATCCATTGGAATTCATGGTTTCTTTTAGTTTCCTAAATTGGGAATTATCCCTGGAATTCCTGGTTGTACCGAAAGCATACTATTGGGATTTGCTGTGAACATTTTAATTCTGCATCCCAAAGTAGGTGTACAAGTGAGGCTTTCCTGTAAATTAGCTGCACATACAGGAAAATATATAAAAGGCAAAAGAGCAATGCAGATGACAGAGTGGTCAGCGAGTGGTACAAAGATGTAGGCGGGCTCCAGAGGGAACCACTGTCAAGGGCCGATGGCGACAGATTTTCAATTAGTGATTTCTAGATGTTGGGATTCTAATTCAAAGCATTTGAAGGCCTGGCATTGAGTTTCTATTTTATTAAGAAAATTAAAAACAAGAATCTTATTTCTTTATTTTTATTTATCAATGCTGGGGATAGAACACAGGGCCTTCACACTGAGCTGCACTTTCAAACCTTTTCTTATTTATTTATTATTTATTTGGTACAGGGATAGCTTGTATCGCTAGATTATTCAGACTGGGCTCTAACTTGTAATCCTTTTGCCTTAACCTCCCAGAGTACTGAGATTATAGATATGCACATTGAGGCCAGGCTTACCAATCCTATTATTTAAAAATCACTAATATTTTATTTCTAAAACAGACATTCTAACACGAAAAATTTGAGAGAACATTATGTGATGATAAAAGGTATCAAATAAACTGAATCTCATGGGTAGTTTCCTACCTTATTTTCAGTTTTCCTTTTGTTTTAGTAGAAATTATTTTATGAATCAGGATTTCGGAGACTTTGGTTAATCTTCAGTGTTAAGTGTGTACTGTAATACAGAAGTGATACAGGACACATTCATACATAGGAATACATTCTTGGCCACAGGAACTTTTAGCCCAGTAGAGGAAGCAGCCTGCAATTGCAGCACTCAGGAGGCTGATGCAGGAGGATCGCTGTAAGTTCAAGACCACTGTGGCCTACACAGTGAGTTCAGGACCAGCCTGGACTATAGGATAAGACCCTGCCTCAAAAACAAAACAAAACAAAACAAAAACACAGACAAAATCCAAAAGAGATAGCAGCAAAGCGGTGTGGTTGGGTGATAAGACCCAGGAGGACAAACATGAAAATACTTACAGTGACCAGTCAGAGAATTGAGGGATGAGTCCGGATGGGATGGACATAGTGAGATGGCAGGGAAGGGACATTTAAGCAGATGGGTGATATACACCGTACAGGAGCTAGGAGGAACCGAGCTGATAAATGGATGGACCGCCAGGGGACTAGGCAGGCAGCAGGGAGAGTTTTATGTCATGGATATTGGGGGAATTCTCCTACATGCACTCTTCCCAGTAAAATCAATTGGAGTTAAGTACACATAAAAAGACAGGAAAATCTACCTTTTTATAGCTTCATCAATAAAATGAGACAAATGTAAGTTTAGACAACTGTACAAGAAAAATTAAGTATGGCTTAACTCCTTTTCCTAACTATCCCCAGTCTAAAAGAGAATTTGGTAAACATTAAACTTAGATCTCTCTCTCTCTCTTTCTCTCTGTCTGTCTCTTTCCATTTCCCTCTCTTTCTTTTAGAAAAGGAAGAAAACTGTTACAGAAACACCAATGTTATTTCTAAACCAAAAACATTTTTACAAGTTCCACAGGCATTCAGAAAGCTTTTGCCACATGTATTGTATCTTTCTCTTTTCATAACATTTTTTCTTCCTTTTTTATCATATCACACAATCTAATGTAAAATATTTCAGCACTCAGACATTGTTCTGACAGTCAAGATTCTATTAAAATAAGATACGATATTTAAAGAAATAGAGCTTCTTGAAAATGTAGTATAAAATCATTTTCCCTGGATTTTTATTAAAAAGAGACTAATACGGTTCTCAGGAATAAAGGAAGCAGTTCTGCCATCAGCAAGGAGTTTTGCTTTCTTGCTTTAAGTGCCCAAACGTTGCTGGCTTGGGTGATTTCTCAAATGTCCTGACCCACTGAATTAGCATAGAAAAAAATAAAGGAGATCAGCCGTAGAACAGTATTTACATTCAATAATGGCTGTCATAAGTAACGGCCACTCCTTTCACAGTCACCTATATGTAGTTGGCTGTTTACAAACATCGCGAAATACCTGCCAGTTTCCCCTACCCAGCCTTAGGAATGAAGATCTTGCAGATATTTTTAAAATAACTCTTTCTCTGTTTCCCAGAACACAGGGCAACTACACTTCCGAAGCCTACAGGTCTGCTTTAAATTCAAATGGAATCTGAGGATCTTGACAGAAAGGACCCCAGAGAGGACTTGTCCAATTGACAACAGAGAATCCAATAAGTCTTTTCATCTTAAGCCGCGAGATGTTATGTTGGGAGAAAAAGAGGAAAGAGAGCGCAGGGAATGCTAATAACCCGAGCAGGTTTGCGGTGTTACAGTGTTTTTTCTGCTCCTTGCCAGTCACAGGGACTCAACCCTACCACCACCAGTTCAAAATGCCTAAGTGTGGTAATTGCACAGATGGGAAGAGACGCGAGCGTCACAGGTTGACCTATCTTTCATTGGATTCAGAGCTTTGATATGTTTATTCCATAACAGGTAGTTCTCCTTGTTTTATTCTTAAGATTAAAACAATTTACATCCCTTTTTGACTTCTTTTGCGACTTATGCTTCTGTATGTAAAGCCTGGATATTTTAGCTAGACCTAGATATTTTTAATATTATCTTCACAAAAGATCAAAAGAGGAAATTTCTTACATTCCTATGTGAACCTCTATTTCTTGTACATGTGCCAGCTTCTGTGTTTGTAAGATGTGTATAACTTTATACTTAAATAATTCTCTCGTATGTAGACTGAATACTCCCTTGAGCAAAATGTATTGGAAAGGTTAAAAGAGGTAACAATAGAATAAAAAAAAAAAAACTGCCTAGTAAAAGCCAATTTAACATGTTTCCTGTTACTATTCTCAGTGACTGCTATTATGGCTTAATTAGATCCTTCTGACAAAATTCATTACAGAAAACCCTAGCTTGGTGAAGAAATAATAAACTCAGCTCATTCATAACCCATTAAGTTCTTTTTTTTTTTTTTTGCTTTGAGGAAGTAGGATAAAAATTTCCCTTTCTTTTCTTAATTTGAGAAGACTTAGATGCTGCAAGTGATGAAAGAAAGCAAACAAAAGGATGTGGTAAACAAGTAAAATTCACCACCCATCTGTCTTTCAGTCTTCAATTAATAGGATAGAAAGGTACGTGGAGAATTTATTGGGGAGAGTAGAGTAGAAAAGCAGCCTAAAACTGCTGTGTCTTTCTCTCTATTTCTCGCCGGAACAGTCTTAAAGGTAGGCCTCTCATTGTTTTTCCCCCCAATATTAACAAACCACATCTAAACTAAGTTCTTCTTGATCTCAGTCTCCAGACCTGCTCTCCACCCAGATTCTGGAGTGAGCCTTCTCAAATACCAAGTCCATCACGTGTCCTGCACAGCTCTCTGAAGGAGCCCCACTACCTACATTTCTAACAGAGGCTCCAAGGCCCTTCTACTATCTGGCATCTAGTTAGATCACCACCCTTGTTATTGTTACTGTTTTCTTTCTTTTTTTCTGGCACAGGCCTTTTTTTGTTTGCTTGCTTTGTTGTTGTTGATTTGTTTTTGAGGCAGGGTTTTGCAAAGTTGCTGAGGCTGGGCTTTAACTTTCAATTTGTCTATCTCAGCATCCTAGAGTACTAGGTTTATAGGCATGAGCCACCACACCAGGGTTCCTTATATTCTTCACCCTCCTCTTCAGCCAAAGTTCCAGGCACCCAGCTAGAACCATCTCTCAGGCAGCTGACCTCTGAGCATTAATTTATTCACCTGCCTGCCTTGACCTGACCTGGCTGCATCTCCATCCAATATAGCTCAGGAACATCAGGAAACCTTCAGTCTCTCAGGGGACCACTAGGAAATGTAGCCCTATTGATTTGCATGCATAAACACACTACATAAACAATTCCATGTATGCATATACATTGATATTCAAGTATATGTAGAGTAGCATGCATATCATTCAGTGCCAAATTTCATCAAGCACATGTTTGCCAAAATAAATATCTGGAAAAAATGAGAAAAATCTGCTTCTCTCCTTTATATGCGTGACTATCAGATATGGCATCAAAACTGGAGCCATGTCATGTGTTAAAGTAGGAGAAAGCCATCGCTCTGTTTCAATTGTAAAATTACACTTCATCCAGGTCACACACACACATAACAGCCAGAGGCATGGGCTCAATCTACCCACCACGCTCACTTCACTAGGCCTGAATTTCACAGGTCTACTTTGTTCAAACAATAATGGCAACCAATTCCATCATCAGTGACCTGAATCATACGTAAAGCAGTCTCTTCTTTTAGCCTCAATCCATCTCCCAAATATCTCAAGGAAAGTTGGTCCGCATCATAACTACCCAGGATTAGATGGCCAGACCTGTGTTCATCCTATTCACCTTCCTCATGGGCTTTAGAATTTGATCACAGCCCTTTCCGTCTTCATATCGAAAGGCTAACTCCCTAAGAGCTACTGTGTCCTCCCCAGCATGCCTGGCTGGTCCCTTCTCCCCACAGCATTCTAGTTACGGTAACTTTCTTCTCAAATTCCCTGGGCTTCCGAGTCGTCGCCTTCCACTAAATGTAAGGTTCAGTGGCCAAAAGTATGAAAAATCTCCTACGATGGCCACACCCTGCCGTGTCACAAAGGCAATGCTATAGCTTGGTTTGTTTTGGGTTCCTAGCCTTGCCAATTTTTCAAGGCATTACTCTGGCATTTTAAGAAAAAAGCTCACAAGGTCCTTTTCCAGGGTAAATTAAATTTAATTCTACTCAGAAACTATTGATTGAGTAATGACAATTAGCTCAACACTCTTAAATAAATATATCTAAACAACTGTTAAAAAATCTATCACTTTATAAGCTTGTTAATAAAGATTGGGGCTTAAACTGGAATATCAGTGCTAGACAGGATATAGGAAATTAGCGCTTCTAAGAGTTTCAAAATGATCTTTAACCCAGGAAGCATTTCCTTCCTTGAGATGAAGCTCATTAAAGTGCTCTGCAAACAGTGTCAATAGCTGAGTTGCTCTGGTCAAAGTAGTTCTTCTGGAGAAAACTAATTTCTGTGAGCTTTTCTCTACTCTGTTTACACACAGTCACAAAATCCAAGACTTGGTAAGCTTGTCTTGGGCCCACTGTGTAATTTGCACAAAGACAACTGTGGAAATCAGTGGATGCTTACAAGAGATTGGAAGACTGATGTCTCATTCTTGGACTCTTGGTCCCTGTATAAGACCCAGTAATTCAGTATTGTAATTTCCCCCTTTTGTTTTTCAATTTACTAAAAACTTTTATCCATTCCTTTTAGTGTTACTTTGCTAGATTGGTTTACTAAATTTATAATTTCACGAGCTGTATTTGCCCGTCCATCCTTTCCTTCCACAGAAATGTGAAAGGCATATCTTTTTTTTCACAACAATTTGTATTTAACTTTCCAAATTCTCAAGTTGGCAGGAGCCTGACCTCCTGTTTTTAAGTTTTCATTCAATCAGACAAATCAATCTCTATTTGCACTCTGAGTTAATTTATCATAAATGCATTTCGGAATGCATTTAACTCTTCTAATTCCTTTAACCCACCTCATTCTCCTACACTCTTTTCCCTGATCAAGGAAGATGATCTGATTAGGGTTTCTGCTGAAAGCAGTCTTGTGGATGCTGAAAGCCCCTTGGTACCCTTGTGGGCAGAGGATGATTGGCATTAATAACAGCTGCTGTTCAGCCTGTCCTCAGATTGTGCGCAGTCACCACGGCTGCTGCAACCTCTGAGGCTGCATGTTGTGTGCCCTGCCAAGCTGTAGCAGCACGCCAGCATGCCGAGCAGGGGCCTGTTGGACGAGAATCCATGCAACAGTTAAGAGAACCGTAATAACAAATGGTGATGAGGCTGGATTATCAGTTACAGGGCGATAGCCCACCCTCCCCATGGCCTTAGTTATAAATGGAATATGACACAAATGAGCAATGATCAAAGAAAGAACTTGGGTCACTTCAATATAAGAATTGTCAATTTCTTTTTTTTTTTTTACACCGGAAGTTAATTTAAGAGATAAAGAGTCTAGACTGTGGATCAAAACCATAAGAACCAATTCACACCCATCTTCATGATGCTTTGTTATTGAAGCCCTTGAGCTTCTTTGGATAAAGTATATGTGAGGAAGATGACGAACCATTAGTGGAGTATTGTCTAGCATTCGAGGCCTCTGAGATTGATGCTGCCCTTTTAAAAGAGAGCCCGCTGAGCTTGAGCAGACATTAGTTACACATCTCTCCCTCACAGCCTTGCTTTGTCACAAACGACCATCCCGGTAAGGCTGGTCATTGACCATTTCCTCACCATACGCTGGGAGAAGGGTTAAGCGAAGGGAACGTGAAAAGAAGGAAACGCGACTAAAAATGACCCTTATTTCCTAACCCAATGCAATATGACTGTTGAACTCAACGGAGTCCTATTCACTGGAAACAGGAATGACACTGCTGTCGGCCATGGGACCACCTGTATTTCTAATACATCCATGAACTATACTTATATCACAACTATCAATGCATGTATTTAAAAGAGACTCATGACAAATTCTGTTCAAGTTCTGTGTTCCCTGAACAAAAATGTTGCCATGGAAACCTCAACCGTAAGGCAGGTGTAGTTCTGCAAAGGACTATGGGCTATGAAATCAGGTTCCCATGGCAACATTTTTCTTCAAAGTCTGAAGAATCTTAAATACATGTGCCAATACACATTATTACCCAGCAGGATACACAGGTGGGATTAATAAAGTTCAATATTTGCTCAACTAAAAGTTGTAATCAGGGTAAAAATAAATGAATTAAAACCAGTTCCTAAGGATAGCTTCTATAAACAGAATTTGGAGTTACAACACCACTCCATGTGAATAAGTAAATATATGTAAGTTATTAATAGATTACTTCCATGAAATTTTAAGGCAGAAAAGTCTTTTTGAAAATTATGAGATTTTTAAACTTTGAAATGTATCACTGACTCATAATTCGATGATGGGATGAAGTCATTTAGACTTACCAAAAGAAATTAAATACAAAGTGCTCACTGTAATAGAACCAATTATTATGGTGACCAAACAGCTAAAGAAAAAAAAAAAGTCAGGTTGATTCATTTTTGTCATGAGAGTGCATGCTAATAAAATCTGCCAGTTGGAATATTTATGATAATTGCTATATCCACAGCCTCAAAACATCCACGTAAATATGTGAAGAACCAAATTAAGAAAAGTTTTCCCCTTATCTTTTACAAATGATCTAGAAAATAACAATCATTTCTTATAATGATGTATTATAGAAAGTGTCTACTTCACCAGGTGCAGATCTGATCACAAGGCGCTGCCTGAGTGTTTACAAGGAGCACTTTCTTACTTATCAGCACTTCGCATCATCAGTCCACAAAACTTCAAGATAAAATTCATAACCAGACTGCGTGCTGTATGAGGTACAGTGTCATTTAACAGAGACACATTGGATGAATGAACAGATGACATACACACCAGCAATTTGGGTGACAATATATTGTAGGTTGCCAACCACCTCTTTCACAAAATTAGATTAAGACAAGAGTGATCCAAAATAAACATCTCCATTATGTTTTAAATTCAGATATGCATAGCATGCTCTTTGATTGTTACGTAATTAGTATCCATTACCAAACCTTTAGCAATTTTTCCTCATCTTTTGTCCCCAGCCATTTCATCAGTGATTAACAATCTACAATCACATGTCAAATGCACCACGAGGGATGAGTACCTAAAGGAACCCTGGGATCTAATGTTACAAAGACTCCATTTTTTAAAAGTGCAATTAGGCCATTACTAATAGATATGTACTCTGAGAGGTTTTTTTTTTTTTCCTGTATTGGGGTTTTTCTATGTTTATAAACCATTGCATATTGAACTCTGATCTTATTCCTTAAAAATTTCAGGCAAAATTTTATAGAATTTCTCATAGTTGCCCCCAAATAATGAGAATTTAAGGTTATAAAATGGGACTACAGTTACCAAACTCATTTCTAAAATTTCATGCCTTTGGATTAAGTTCTTAGGAGCCGTCAGTTCATCACAAATTTCCACAGCAATAAGTCAGCTGAAGCTTAAACATATAGAATTTAAAAACCGAAAAATAATGCTGAGGTGCCAAGGACGGCAGGGTACCTAAGGGTGGAAGGTGGCCAGGCTCTGCAAGCACTGAGGAATCCCTCCTCCTGTTCTGATAATGGGCTGCATCACTAGCCAAGTGTCCCTGCTCTGCTGAAGGGTCTGGGCCAAGTCACAGCCCTCCTTTAGCCTAACTTTTCCTCATTTCAAATGGCAGTAACAACTTCTGGTGAAAATGGGTTCATGAACATCAAATGAGATGCTATATGTTAAAGTGCATTATAGAACCGTGTTATTTACCCTGAGTATTTAAATGTAAGTTATTGTTGTTGTCATTCTTCTTTTACTCAGAGTCCCTAAAAATTAAATGAGCTAGGAAGTAATTAAAATAATCATGGTTGACAAAAACCAAAAGATAAAATGGGTTTTAGCATGACTACATCTCTACCAGCATCAAATTCATTTCTTTTAGTCCTTAATTATTTTCTAAAAGGTAGAGATTCAAGCAAGAGTCTTCAAGTTGTGTTGGATTAAAATTACACATTAAGGTTTCATGTTTTATTTTATTTTTAAGATACCAAAGTTAAATTACAACAATAGTAAAGAGTTAAAACAATTCTAGTGATTCTTAATTTTAGGCATCTTTTAAGCCCTGAGAAAAAAATTGGTTGGAAACAAAATTGTATCCTTGAAGAAATAGTCAGAAAGCTTAAAAATTTCCCAAGGTTTATTATAGGGAAAGGCTTCTTTTTCAGGAATTCGCCAAAAAACTTGTTTTTTTAAAAAAAAATCTGGCAACATTATTAATTCCAGATAATCAGAGAAAAAAATATGATGTATATATAAACAAATGCAGCATATAAGGAAAATTTTCCATTACTACTTAAAGAATCTTCTAATTGAGGCCTCATTATAAGTTTTTCATTTATTCAAAACACATTGTCTGCCATGTTCAGCAAGCCTTGGAGAAAGAGGATGGATGGAGTTACTGCTGGCTGGGCAGGTCCTAGAAAAAATTATAATTATGCATCATGGGAGTGACTTTATAACCAAGGTGTCATACAACTATCCAAAGTTTTCCTAGATAAAAAGAGAAACAACAACAACAAAAAATCTTCTTTCTTGAAAAAGTTTTTTGAACTGAAAACTTACAAGATAACATATACATGAGGAGCTCAGCGCATCTTGCCAGAGCCATACTTGTTATATCAACAGTGGCTCTGGACATGCCAACTTTATATATTTCATTTATACTAAAAATAGATGTAAGCATGCAATTAAGAATTTCCCACATATACAGCATTTTTAAAAAATTGAATATTGTATTTTGAGGTACTCTGCACTGTTAAACAAGTTATCAGAATGAATGGTAATTTAAATTTGTATTCACACCTAAAAGGAATAATAACCAACACAATGATGTTGATTCAAATAATCCTCCATCATATTCAGAAGCGTAAGGTTCAAACTGGTGAGTGAAAGAAAAAAAACCTAGAAACATATACTTTTAAACCCAAAGGCATTACACAAAACAACATCAGCTGGCATATGAAATTAACAGCGAGAACTGGGCTGATTATGTGAATTGGCATGGTAGGTCTGGTTGATCGTGCTATGTAAGAGATCTGTACACAGGTGTTCATATCTAGTAGCAGATCTGCAGATGGCGAGGTGGGTGAAAATCAATATTAGAAAATATGTTTTGAAGCTAACATTGCTGTTGCTCAATCTTTTTCTTTTTGAACTTTAAAAACTTGTTTCTATTACTTCATTCTGAAAAATATCTAGGTGTTGTGTGAAGGCTCGGGGAGACGGATGTAGGACAGCCGCACCGACTTCCTTTGAGGCAACCTGCAGTCTGGGACAGAGGAGGTGCTGGACTCTCCAGGAGGAAGAGACTGATATCTGCTCTTTCAATTTTGTAGCAACCAAATGAATGAAAGATAATACCTTAAAAAAAACTATTAACAAATATACTGCAGGCCAACTTTCCCAATCATCGTCTGTTTTACTACAAAACTCAAGTGAAAATTGCAATCTGCCTGCTGTAGAGCACATGGGAGCGTGATCTCAACTGATTACAGACTTGTACAATCACGTCGGCATCGATTTATAAGGCAGAGCCTCTCCGCGGGTCAGAGTGGCACAGCGTCTTACAAGTGGCAGTGGGCTCCCGTACTTGACGCTGGGGCAATCCCAGGGGAGCTTTGGCTGGTCACCTTTCTGACAGTCAGGTTGCTGCTTGGAACCTTCAGCAGAGACTTTAGCAAAAGTCTCTCTCTCTCTCTCTCTCTCTCTCTCTCTCTCTCTCTCTCTCTCTCCCCCCCCCGTGTGTGTGTGTGTGTGTGTGTGTGTGTGTGTGTGTGTGTGTGCATGTAGGTAGGTAGAGAGGGATTATTGTTTTTCTTATTGAGATGAAGTGTTATTGAGTATAAAATTCCAGGTGTTTTATAGAACCACATGGACGTGATGTTGGGATTCAGGGGGATGAGGGAGGGTGTGGGCGGGCCAAAAAGAGAGGGAAGGGATTGTAATGAAGCGATGTACATGTGCACAAAATACTCAAGTTCAACGTACCCATTGTGTATCGCATATGTATGCTACTAAAAATGGGAAAGAAGTGTAAAATCATCTACTGACTATCTACAATGCAAAATTTCATTTCTAATCTTTAAGAATATCTCCTCAAGCCAAAAGTATGGCTTATATCACATCCATGGAAGAAGACTGCATTAATTTTGGCATTACAAAAAATTATAGGAAGTCTACATTGTAGGTCAAAACAAAATGGGCTTCTTAGCACCGAATGGCATTTGGCAAGGAATGGTACGATTCAGCTAGACTCTTTCACATCCGCTGCTTAGGAGACATCTGGCTCAGGCAGTCCTTGATGAGACGCATCATTTACTGAGGTCCCGCTATGAGTGTGGCACTGTACTTGGCCATACAACATGGAAAAATTCATGAGCTCACAATACAACTTTAGCAAAACTTAACACATTAAAAAGAAAGTGCTGGAACCCAGATATCTTTACCTGTTTTCCGGGTGCCACACTAACAGATGCACAAGCTTCATCAGGTTGCAGTTTGACAAAAGTAGCGATTAATAGCCCTCGTGGAGCCTGAGACGGGAGAACCACACGTTTGAACTCAGGCCGGGCAACTTAACGACCTAGGGAGACCCCACCTCAAGAAAGGACGTGGGTGAGGATGTAACTCAGGCTGAAAGCCCTGGGTTCAGGTCTCAGTACTAGGGTGGGCTGGGGGTGGGTAGTGACTGAGCCAGCCACAATGGATGCTATTATGAAGATTCCCAGTGTTAGCAGAGACCATCTGGACACAGGTTGTTCCCTGACCCTTGCACCTGCCAAGAGATAGAGCTGCGGCATAGCCTCGGCTCCGGCCCCGCTGATGCTGCACAAGTGTCAATCAAGAGCAAACACTGTCACCCAACTTGATTACACGGAAATTGGTTTTGTACAATAGAAGCTTTTTTGTTCAGGCTACCGTGGACTCCTATGCTGTAACTTTCTTTGCAGTGTTAATAGACTGGGTGGATTTTGAATTTCACCCACATACACAAAAGCCTCATTACCATTCACATTTGTGCATGGCTAACAAAAATTAGCAGGAGTTACTTCATTAAAACCAAAAAAAAAAAAAAAAAAAAGAAGAAGAAGTCAAACCAAGGTGAGGAAAGCCTGTTTCTAAAAGCCCATTTAATATAGATTAAACTTAATTATAACAGGATATTCCAACCTACAAAGAAGTATTATCTCTTTTTGGGTGTTTAGAAAAGTAGATCACCAATTAATATGATCACTGTTTACACTTAAAATTCTTTCAAATATTTGAATATTTTGATGCTGGCTTTTCCTAAAAATCAAGGCTGAGCTGAAAACGTTGATGTCAATTTGAACTGACATAGAAATACATCTTAGGCAGAATGTTAAGAAATAATGACAAGATATGTAGGTGCACAAAATGCTAAACTTCATTGTAAACCTAAGTTTTGCACTAATACATATCAATAAAATGGAGGAAAAATGAAATAATGGGTGTAAAGACACAAAACACTACACCGAGTACCTCCTGATGGAGAAATTCCTAACTACACCGAGTAGGTTCTGAGACAACTTTGATCATTCTTATCCCATAACCCGTAGATCTTTGGAAATGTCGCTGCATCCATATTTTCTGCCTTCTTGATTATTTAACCTTGTGGGGTGCTCTTTTTCTCCTACCCACAGGCCAGGACACATGACATTAGAAGAAAAGAGAGGAAGTCTCCATTAGAACTGTGGAAGCCATGGTATTCTGATTTAGATCTAAACTGCCTCCTCAAAGTCTCATGTGTTCAGAGGTGGGGCTTCGGGGAGGCGATTGCGTCGTGAAGGATCTCTACATATTGGTGAATTAATCCACTGATAGGGTGCAGTTAGGAGGTAGGGCCTAAACAAAGAAGCTGGGAAACTGGGGGCATGACGTAGAAAAGCACAGTCTTGTCCTTGGCTCCTGCCTTCCCTCTCTGCTCCTGGATGCCACAAAGTGCGCAGCCTTACTGAGCCTGTCCTTCCGCCATGGCATTTCTGTCTTGGACTAAACCCACTGAAATCATAAACTACATAAACCGCTCCTAGAGGAAAGTGACTAACACAGATGAGGAGGCAAACACCCATGGCTGTCTTGTTGACAAACGGATGCCCATATGTTTATCATTATGCTTATCGACTACTTTTCATTTCCCGGACCTCAGAAGGAACACTGGACAACTGGAGGAAAGATATATAGCAGCATCTGCCAGGATTGGGACAGTAGCCTTGGAGATAATTGACTCACACGGTTGTGCATGAGAGTCATGAACAGGGCTTTATAATCCAGAACACTATGTTTTTTCTTATTATTCTTGAAGTAATTTGTAGTGTTTAAAATTGCACATATTTAAAGAACACAGTTTGCAAAATTTTGGCTTACGTATATTCCATGAAACCGTGGCCGCATGACGACGCTGAGGATATGCCCCATGTCCCAAAGTTTCTCACGCCCTTTTGCCTGACACATTAAAATTTGAACATAATTTTTCCCCACCATTTTTATTAATATACAAATGTAATACATAGTATTTCCAATGAATTTGGGTGTGGATAGGGAGCTGAGTTAGAGTGGTAACTGAAGTGAAATACTTAGGTGCAGAAGATTAATATGTTAAACACTGTACGGTTTCTCGGACTTGGAAAACCCAGAACACAGACATTCTTTGGAACCATATGAAGTGATAGCCGGAGCCGGGGGAAAGGATAGGGAGGGGGTGGGAGGGTAGAAAATGGGAAGGGATTGTAAAGTCGATATGAACATAATTTGAATGGAAAAAAAAACATTAGCTTTTTTTCTCCAAAAGGCTCCACAACATCTACGACATTACCTTTCACTGGAAGTTCCTTGAGGAAGACCTCAGTTCTAATTGTCAGAACAAAACAAGATTTATTTTGTTGCATTAAAGATGTCTGCCTGTGTAGATTTGCAGTGGTTAGGGAAGAGTTTAACTTGATTGGCTCTGGCTCCACTCAGGGAACCACTGGAACGTGCTTCTGATGTGTCTGAGTAGGAGATGAGGTTGTGGCCTTGAGGTCCACGTTTGAACAGCTATTCCTCTCTGGTGCTGTGTCCCTGCTCTGCCCCCCAGTTACCACAAATAGAGCAATTTTGCTCTCGAGTGCCTTCCTACCGCAATATGTCTACCCTGGAGCCAGTCAACTGAATCCCCTTAAAATATGAACCAAATTAAATCTCTCCTCCTCCAAGTTTTGGATGTTGAATATTGTGTCCCTGTGATGGGAAAGCTGACAATACAGCTTGTATGTGTGTTTACATACATAGGTACACACCTTCACAGTGTATTATAATGTGTTATGCACTAGAAGTAGTTGTTTCTTCCAAAAACTAAGGTATAACTTTATTTAAATTAACCTTTTGGGAAGTTACCTTTTCATTTTTTAATCTATATATCTTCTTTTTACCATATGAAACCAACCTTTCTGGCACATTGCAGTTACAGGCTTAGAAACTTTACTATGGGAGCCTGAACTAACCATCTATATTATTATGTAAAAGAGTCAATGGCATGTGGTTGGAAAGGCATGAACAGGATCCAAATAATTAGCTCCTGCCACTCATGCTGTGTGAAAATTGAATGATAACACTCCCACCAGGGGCACTGGCCTTGCAAGCTGACAGCATGGCTCTTCTACCTATGCGGTTCCTGGACATCTCATCAAAGCCAGGCTCCTTTGGAGACTGCAATGATTCGACCAACCTCCACAATTACCTGGTCTCTGCATAATACCCGTTTTGCAAACTGTAGCGCTATGATTCAATAGAAAGCACTTCCTGTTTTCTCATACTCTAAAACCATACTTTTCCCCCACAGGATGCGTAACAGCCGGTCCACCACGGCAGAAATGCACATGGCACTCGGGAACGTTGCACTGTGACAACAATGAAGGAAGAGAAGGCTGGCAGGAAGTCTGACGCATGGGCTTCAGACTCGTGGAAATCTGGGATGAGCACGGCCAGGTTTACTTTTTAATTAATCACTTCCCCTTTGTAAGGTGATGAGATGTTCTCTATTGTACATTTAACTTGGCTTTGCATACTTTGGACTATTTGTGTCTTTGCTGAATTAGGCCAACTAGAGGACATTTTAGGCCGTGGACAAAGTTCTCTTTAGTATCTTGGTATGTGCATACAACAAGCGCTCTTACTGCTGCTGAATGAACAAACAGAGTGGAAACTGCATCCTTCTCAATGCACGAGTTTGAGGTGAACATGGTTATAAGTGACTGTCTTCTAGACGGTTGATAGGATCCCTACTGTCCTCTGTTGAGAGATAATTTGCTCTGATTTACTATCTTCAAATTTTGCTCCCTAGAGGAACACAACATTTATTCTCTGGTAACAAAGCAAATAAATATAGCTTCATTACATACATTTTTGCAAACTCACAAAAAATTATAAGAAATAGTCTTTTGCAATACTCTTTCCAAAACAACCATCACTAACATTTTTGTGTATTTTCTTTGTCTAAGTACTCTATGCACACTTAATAATTGATACTCAATAGACCCTCTGCACATATTTTATATCATCTTAAAATAAATTTTACCCCATATAAGTTTACAATCTTATTGTATGTGTTACATAGAGGTAGCAAAATGGTCATTTTTTGTATGTAAGTGTCAACGGTAGCTAAAATCTACTTTTTAAACCAACTCCCCAATACAGTACGATTATATAGAGTTAGTACAATTTTTCTCTTGTACACTAGAACTCTAGACTTTTCTTCCTACAAATTAGCTACTCTATCCTTGGACCTGCACTTCCCCATTTCCTGCTCCTTCTTCACTCTTACTGACCATTATTTAATTTTCTGTGTCTATATATTTGACCTCTCTCTTTTTAAAAACTTCACATATTAGTATAAGTGAAATTATACAATATTTTTCTTCTATGCCAGTATTGTATGTACACAGACATTTTTCCATATACAAAACTAAAGCATATGACTAATTTTCTGATCCAATTTTTTGTTCCTCTTTCTAATTTTTTATTAACATAGCCATGGAAACAAGAAAGATACATTAAATTTAAGTTCCATAAGAAGCCGGCTTACTTAATCCACTGCCAAAGTATGCTATTTTTTAAAAAATAAATCATTTCTTTCAGAACCAGATGGAGGCCAGATTAAATGCTCTGCTGCTCATTCCATTTTGGGATTAAATCATGAGACGCTGACCCAGAATATTCATTCCTGAGAGAGGGCCATTCCACCACAAAGGCAATACTATCATAACACCATTTGGTATTTTCCGTAAATACCAAAGACCAAACCTCGATTCCTAGTAGATACACATCACTAGGAAGAAATAAGGTCACTTAGGAAAAAGTCCAAAATGCTCTGCTGAAAAATGTAGTCATTAAACAAACACCTCAGTATGTCATCCTCCAGACCATTTCTAGAATTTCTAGAATAGTTTTTCTGTCTGTGTCTGCCTTAGGTAGCACTTGCATTACAGAGCCCTTCCTGGCCATTACTGCTATTTATGACAGAATTAACACATTTCCCTCCATGTCCTCACTATCCTTATGCAGACCTTATGGTCAGTGATGAGTGGCCTACAACAACAGTCCTGTAAGATTATAATGGAGCTGAAAAATTCTCACTGCCTAGTGACGTCTTTGCCCCGAGAAAGCTACAGCACAAAGCACTGCCCTCGTGTTTGTGGTGACGCTGATGTAAGCAAACCTACTGCACTGCCAAGCGATTATGTACAACACAGAGTGCTCAGCAACGATAACAAGTGACTATGTTACTGGCTTGTATATTTACTGTACTGGATTTTTGATTATTTGCAGTACCTCTATTGTTATTTTTTATTTTAGGAAAAGCAAAGTTTACTATAGAACAGCCTGATGTATGACTCTGGCAGCAACCCCATTTGTCTAGAGAACACTGTTTTTGATGACATCAATAGGCCACATCAATGTCTTGGGTACAGAAGTTCCAGGCAAGCCTGGGCAAGAGCTTGTCTAGTAAATAAATAAACATACTAAAAAAAGAGAGGCCACAACTCTACTCGCCTGTATGATCTTGCCAGAGACACCTGCATACACCTATTAGAATTTATGCTTTACTCTGCCTTCAACAACCGAGTCTCTATTGGCCAAATTATTACATTTCACATCACATTCCCAGTGTTCAGCATAGAATCCCACACAAAGTGGGTACAACAGGTGTTTGTGGAGTGAATGGCTGACTCAGAAAGATCCTGTAGGGTGGAGTAAAGTGAGAAAGATGGAAATGGTAGAGAAGCAGCACTACTGAAATGGTCACCTAGGAATAGTCACTGTCAGTACCTGGGTGTGAGGTTTTGCCACCCCCACTCCTGCCCCCATGCGTGCTCATTGTGGGGCTCAGGCACTCCAAAATAACCTCCGTGTATTCCACGGTAGACTGAGCCTTCTGGGTAAACCCAGTCCCTAATCTTCCTTTCAACACAAAGGTTGGAACCTGCTTTAGATCCTGTGCTCAGATGTCAGGCTGTCCTCAGCGGAGGATCTCTCAGATTTTATTTTGAGGTTTTTTTTTTTTTTTCCAGTGCTGAGCTCAAACCCAGGGCCTCATAAAATCCAGGCAAGTCCTCTACCACTGACCTATACCTGAGTCCTGCTTTTCTTCCTCCTGTGCTTTTTCTCATTTTCCCTTGAATACTCAAATTTTAGGAAAAATGTTTAATATTTCTTTTTTTGCCAATAGCAACTCCCTGTGGTCTACTCAATGCTAAACATTGATATTTTCAGAGCAAGGTTTAATCAGAAAAAAAGGGGCCAAAGAAATCTGCATAGCAAAGGTACACAAATCATTTTAGGCATGCAAATTATTGTTTTTAGAAGAATAAAGGGCTGTAAATATTTTGAGAAGTGGGCCCCTAGTGCCTCTTAAGTATTCTAAACTACACTGTGTGCTTCATAATTATGTAATATATAGAATACCAGCTGCTTTGAATGGTGCTCTGGAGGTCTGGACGATAGCAGAAAGCCTTCCTCCCCCGGTGAGAGCCATAATCAAGCCAGCACACCGTAAAGCCAGATCCAATTGACACTGAGTTGCTGGATCTTAACACACTTTAAAACAGATGTTGAGTCTGTGTGGTGTGGCTGCAGAAGAACATATTTTTGCCTGAAAAAATAGAGTCTCACAAAGCTGTATACCTGCACGGTATATGAATATTTGTCATCTCATTAACATCTGTCTAAGGGGATGCAGAGACTGCATCTGGGTATGTGTGAACAGACCTATCTATTACATATTTAAATATTTATAGTTTTACACTCATATGCATGCATACATTCAGTTAAAAGATAAAACCCTAGATGCTTCTTTCAACATGTGACAAAGAAGAGAGAGATACACTTGAGCTTGTATAGAAAAATAAATAAAGCCCAGTAATTTTTAAAAATTTTTTTTATTTTATTTATTTATTTATTTTTTTGCTGGGCCCTATATCTGACGTGACTGTTGGCAACTTTCTGAAAGATTTATGGAAGGACAAGTTAATTCTTTATGGTCTCCGGAGCTCCCCTCCGGGTGCTTAAACCCTGATAAACACAATCTGTGTGCAAGAGGATCGATGGGGCAAAGGACAGAGGGGACACTTGACTTCTCTTTCTAGGATTTCACACATGGCCAGGCCCAACCAAAAATGGGAATATAACAAAATGACTTAAAAGCGAGAGATAAATAAGAAATCCAAACCCCCCTAGCCTTCATGATTGAAATCTGGACATAGATCTCCATATCCCCTTGGAAATCACTGGGACTGAGTTCAAAGAGTTGGCTTAATTTCTCTTACAAAACTAGAAAACTATAGCTGTCCCCACAGACTGAAGTGTCTACTGTTATTTTAGGGAGAAAATGTGAGCTTCATTCTAGAAATTCAGTGAAGCAAGTCATTCAGGGCTTAATTTGACTAAAGCTCCCTCAAGACACAGGTATTGGAGTCAGACTACATTATATGCCAGCTGCGTAAGTTACTAAATATATGACCTTGAGCAAGTTTCTTGACCTTTCTGTGCCCCAGTTTTCTCACCACTCAAAGGGCAGCAATGCTTATCTGGAAGATCGGTTTCCTGATACAGCTCTTATATTTTATGGAAGTATACAGCTAAGACCACAGGAAGGCTTTACTACAATCTTCCAACTCAGTAGTCACAAAATGCTTCTCAGTAATCGACCGTCTGTATGTCTAGACTTAAATTGTTTGTAATTTCAATTTTATTGAGTTTGAGCAGAACAAATTTCCTTAGGAAAAGACTGTGGTTGAAACTCAAGAGAAATAAACAATTTTCAGAAAGTTAGAGAAACTACAGAGAATCGGAACCAAAACACTTTCTATCCTGTAGTCCTGTGTATCTCTGTCTTCCTCTTTCCCTACTCACCTGTGTCTCAGGTCCAGACCTTGATTTTTAACACAAGGAGAAAAATCTGACGCCTTAAAAATGTAATGTGAAGGACAGATCAGGTGCTCCTTAGTGATGTTACTCCTGAAATTCTCATTGTTATCAATATTTGATGGTGATCATACAATAATGATAGTGCAACTTGATCTTTGTTGTACAATGATTATCAATTACCCATGCTGTGAAGTCAATCACACTAGTAGGTAATGAGAGGCCAATGCTGGAGAGAAAACAACAAAAAATACTAATCATTTTGAGTGACAATGCTTCACAATTGAATTTCCTCTCTTTGTTTACTGCTCTCCACAGCCACTGCATATACTACCACAGATGCATTACATGAGGGCCCCATAGTTCTTCCTACTTAAATGAAGTCTTTCTACAACTCTGTCCCTCATCCATCTGGGGCTACCACCTTGACACTACCTTGGGGTGACCGTCTCTCTTTCTCTTCAGAAAAAACCTTAATGAACCCATTATTTGCATCAGAGTAGCAAAGTGAGCTGTGCCCCATCTACAGATCGGCACTATTGGTTTTGAACAGTTTTTTTTTTTTTTTAACTGAACCAGCAATTTGACACATGCATATTTCATACAACAAAGGGGAGTAACTAATTAGCAATTTCTTTGAAAAATCAAAATTTCCAGCAATTCTTGGCAATAATGGGCTCGTATTTCCACATGGGGAATGTCAACCAGGACTGAAGCAGGTCACAGCCCTTCCTGTCACCACACTCTTCCCTCATGCACCGACCACCCTGGTGTACACTCATGCATGTGCACACACATGTACAGACTCATGTTCACCTGTACATGCACTGTACTTTCGAAGACGAACCCCCTCAGACTGGAGGTCACCGGGGTAGTCATGGAATTCACCTTCTTGCCGCATGTGACTACTAGAGGCTTTCCCCAGTCACATTCATTTCCTTCTTGTCACATTATTGCCTACCCCATTGCGGAACAGGAAATCTTTCTGGCTAGAATGCTCTATCTAGCTTTCAAGCCCTATGAGTAGGCCTTCCAGGCCTCCTCAGCCTCTCTGAAATGCCTGAGTCCTAGAATGAGCAGCGTCTGAAGTCCCCTCCATCCCGGGCTTCTTGGACTGTCTTTGCTTCTTACCCCTCATCCCTTCCGTCCCTGCTGGATGTCTCCAGAAATCCTTGTGTATTTCTTCCCTCTCCTCATGGAAATACAGGCTTTACCCTTCCTTCAGTTCCCATTCCCACATCCGTGTAAATCACTTTTGGATTTCTAGCTCCAGCTCAGTTTTCTGTCCTGGAAAACCTGTTCATTGCTCATTCCCAAACAGATGGCACCTCTAACTCAAGATGTCGGAAGCGAACTCATTAGCAACCCCTGCAGCTTCCAGCTGAGCCTGCTGTATCCTCATTACCGCCACATAATCCTCTCAGTGACTCATTCTCAGTATTTAAAACTTACCTTGACCTGGAACTCAGGCTTGTATACCCAGTGTTCTGCCAGGCTGAGGAAGGATATTTACAAGTTCAAGCCCAGCCTGGAAAATTCAGCGAGACCTTGTTACAAAATAATAAATAAAAAAGAACTGAGGATGTATCTCAGTGAGAGATGGCTCTGGGTTCAATTCTTGATATGGAAAAACAAGCAAACGTGCAAACTAACAAGTAAATTTCTCTTGCATCATTTTTTTTTTTTTTTGGTCTAGCAACGAATCCCATCCATTTCCACAGACTCTCGCCCGTTCAATCGTCCTAATGGCACTCTATCCCCTTTCCCTGCAGCTGCCGGCCATAAGCACTGTCAGTCCCTTCTGTGTGCTCCAGCACGCTTGGCTTTTACCGTGTCCTGGAAGCCACTGTCTCCCATTAGAGACAGTGTTGCATACCAACAGCAGATTAAAATATTATTACTTTTTCTCAAAAGCTGCCCAATAAACTGGAGGGTAGGTCAGCGCCAAGCACTGAGCTTGCATGCTTTTTTTTTTTTTTTTTTTTTTTTCTTGGCATGAAAGAACCCTGGGTTCAACCTCAGCACTGAAAAAACAAACAAAATTCTTCCCACATCCCATCCCTGGCCCCACACTGCCGAATGCACAGTGCCATCGTCCTTAGACTCAGGCCCACACTGCGATGTGCCCTTTCTTTTTTCTGCCACTCTCTCTCATGACACATAAATTTGAGAAGTTCCCTAGGTTCTGCGATTTCTTACACTATACGTGCACTTGTTTCATTCCTCCCATTAAGGACCGATTTCCCTTCTGTTACCGGATGTTTGTGTTGCCAATCTTTTCAACCTCAGTTAAAATATTACTTCCATTAAAAATGCCATACACACAAATAGGAATAATCTCTCACTCTACTAGTATTCTACTACCATTGATTTCTAGCGTTTTTTAAAGTACTTAGTATATGTCAGACAATGTACTGGCAACAACCTCATAAGTGAATACAATTTCCAGTTTTAGAGACAAAAACCATGGTCAGAAATGTGAAATATTGTACTCAATGTTGTGCAGCAAGCAACATACAGCACATAAGTGTGTCTTCGTTTATGGCATTTCATCTACTTTTGACTTAGTACTTTTTATGTCTGAACTACTTCTTCTAGCAGGAGGAGATACTGGCTCCTTGAGGTCAAGGAACTGGCATCTGTCATTATACTGCATCATATCCATGGGATATAGCAAATGCTGCGCATCCAGGGATAGATACTAAGTTTATGGATGAAATGAAACTTTCCCTGTTACAGTTTTATTTTCTATCAAATGGGGATAACAATAATGTATTTCTAGCCCTGCTGTTAGGATTAAAGTGACAAGTGTAGGTGGGTTCAGCCCAGAGGATGGCACAGCTACCTAACTGTCAATCACACTAAGAACTGGCATGCTGATGGCTGCATCTCTAAAAAGGGCAAGGTAAGAGTGCGGCCTCCAGAAGAGGAACACACCCGTGCCGGATTCCTTCGCTCCCTCATTCGTCTCTCATTTCCACTTACTGCCTCCGGGTCACCTGCAGGTGATGCAGAGCTGTCCCATTCCCAGGGAGGCCCGGGGGACCACCTCCCTAGCATGTTGTCTTGGAGGAATGCGGCTAAGCTGATCCCACCGCACCCAGTGCTCCTGGGTCACTGACCTCTGAGTACCTCTGGATCAAACAGACCAGTCTTACACGTGTTGGCACCCACCTGGAAGGCACGAGAAAGAACCAGATTCATGGCACCCTCAGATATACTGGGAAAAGAGTTACCAAAGTGTGGATATCTGAAATGCCTCTGAAATACATAGGAATACATCTATACAATCAATTTATTACATGATTATAAATAATGAAAGGAAAGGTAATGGTATCAAAATGTTCCTAGCAGTAAGCCAAGGAAATCATACATCAAATAGCTCTCTGTTTCCAATATGCATATATAAATACATCCATATGCCAAAAAGTTGTTTCTGTCTAGAGTTTCATCTCCGTGGGTTTGCCTGTATGGATTCATGGATTCACACCACAGTCATCATGTACTTAACATATACAGACATTTGCCATGTCATTATTCACTAAGTTCCACAGTATAATAGCTATTTAGACACTGTTGACATTGTGTTAGGTATTGTAAGTAACCCAGAGATTACTGAAAGTATATAAGAAAATTGTGTGAGTTATAGGCAAATATTACATCATTTTCTATAAGGGATGACAGCATCTGTGGATTTTGGTGTCTTTGGGTCCAGGAACCAATCTTTTGTGGATTCCAAGAGATGTACCTACATACGCAGAGATACTAGCTTCAACGTTTTGCTTAGTCATTTCATTGATAATCTCAAATAACTCATACAACTACAAGGGACCAGAGAAACAAAAACGAGAAAGGAGAAATTTTTACCTCCAGAGATACTTGGCAACGTGTAGAGACATTTTTAGTTGTTCTGGAAGTGGGGTGGGGAGGAGCCATGCACCTGTTATCCAGTTAGTAAAGGTCAAGATGGCTGCTAAGCACAGGACAAGCATACAATAAGAAAAATTCCTGCTGTCAATGTTCATGGTGCCAGGGTCTCCCTGAGACAGCTATATACCATGAGGAACTTTGTGATCACTTCCAAAGGGAAGATGAAATTAACATCTATCTAGCAACTCCCAACAGAGAGAACATTGTTTCACATTTAATTTTGTGATTGTACCCAAAAACTTATTGGTTCTTTGAATCTTTTACATCCATATTTGTGTTAACTGCATTTGGTCTTTAAAAAAGAAAATTATCTAAAATATCACTTGCCCTGAGCTTTTTTTTTTCTTTTAATCTCCCAATAGACATATGCTTCAGAAACCCAATCTCACATCGTGCTTAAGATTTCATGGTGGACCTGTGTGACACACAATGTCCAGTGGCCCCTCTGGGGACCTTTGAGGGGACATAATTCAGTCTGTGGCACTTTCGGTGTTGTTGAGAAGACTGTAGAGTGCTTGTCAGGGCTGAATCTCAAAAACTGGCCTTAGTTGGAGGTAAAAAAAACACTAAGAGCACAGAAATGTGGGAAAGGGCACGGCTCCGAGGCCAACAATCAAGTAGAATGTAGTTGTGTGATGAATGTCAGAGAAGCGATGAAACGTGCAGTGGAGTAAGAGTGAGGCAGGGAGGCTCAGGCCCAGCTAGCAGATGGGAGGAGTTGGTTCCAAAAGTCAAAATGAGTCAAAACACAAACAGGGCCCCACAATCAAGATGCTGTCGCCAAAGGAACTGATACTTCTATTAATAATTTTACTCTGACAGGCGCCAATGATAGGCTTGAAGGATGTGAATAGAAGTGGCAGCAAATGAGGCATGCAAGTGTGTGTGCGTGTGTATGTGAGTGAGTGAGTGAGAGAGAGAGAGAGAGAGAGAGAGAGAGAGAGCTCACTTTAACGTCTTCTCATTAATAAATAAGGAGCACCTGCGGAGGCCTGTTTTCTATCCCCATATTAGACTGAATTTTTCTTGGTGACCCTAGCTATTGAACTAGCTGGCCACATCTTTAATCTCTCTTTGGCATAAACATGCCCCAGTGACTCACCCACCAGCAGACTGCGAGACCTGTGAGCAGCCAGACTGGCTTCCTTGGAGACCTGGCATCACACCCACCACACCTATGGCTCTTCCGATCCCTCCCTCTTGATGACAAAAAAAAAAAAAAAAAAAGTTTCCTTCTTGCTGCGGTCTCTACGTGAGCTCTGATACAGGTGATCACAGGGATGACACCAGAACAGAGTATTGCAGGCCCCGTTCTTTTCCTTATAAATTTGTGAACTTTAAGTGCATTTGTTACTTGACACCTCTTCTTACTCAAGGTCGGGCTAGCAAACTGTGAGCTCCTCCTTAGGATCTTCCTTACATTTATTCTATTTGCTCTGTACGTGGTGAGAAATTCCTAAAAGTTTCATCACGATTCTTCTCACTGCACTGCAGCTTTTACTCTGCCTTGCTGAGATCACTGAGAAAACTCACCTGTGCTTTCCTCTGCGTGTTTGTGTATGTCTTCAGGACCTAACAAGGAGCTGGGAACAGAAGCTCAGCCTTCAGTAAATGCTTGCTGGCTTGAAACAACTCACTGATTTAAAGACATTTTGTCATCAGTTCTCCTTTTATTGGCTGACTTTCCCCATACTAGGTCGTTCAAGGCAGTTAATTGTTACTATTTCGATAAAGAAAGCTGGATTTCCATTTCTACGAGATAACATCGTAACAGTAGTGACTAACGTCAGGTGCATGTAAACACGGCTGAGAACAGGCAGGGCAATGCGTGCCATTGAAAAATGCACTCACTGGGGATACTTATGATGGAATAAGAGATTGTATTCCTGACCCAGGCATTCACAAACTGCCTTTGTTCCTATTTGATGCATCTGGTCAGTAATTAATACTGCCAGAGGCACAAGGAAATTTCTGTTCATAAGCATCATATACATGAACGTTAAAGATGTTACACTGATACAACTGGGTGAGTGACTGCTAACCCGACAAGCAACTGACTCTCCTCTGCAATAAACCCCATTGGAAGGAGATGGAAAGGGCGATCACCACAAGCATGAATGAACTGCATAAATTTCTACATTTTAGTATTTTTAAGATTGCAAGTATTTTATTTATTGTTGTATTCACTCATGGAAAAACTCTTAAGTCGCCATAGGTAGTTACAATGAATACATCTTTTTAATCTCAGCTTTTTGTTTAGAACGATTCTTTCTTTTTCATTTTACTCTAATCAAATATGCCATTCAAGGTCTAAAATTTTATAGAGACGTAACAGTGGTTATTTATATGCTGGGAGCAATCCATTTTCTGAACAGCTGGCAAAGCAGCTTAATATCTCAGCCAATCATTTTAAGCTCTGAAAAATTCAACGTTCTACAGTGTGGTTAACGCTTCTCAGCATAAGAAGCAAGATACCCCCTGCCTTATTCCTCTTTTTGGGTTTTGAGTTTTTTAGTTAAGCTTTGTAAACCATCTTGCTACTGTATGGAAAACAATTTACAGAGGGAGATCAAAATTAGGCAAAGGACACTTTGAAGCTAGATTGTCTGGCAGTAAAACATCCTTTTAGTAAACAAGCAATTATTAGGGACCTGCTTCTCTGTGTGCAGAAGACTAGGGAAAGCAAAGATAAGGAAGATAGTCTTTGTTCTGTAAAAACCCAGAAGGGAAAGGAAACACACAAACATACCTTCAACATAAAAAATGACAGAGATAAGAACGTAGCTGAGCAGAGATATGGGTGACACTGTACCAAATGAATTCCAGGAAAATTTTCCCGAAGGAAGTGGCACTTGAAGTGAGAATCTGAGTGATGGAGAGTCTACCAGGCCAGAAAGCACAGGAGCTTTGAAGGGTGACATGGGAACCAAAAGATGGACGTGTCAAAGAATGCTGGGAGCTGGCTGTGGACGCAAGGGCGAGAGCCAGCGCCGAGTCTGAAGTGATGTGGGCAGCCAGGGCCGGAGGCTGTGCCAAAGAGAGGAGGCAGGGTGTGTGGCGGGCATGCATCTGAACTGTGGAGTAAGAGAGTGTGAGTCCAAATCCTGACATCATTACTCTCTAGATTTGTCCTGGAGCGAGCTGCTTTAAAAAATCTGTTACAGTCTTATCCGCATACTAAAGATAGCTTCCCTCTCTCCTTGGGGCTGTAGCAGAAATTGCCGGGGCTGGATGAAATGAGGCATACCTGTGGGAGGATGAGGCCGAAGAGGCCCAACCTTGAGACCAGCCTGGGCAGCTTTGTGAGACAGTGTCTCGAAATAAAACTTGAAAAGGGCTGAATGTAGCTCAGAGGTAGAGTACCCTAAAACTGAGGTTGGGGGGGGGGGGTTGGTGGTGGTAAGAAACGATTGCATGGGATTATAAACATAAAACATGCTCTCTGGTACATTTCAAGATTGCTTTTGTTTTGACTGTCATTATATGCCATAGGATACAGGCATGTGCCATTAGGAATCACTGAAGGGATGTTGGAAAGATAGGCTTCAGGATGAAGGAAGACAGACAAAGGAGCAGATCAGATCGGGGATGTTGAGTAGGAGGCTAACTGTGTTGTCTGGTGAGAGAAGACGGTGGTGGAATGTGGTGAGGACAGAAGTGAAGGAATAAATTAAGAACAGGTTCTGTAAGCGTCATGATCATGACCTTCTAAATGACTGAGAGTGGTAGAAAAAAGTCAAACATTCATATAAACATTCATTCAGAAACACATATAACCTATTTCACAATTTATGTAGTAGCTTATTCAGTACGATACGTACGTTGCATGCATACACATATGCAAAGACCAAAGCCTTAGATTTTATAGAGAAAAGCATGACTTTCTTTTAAGTGATTTTAAATTGGGCTATAATATATATAGTGAAATTTACAGATCTCAAATCTCACTTATTTTAGTAAAAACTGTGTTATCCATACTCAATTGAGATACGGTGCACCCCTAAATGCTTTTTTTCTCGTCAAATGATGGCCCCAAAGGGTAACCATCCATGTGTCAGAGCTATAAAAACAGACTGATGTGCTTACTCTAGAACTTTATATCAATGGAATCCTATCTCGTATGTGTACTTCGTAGCTGGTTTCTTTGACTTAGCACATATTTTAAATTCTTCCTTATGGCTTCATGTGTTAGTAAATTGTTTTGTATTGTTGAAAAGTGTTTTGCTGGATGAATATACCACACGTTGTTTATCCACTCTATTTGGTGGGAGTTTGGGCTGTTTTCAGCTTTAGACTAGAATGAATAATATCGTTATGAGGGTTCTTGTTCAAATCTTTCACGGACATATGTTCTCCCTTTTATACCAAGGCGGTAGAATTGCCGATTCACAGATTCTGCTTATAACTTTATAGGAAAACTGCCACACTGCCTTCCAAATCAGCTGTATCATTTTACTTCCCCATGAGCAATTTATAAGAATTCGGTTGCTCCACAGTCCTGCCAACATTTGGTTCTGTTCGTCTTTTAATTTTAGCCAGTTTAGTGTCTTCACAGTGGTATTCATTAGGTCTTATTTTTCAATTCAAAAATGACCAACAATATTGAGCAATTCTCTGTGCAATTCCCGCTCACTTGACGTTTTCCTTTTGTTAGCTTCTTGTGCAAGTATTTTGGCCATTTTTACTATTTTTTTTTTAAATCGGGCATTTTTATCTTTGTACAACTAGAATTCAGGAATTACTTATATAGTCTACAAACAATTCTTTTGGCAAATACAATGAACCTTTTCTGTCCTAGTGTGTGGCTGGCCTATTTATATCTTAATTAAGTTTCCTAGTGAACAGAAATATTTGATTTTGATAAAATTGAGTTCATTAGTTTTCTCAGTTGTGATTCTTCACCCCATGCCCTGTGGGAAATCTTTGTTTCCCAGAGTCATGAACACACTCTCCTTTTCTTCCTTCTAGATGTTTCATAGTACAGCTTTTGTGTTTAGTCTTATTATTCATCACAAATTAATTTTGATGTACAGAGTTAAGACTCTCCATCCATATGGATACCTAGTTATGCAAGTATCTTTGGCTCAAAATACTTTTCCTTTCCTCATCAACGTGTTACCATGCCAAAGATTAATTGGCCATATGCGTGTGGGTCTAATTGCGTACTCTCTATTCTGGTCTGGTGATTTGTTTATTCACTCAGATGCCAATAGCAAGGCCCCTCTTGGTGTCCATATCCTGGTAATGCAGTAGAAATTCCTAGAGAAATTTTGACCGAGTGTGGAGTTGCCCTTTCAAAGATCGTAGCTCTGTGCTATGTTTCCCAGCGTCTGGACACAGTTGCTTCATTTGGGATGCCATGATGGAGCAACATCTGATTTTGCTGAAGGTTTTAACCACCTTGTCCCCTCCGTCCTTACCAGCCCTGCTCCAAACGCACCTGCAGAGCCAGGCAGGGCTCCTTCTCGCTGCTTCTTCTGTTGATTCTGCGCTCACTTTTGTCACAGCTTTTGACAAGGGATTTTCAACCTGCCTTTACTTTTGTCCACACTACATAACCCCCTCGAAGCACGCGTTTTTGCATAACTGGTGCTAAGAACACTGCTGGGTACAAGTAGAATGATCTTAAAATGTAGCTGTTAAATGAGTAAAGTTATTTAAATGATGTAATAGTGATAAAATAGGGTTTCATAACATAAAAATGCATCTATTTTCCCTTTAGTGTCTGGTTTGTTAGAATTTTTAATAATGTTGGGCTATGTAGACAATATTAATACTCATGCTATATATAATGCTTCAATTTAAGATATTTAGAGGAGTGCTATACATGGAAAAAGAAGCTTTCTTCTAGCAATCATATGAAAAAGAAACACACTTTTATAATGTTAATTGTAGTAGATACAATAAAACAAATGTATTTTGGTGAAACTCAGTATTTAAATCAAATAATAAGAATAATAATATATTTAGCTATAAACTTTTTCACAATTAAATTATAGCTCAATGAGGTAAAAACTTAGACTTCTTTCACTTTAGGAAAATAAAGGCATTTGTTATGATAATATTCATATCTTGCTTAGATACTGTACATCTCCCATTGATAGCTTCTAAATATAATTTTCTGATTTGGTTCATGGTGAGGCCTGTTATTACTGGTGCTAGTATTAAAAATGAATAACCCATTAGGTTTTCACTAGTAAATAAATACCTATCAACGATATTATTTTCAGTAATGACTCTGACAAAAATCTTTTGATTTTTTTTTAAAGAATGAGATACATGTAGTATCTGTTGGTTAGTTTTAAACTGAATCACAATATCATAGGCTGGTCTATATGGAATGTTTTGGTATTAGATTATATCCATTATCTGGTGTTCCCTCCATGTGAAAGGGAAAATTTCAGTTTTTCTAAACACTGCCAGGTCTGGTTCCACAGGCCTGTAATCCCAGCACTTTGGGCGACTGAGGTGGCAGGAGAATTGGAAATTTGAGCCCAGCCTGGGCAACCTAGTGAGACCTTGCCTCAAACAATAATAGAAGGGGCTGAAATGCTGCTTAGAGGGAAGACCCTGGGTTAAGCAGTGGTGGAAAAAAAAAAAAAGGAAAGAAAGCTAAGTAACAAATGAGCCCAAGGAAAGAATAACAGACTGAAAAAATCTTGCAGGATATAATTCTTGAGGATATAAGAACAAATCTCACCAGGTCCGTGGCGCAGGCGTGTAGTCCCAGCACTCTGGGAGAAACAGGAAGGAAGATGTCAAGTTTCAGCACAGCCTGAGCAACTCAGCAATTTGGCGAGACGCTGTCTGAAAATCAAAGAAACTACAAAACGGGCTAGAGGTGCACTTGAGGGTGAAGGCCTTGGGCGTGACCCCAAGATCACGGAGCAGCAGGGCTGCAGCAGCTCAAGAAGGGGAAGGAGAAGTTATCTTTCTTTTATATATATTTTTATGGCTTTTAGACATTCGGTTTTTATTCTTCTTTGGACTGATTCTGCATGAACACATCACAGAACTCAAGTTAGCACACACTGAATGGAGAAATCTATAAAAGGTTATAATGTTCATAACTGTCTCATCTTTAAAAGTTATGTGTTTGCTTAATCTCGAAATTGTAAATTGTACTTTTAATAAAAAATTTAGTACTTTCTCAAAATCCATGAACTCTAACATTAAAAATGTTTAATGTAACCTAGGATAAAATTAAGTGTATTATGTAGCAGGAAGGCTTTTTATATTATGCAGTGTGGTGTTTTAAAAGTGCACAATGTTAAACAATGGTGAAAGACATTATAAATCTTATAGTGGGTGGTTATGTGTGGTTATATTCTATATAGTCTTTTTAAATAAGAGAATGGGTTAACTCTAAAAATAAGTAATGTTTATTGAATACTTCAAAAATGCTAAACATATTTAAATCTTATCAGCTCTTTAATTTAACTCTCCCAAAAACCCTGAAGGTAAGTGTCAGAACACAGTATTGTACGATGTTTACCAAAGAATAATAGGGTCTAAATATTTAAATATTCAACATTATGCATTCAAATAGGTGTTGTTCATTAAAGAGAACACCTTAGGAAGACAGACACATTTTTTCTCTTAGTGCTACAATTGCTTGGACATTTTGAAGATAAATATCCTCACAGTGGATGCAAATTTTTGAGAGTGGAGTTGAATTGTTGTGCAGTGCACAAACACTGAGAACCAAGTAAAATAATTGAAAAAGAATAATGGCTAATAATCTATTTTGGAAATATCATCGATATGACTCTAAAATATAGAGTATCCCCAAAATTTTTAAATTTGTCCTACATATGGCAACTTTTTGTATACCCTGAATTTAATGCTTGAATAATTATTACAGCATTAGTTTTACTTCAAATAATCTATGATACTAATGCTGAGAAAATACATGTTTATGTTAAACCTTATAGCTTAAATATTTTTATGTGAATGGCAACCTTTGCGACACCCAGAATATACAGTAAGGCAAGAGGGCTAAAAGAGTGCACGTGACACTGAAGGAGAACAAGATTGGAGGCTTCTCATTGGACAATTCCATATGGGCTAAAGAATAAACTGGGGATGAGGACTGTGAGCCCAAATATACTCCCACAGAAACACATTTTTTATGCAAAATATAGGTGATCATCATTTTCATCAAGGATTAAAATAAAAACAAAATCGTCCCAAAAGAAACCTATAAATATGTTTCCTTATACAATACTTTCCATTATTTT
Organism: Ctenodactylus gundi; assembly: GCA_004027205.1. Lineage (NCBI taxonomy): Eukaryota > Metazoa > Chordata > Mammalia > Rodentia > Ctenodactylidae > Ctenodactylus > Ctenodactylus gundi. Next base: position 42,294 of record PVKB01001234.1, on the reverse strand, counting down.
CCATCCATATAATAGAATAATTCTCAGTTGCTAAGAAGAAAGAAGATGTATGAACACTGGCATGGAGAATGAATAGCATATGTACATATATGCATTAGTATATACATTTATATGCATATCTAAATGTATTTTAATCAACAAAAAGCCATACTATACTTAAATATCCTTAATTTCTACTTCTTGCACTTTTGCTATGATGTCTGATACTAAATTACATTACTTTTATTTGCCATATGGCATGAACTTCACACAGACTTCTTTTATACTTTGAGTTATAACCAGTGTGTCTTCCTCCAACTGCTCCAGCTTTGGCGACCAGAAGCATACTGAGCTGGCTCTTTTGTGTGGGTTTGGGCTGCTGTTGGTGTCATTATGTGTTGAGCATTCCTTTGCCCTGTTACTCCAAACTGCTCTACTCTCATCTTGCATATCTCCTGCTCTAGTCCTAATATCATCCATCTCTTTTTAAAAACGTATTTATTTATATATCACATCCCTTTCCTCTTCTCACCCTCTCATCCCCCAGCTTTCCCTTTTCCATCTTATTTTCTTTCATATCTCTTAAATTTTATGGATTTTTTTCATATTAGAGCAACCATATGGCACTGAATTTTCTGGGTCTGACTCATATTGCTGAGCATAATGGTCTGCATCCTTTTCCCTACAGATGACTAAAGTTTGTCATTCTTAATGGCATATATACTCCATTTTATTTATACCGCATCTCCTTTATCCATTCAATTGTACTCGGCATACTGGCTTCTTCCAAGGTTTGGCTATTATAAATTGTGCTGCCACAAGCATGGGTATACATGTATCACTATTGTATGATGACTTTAACTCTTTGGGGATGATACCCAGAAAAGGTATAGCTGTGTCAAATGGAATATTGATTTTGAGTTTTTGAGGATTCTTCATATTGCTTTCTGTAGTGGTTCTACCAGTTGATAGTCTTACCAGCAATGTAGAAGAGTTCCTTTTTCCCTACGGTCCTGCCAGCTTTTTTTTTTTTTTTTTTTGAGTTCTTAATACCAGCCATTATTATTGGAGTTAGATGGAACCTCAGTGCTGTTTTAATTTTCATTTCTCTGATGGCTAAAGATGTTGAACATTTTTCATGTATTTATTGGCCATTTGGACTTCTTCTGAAAACTGTTTATTCATTTCAGATTACCATTTTTGATTTGGTCCCTTATTTTGGGTGGTCTATTTTTTTCAGTTCTTTGTATATTCCTGAAAAATAGTCCATCTGAGGATTAGCAGGCAAAAACATACACTCGAGTAAAAATAGCCTCCTTACCAAACGGTGCTTGGAAAACTGGATAACTACATGCAGAATGATGAAACTAGACCCAGCTCTTTCACCATGAACCAAAATCAAATCAAAGTGGATGAAAAACTTAGACATTAAAATGAAAATATTGAAATTGTTGGAAGAAAAAGTAGGCAAACCATTGAGGATATACATGCAATCAAGAACTTTCTTAATAAAGTACTCAAAGAATAAGCGATAACACCACGAATCAACAAATGGAGTTATATAAAATGGAAAAGCTCCCACACAGCAAAGGAAACAATCAACAGAATGAAGAGTGCATCATGGAATGGGGGAAAAAAAAAATCATCCGTTTCTCTAGGGATCTGCGGTTCTTTTTATTAGAAAATGGAAGTCGAAACCATGACCAGGTATTAGGTATGCTTACTGCAGTTGTAGGGCTATTCCCTCAGCAGATAAGATTCTTTCAACAGATAAGTCAAAAATAGCATATCAATTTGCAAACATATACTACGTATCTGGAGTAAGTTCAAAGTTATGTCTATAATTCAAATCCATTACTAAATAGATCGTTCTAGTTTTCTTCTCTTGTCTGTATGAAACTCCTATTCTTTCATAGGGAAACTCATAGAAAATCTAAAAAAGTATCAACTTTAGTGTAATAATAAGTCAATATTTAGTTTCTAATTAAACTAAATGTGTCAAAGTAAGTGACTAGAATAATGTATATCTGGGCAGGGCTTATAGAACAGCAGGTTTTTTGGGTAAACTGTTCAATACATCTAAAGGTATACTTTTTATAACTCCCATAAAAACTAAAATGTATGGAGAAATCATGGGTGGGAAGTGTGGATTACAAAGTTGTGACACTCATCAGTCCATATGGCAGTGGTTTTCAGTGGGCCCTAAAACCTTTAAGTGAATTATTTTTGAAACTCAGTGGTAAAGCATTATTAAACCTCCATTAGCCAAGAGCTAATATTCATATAGGAGTTAACATTTTCTAGAATAACTGCAAAAACTTTACAAAATTCTTAGTAACAACACTCTATGGCTACTTCAAAGTAACTACGCAGAGTGAGGAAATCGTACCGTAAGAGTATGTACAGACTTTTATACAAAAAAGATAAACTCCTATGGGTAAAAACATTGATGTGTCTGAATACAGAAAAAGGTCTTTTTATTTTATAGTCATATTTTAAAACGTCTAGGATCCTCAAGGGAAAAATAATTCCAAACTGTTCATCATTAATTTTATAGTCAACTTTCATTTTTCTCTCAATGTCCTATTCTAAGTTCATGCATATGATATTTTACTCAGGAAAGTAATATGTCAAGCTCTCCAGAAATACTGTCTTTTTGCATTTCTGGTTACATTTTATTGGTAGTACAAACTCTCTGCACTTGTCATCAGCTTTTGCAATGATTTAATTAGTCTTAATTATAATGGCACTTCTTAAATATCTTTACGTTTCTATTTTTAATGTAAACATTACACCCTAAATATTTTCAAAACAAAAGATTTAGAATTGTAAACCTTCAGGGCAGACATCTGTCGGTTCAGTGTCGGCCATTTCCAAAAAACCCATCCATGCAGCTCCAACTCCTTAATCAAATAGCATGCTCAGCTGTTTGAGTTGACGATTGTCCATGGCAATTCAGGACTCAGTCCAAATCTGGTATCCAAGTGCAAGCAGACTTTTTCAAATTATTGTTTCACATTAAAACAAAAGCCTTATTAACCATTCATCTAATACTTACATAACCTTTAGTGCCAGCCAGATACAGTCCTCTTTAATCACTCATACAGAACATAATCCACCCATAAATGGACAAAGGGGCTGTTTGCCAATGACAGTGCACTTGAGTTATTCTGCCTTTACTGTAAAACTCTAGTGTTTAGTAAGCACCCACCAAGTACCACGAAACCCAGCACTGGCATATCCTTTCCAAATGTTGTTTCAGAGAGGACTATAATTAGCCTATGCTTGGCCATGCAGAGAAAAAAAAAAAAATCTTGCATCAGACAGCAGCAAGTACAAGGCTTTCCTACATGAGTTTGTCTCATGCAAATATATCATCTTAATACAAACTAATCACATCAGCTACTGCAGGAAATTGTTCTCCGTTTGCTGCCACCCTGGGATGCCATCATTACTGACAATATTGAGAAACCTGTCAGTGACAATTCAGGACTCACCCCAATTGTGGTACCCAAGTACAATGCAAGTGGATTTTTTTTCTTCGTGGTCTATTTATGGGTCTCTTTAATTCTTATTCATGTCCGCTGGTCCTTGACTCACATGAAAATTCAGGGCAATAAAGGCTTCCGCTCAGCTGCATTCAATTTCAGAAATCATCAAAAAATAAGATTTATAAAGTAATTTCTAGAAATCTCCTTGACGAGTCCAGGTGAGAGAAATGGACTTTGAGGGCTTTGCACCTGCTATTGAGAGGCCGTCCTTCTCCATCACGAGGAACACACATTCTCTCTCAAGTTAACGAGGCTTAATTTTATTTCCATGGGCAATTGGCAAGAATAAATTAGCCACATCACCGCGACCTTTCTGTAACAAATTCCTTAAGACTGGAGGCCGCACCACAAATGTTGGGTCTTTTCTAGGAACATGCAAATAAATCTATCAGAATGCTTTTTGAAGGTTATTTGTTTAACATTACATCACAGCTTCTGGCTAAATTTCTTATACTTGCAGATTTGCTGTCATAAATTATTTTTCTTCTCCAATGAACTTTCATAAAATTATTTAATTCTGCATGCAAGATGTTTAACCAAGACTGAGGCAGATATTCTTGCAAATACTTTAAATGTTGAAATTTTAAAATTTTAAGAAATCTGTGTACAGTGTGACTTGTCATGTCTTACAGTAGGCTACGTGGAACACACTGAGGTTTCTCAGTGCAGCAGCGGCTCCAAGGCAGGCTTCCCTCACTCTGCTATTTGCTTTGGGAGAGCTCAGGGGTGATGACTTCAAAATGAATCCAAAAACATTGCCAACAATATTAGATAATATCAAAATGAGTCTCAGTCATGGAATTCATGACACTCAAATAAGACTATGTCACCCATATGTTGATAGTCTGTTGGTCTCTGCATGACAGAAAAAATTTCACATCAGCCCCTCTTTTATAAGTAGGTTTAAAGTCAAGGAATCTACATAGCCTGCCCAATGAAATTCAGAAATGACAATTTTGCTTCAAGGGCTCTTAACTAGGTATGCATGAGATATTCTGAAGCAATGAGAATATTCATTTAAATTTACCACAAGGGAGTATATGAGCTTATATTTGCCTCACAAAATGAACTTTTTAGTTTCCAGATGAATAAATTAGACTGTAGATCACTATATTCATCCATATGGAAATAACATCCCTATCATACAAGCTTCCATTTGAAAAAAAAAATAGTGTTTTCAAGGATAACATATTACTGTGAAATGGTCACAATTAAGTAAACAGAGAGGATAGGCAATAGCAGTACATCAAAATCAAGTATTTCAAATTTTAGTTGATGGAAAGGTTATAAAGCTATCCACATCTGCTAAAACAACAGGCATGGTACTTGTGGGAATATGTTTTAAAAACTGGGGAGCTGGAGAAACACAGACGTAGGAGACGTTTTACAGAACCTAAATATCTTACTTTCCTAAAACTGAGGCTCCAAAGGAAATAGGAAAAAAATGTAAAGAAGTGAGCATAAATTCCCGATGAAATTACACAGGCAATTTAGTGGGCTGGGGAGGGTCAGCCGGGCTTGGAAAGCAGCCAAGATGTACAAGTTCACATCGCTGTGATTGCAAGAAACACGTGGAGAATTCCACGTAGTGGTGAGTACAACTACACGGCTAATTCATAATCAAATGTTAATTTTAATGCTTCACTTAAAAATTAAGAACTTATCCAAAGTCATTCTTCAGCAAAAATCAAATTAACACTCCCTTGAGATGTTCCTGTATTAACATTATTAATCACCAATGCCTTTTTCCCCCTCATCACAGCTTTTGCATCCCAAGAAGTATTTATTTTAAGCCTTCACATTTATACTTTTTGTTCATTGTGCTCATTAAGTATGCCCTCCAAGGTCATGTCACCATTTATACATTCAGCTTTATGTAGGAGGCCGGACAGATATAAGGCGTGTGGACATGTTTCTAAAAAACTCCCCATCCCATTAAATTCTCAGTATCAAAGGAAGGTAGATGTTTGAGTGTTGACCTGAATATCATAATCAAGGTCTCTGGCAGTGGTGGCCAGGTCTTGAAGATCAGACAGGACTTGAAGATTAGACAGACCTGTGAAGTTTTGATGAGAAAATCAGGCGTAGGTCAACAGCCCGGGAACAGGTGGTCCACACCAAAGGTGAAGGGCATGCGGATAGCAGGTGAGAAGTGGTGCGTGCAGGGCAGTCTCTGGGACAATCAGAGCTGGAAGATGAACTGGTGGCAACAAGGAGCAGTTCCAAGACAGGACTCCGGTGGAAGACAGTAGGTGAGGCAGGTCAGTACTGTGACACAGCAGACCCTTCCTCACAGGTGCCTCCAATTCTCTGACCTGACCCAGCACAACACCAGATCTGCAGAGCAAGGAGCCGGCAAGAAGCTTAGAGATGTGGAGATATGTGGGTAAGAGGATAGCAGTCAATGTGGATATGCTTTTAAAAATGTATATATGTAGGGCAAAAATGCTGGAGCAGAGTGACACAGCAAGGGATACTTAATTCTCACATAATTTTGGGCAATTAAATTATAATCTCCTTGAATGCTTCATTAAATATAGCAAAACTATTACTCTGACTTAAAACTTATGATTATTTGAGTAAAATCCAGTTTAAAGGGAAACACATACTATATTACCTTAATTTTAGAAGAGGTTTGTAATCACACATATAATACAGTTTATTTTCACTAGAGCTATAGACTTGACATTTGGACTGTGATTCATTTGATTTAATAAAGCTGGTGGGGGGGAATCAGGATTTTCATTAGCAATTTCCTCTAGTCTATAAAGGAAAAGCTAGCGTCTCATTATAAACTTCGTATTTATTGGAAAGAACTCAGCTCATGGCTAGTTATCACTGGCATTAGACAGCATCATTTGTATTGTCTCGAAGGAAAAATCCAGGGCATAGCCTCTGAAATTCAATTCGCTGCAATAATTGCTGCACTTGCAAATTTACCAGGCAGTTTAATGTACAATATATCAATAAAATTAGGAGGGCCTGGCAGTAAACAAAACATATATTCAGATGTCACCAGGGTTAATAAGGACATTTTCAGTTTTTATAGAAATAAAATAAATAAGATTGTATTTTATCCAGATGATGCAATAAAGTTACAAGTGGGCCCATCCAACATTTTAGATGTATTTTATAAAATGAGCATATCAGTAGAGAAACTTTACAGAATATTCAACGTGTTTGCATCTGTGTCACTTAACTAGTCACTGGTAATTATTGTGCAACAGGACACTACCCATCTACATTTCTTATGGGGAAGAAAGAATTTAAAATTTAAGTTTTAAACTAAGTTTCCTAGTTTAAGAATCTTAATTCTGCTTCTCATAGAAATAACTGTCAAGGGATTTTCTCTTCCACCACTACTTTCAGAGGGGAGTGATAGTTCCCAAAGTGCTCTGAGAAGAGCAAGGTGAGGACCATGAGCACAGTCGGGTAGAAATGAGCGCCTTTCTCCTGTACCCCACTGGATCACAGACTCTGTTGCTTCTGAAAGTGCACTTCCCCTACAGACCCTGCCCTGCACTGAGGACTGCGGAAGTAGCACAAGACAAGCAGATCACATTCAAGTGAGAATTTCACTTTATACCCTGCACCCCCACCCTCAATCCACTAATACGCCATTGAAAGCATTTATTTAGTGGCTCCATGGAGAAAACTTAGCTAATGCAGATAATGAAATGCAGAAATACTACAGTTACCCCCCAAACTGAAAATTTCACAAAGGGGTAAATGTGAGACAAAACTCTGATAGACTTGGAGGTTCAAGGCTGGCATTACTCTGCTAATGTTCTTGTGTATTATTAGTCTTAATATTTTTAATATCAGCAGTAGCTATCACAGCCAGATCTGAGAATTTCAAGTTTGGAATCTCATATATAGAGTATATTATTTAGTAACTGCCATCAAGTGATATCTGGACCACACAAAGCATCGTAAGTGCCTGTACATTTATTGACTCAAGTAAAGGAAACAAAAGTAAATGAATATTTGTATTATATATAAAGTATCATAGACACACTGTAAAATGAAAAGTCTCCAGGCATAGCAAAAATTAAATGCCCTTTTAATCATGTTGTTTTGCCTTAGGATGCAATTAAGTATAAAGGATTCCATATTTTAGATCTTAATTACACACACCCACGTGAACACACACACACAGTCCTCTCCCCAAATAATCAACTTAAGGGAAATGGTTCTAGCACACCCGGAATTAAATGAAGGCCAAAATACAATGGCACAACATTACCGGAAAATGTTTGTTTAATGCTAGTCTAGAGTTTATCAGTCAGAGACTGTTCGTTTGATAGTTTGAATATTTCTGTAAAAGGCTTCTTTATATAATGGTCTAATATCTTTTAAATGCTCCTTCTTAAACTCCAGGAAGTCACGGTACATGATTTTTAAAGAAAGCCTTTGCTTTCTGCCATTAACCATTCGTGAGTAAGCAAATGAGTAATCCTTTTAATCACCTGGGCTGATCCAATCCCATTGATGAACCACCAGATGGTCTCCTGCCAATTTCAGGAGAATACTTTCCACAGCCAGGGAGAAGTACAGTATAAATATCTCCATATAGGCGGTCATGGCTGAATTAAAAAGCACTGTGCCAGGCACAGAGATGGATTATTATTTTATTGCATTATAATCCATAGCATCATTATCTTGGACAGCATCTTCATGTGCTCATATCCTCTTTCCAGGTGCAACTGTGTGCCAATTACTGGCGCCCATCTAGCCGAGCTACAAGGGACTGACGCAAGGATAACTGAGCACAACTTCTAAGCATGAACGATTGTGCCTGCCATGGAGGGTTGGGGCTCTGTCATATTCTCTGAATGGAGCCATTTAAATTAATCTTTTTCAACCTTTAGGCCCAGTGCTGAACGTATTTATTTTCTTTGACCTCTCCCAACGTGTGACTTCTGGCCATTTATTCTTTTTAGTTGATTTTTTTTTTTCTTATCTCAAAGAGCTCAGTGGGATTTTATAAAATAGAACTATTAAACTTGAATGCAGGGCACCCAGAGCTCTGAGGGCCATTTCTTTACCAAAAAAAGACATAACTATACCTTTGTAGCAAAATTAAAACCTACTTCTGTTGAATATTCTATGTCGTCTTCCACTGCATATCGTTACTTTACCCATACTGATGAAAAAAAATGAAAAGGCATTCTTTTTGATATCTTGGAAGACTCAGCACCAACATCATCACCTCCTCCACCACCAATATCATAGCTAGTGCTTACAGAGCACAATATAGCTGCAGATACTATTTTCATATGTATGGATATTCAAATTATATATGCTATATGTAAATTATGAGAGTATAGTAAGTACATTGCTATTAAGTATGTAAAATACTTTAGTCCTAACAATTCTGTGGTAGAGCTTCTGTTATTATCCCTATTTATGGGTGAAAAAATGGAGGCAAAGAGGGGTTAGGCTCTTGCCCAGGACCATAATAGCCAGCAAGTGGCGGAAATACATCAGAACTCGGTGACGTGTATGGGATAATGAAAGTCTGGTGAGTTTGCTTCCAAGTGAGATGAATCTACCTAATGGAAATACGTCACCTAGAAACTTCAGATGAATTTCAATGGTTGTGACATGTGTAAATTGAAACTAAACAAAGAAGTTTGCTGTTATTGTTCCAGAGGAAGCATCCAATTAAGGCACATGACAAAATTATATTTCCTTGTTTAAAACTGGTACAATTAGAAAATTAGAAAAGTAAAACCACATTGAATTGGTACATGATGTGTTTTTCCTTACTTTTGGCTGACCAGCAAAAGATTCATAGTTTTTCTTTTCATTGAATAACATGATTTATTTTCTGATACTCAATAACAGTTAAAAATATTTCATGACAAACAATGACATATGCAAAGGGCTTTCAAATGGATAAGATAATTAGCATGTCATGGTCAGCAAGGTCGTAAGATCTATAAAACATTAATTAGACATTGAAATAGGTCTTTTTTTTTTTTTTTGGTCTTCAGGATTGAATAGTCTTTTGTATTGAGCTACAACTTCAGCCCTTCTTTTTAACTTATTTTTAAATTTTGAAGCAAGGTGTTATAAGTCATGAATTTGCCCAAGCAGATCTCTCAAACTTGTGATACTAACGATTTGTCTTCTCAGAGTCTCAGAGTTCTGGGATTATAGGTGTGGGCCACCCCATTCTGCTACTCCTAAAGTTTTAAAGAGCAAGTTGTTATATTTGTCCCAGGCTGATTCTACTTTGTAAAAAAAAAAAAAAGCTATTATTATCTATTGTTAAATTATTTTAAAATTTCAGTAGCTAATATCTCAGTCTTGGAAAACAAGAAACTAAAACCATCTAGATGCATGATTTTTCATTTCTCTAATACACAGAATTTAGTAATTCTTCAGAAAAGATTGATCCATAGCTCTGTGCTTATAAAAATTGGTTTATACCTGACTTAGAGAATATTTCTTTAAGGGATTTTAAATTTCAAAATGTAATTCAAGAATTAAATTATAATTTGATGAAAATTCTGAGAAAATCTATACATAAATATAGTAAAATTAAAGGTGATAAAGTCTACAGGAAAGACTGGCTGAATGGTGGCTTAGGCACTAGGACAGTTGGAACTCAAAATTTTAGGCAGTTTGACTCAAAAAACGCTTGTGGTATGTTCATGTAATTTTTATTTTTGTATTCTATGAAAATAAATATTAGGAATGATAATAAGTTACACTAAGAGTGGTATCAATTTTTACCAATGTTTGCATTACACTTTATAATTATTTGCATATGATTATAGGTAGGATGACCCAGAATTAGGAAGATACAGGAGCCTAATATTCCCCTTTGTTACTAACAAGGTAATACTTCAGTGTCAAAGATGACTTTCTCCAAGGCACAAAGCAGGTAACAACAGATCTGGCTCTGAATCTGCCCTCTCCACAATAAAGGGCTATCCTTCTAGGAGTTACAAAGAAAAAGGAAAATTCTACTTTGCAGAAAGGATTTAGGACTTTCAAGTAAAAATTACTTATTCAGTGTTTATGAAAAGGAACACAGAGCTAACAAGGCAATGTTTTGCCTTTAAGGAGCTTAGTATGTAATAGAATTTCTAACCATGAGTAAAAAAAAAGAAATGGAGTTAATTATTAGTCATATGCATTATTTTTTAGTGAAACACATTCTATGTTGTAATAACCTTTTACCTTATCTTACTGAACACAAATTCTTTCTTTCTCTCTTCTTTCTTTTTTGAAACCATGTCTCACTCTATAGTCCAAGCTGGTCCTAAACTCACTATGTACCTAGGCCAGCCTTGAGCTCACACCAATCCTCCTTCCAAGGTCTCCTGAAAGCTGGGATTTCAAGTAAACACAAAAATTTTAACAAACAGCAAGTTTAAAATAAAAAATAACCACATAAGAGGAGGGTCTCAACAGAAGGGGATTCTATAAAATTAAAATTAGACTCAATCAGATAATGTGTATTTGTTAAAGCAATGATAACTTGTTGGTTAGGGAGCCAATACTCTCTTTCAGAAGGAAAGTCTCCAACATATGACAAAAAACATTTCCAGCTCAAATAGACATGATTTGATCACACAGTGAAGTGGGATAAGTTTGAACAAAATCATTTTCCCTGAAAAAATCCAGGATATTTACCATATTATTTTCGATGCACACACACAAACACACACACACACACACACACACACACACACACATTTATTGAGTATATTACTTCCTTGGTGTCAGATACCATATCTTTTACCTATCTTCCATTATATAATAATCAGTTACAGAATTAATAATATTCTAGGCCATGGAGACACACATGACACGTGACTTTCTGGTCTCACATAATGGTATAGGGTATAAGACTAAATAAATGTATATGGTGTTGAGTGTCCTGCAGGGTATTAGGGTAAGAGGACTCAGAGTGAGGAGTCAGGAACTATTTTACATGGACAAGTCCTCTCTGTGCGGGTAACATGAACACAGATGCAACTAAGTTTGAGCCAACAGAATTTGCCAGTAGATATAAAATTCCAGAGAAAGGGAAAACTGAAGGATGCACTAAAGTTTGGGACTGAGAAACTGGTAGGACAGAGATACCACTGATAGATAAGGACAGTCTGTGGGAGAAGCAGGTTCATGTAGACGATGGGGAGCTTGGCACATGACTTTGGTTTAGGAAATCTTGTTGTCAAGATGTCCACCGAAACTCCAAGTGAAAACGGCACTGTCCAATGTATATATAATCTTCTAGTTTACTGAGAACAATACGTACTAGCACATTCTTGATGTGTAAAGCCAGGGTTAGAAGAGTTGGCAGAAAAGTGGAAGTAGACGGGATAGGGGTGAAATGAAACCCAAATCCTCAGGGGCTTCGTCAAGGACAAGTTTGGAAGACAAGACCTACGGACTAATAATGAGATGCTGCCTCACATCCAGTAGGGCGGCTACTACAGGAAGAAAAATGGAAACTACTGCCTGCTCAGATGAGGACCCCAGGTGCTGCTAGCGAGAACGGGAAATGGTGCCGAAACTGCTATGGCTCCTTAAGAATTAAAAATAAAATTGCCATATGACCCAGGAACTTCACTTCATCTATACCCCCAATTTCATAGCGGCCTCATTCATAACTGGTAAAAGATGGAAACGATTCAAATAACCACGAACAGATGAATAGACAAAGGCAATGTATTATACACAGACAGTGGGATATTATTTAGCCAGAAGAAGGAATAAAGTTCTGATACACTCTACAATGTGGATGAAGCTTCAAAAAATGTTAAGTGCAAGATCCCAGAATCACACACACACAAACTTTGTGTGACTGCCTGCACAATGGGTGACTGCACTGGGCAAAATCACAAAGACAAAAAAAAAAACAAAAACAAACAAATAAACCAGAGTTCACCGTGGGCTAGAGGAGGGTGGAATGGGAAATTATGGCTTTGTAGTGACAAATTCCTTCTTGGCGACTGCAAAGTCTGGAAGTGGGTAAGGGTTAGCCTTACATAGTAACGCACTCAAAGCCATTGAACTGGGCACTTAGAAATTGTTTCTTTAAAAAAAGGTGAACCTCCTGTCATGTGCCTTTTACCACAATTTTAAAAATTAGAAGGCATAAAACCAACAGGAGACTGAAAAAGGGTGGCTCACGGGGTGGGAAGAGACTGAGAAGGAAGGGAAGCGAAGCAAATCAAGCGTTTTGTGGTCAAGGCCACAGTCAGTGGTGTTAGAGGCTGTGGAGAGGCCGAACGCGGTGATTGAGGAATGACCCTCGAAGGGGTTGGGCGGGTCATAAGCCACACACATTAATATAATTAAAACAGTCCTTCCCTTCGGAAGACACAGCGTCCATTAGCCGATACTATCAGCACAAATATTAGTGTTATAGGGACATTGTGTGAGTCATGCCTAATGGCCTGCCGAGGAGCGCAGAGTGACAGCGAGAAACACGACGGCGGAGAGAGCAGGACCACAAACAAACAGTGCAGCGCAGACACCCTCCTACTCGGTCTCATATTCACACTTGCTCACTGACCTCCTAAGTATGGAATTCATCTATTTTAAAAGAAAATAGGGGACAAGCTGCTGATTGAAACTAATCAATCAAGTTGGGAGGTGATTAATAGCACGCAGTCTCCGAGGGGCTGCGGGCGGGTCTACAATGCAGGTTGAGAAGTGGTCCTTTTATAGTTCATTACATATCTGTGTGGCATTATTTATTGTTTACTTAAGCAATAGCAGTTGAAACACAGGCCAATTCCTGGGAATTAATAACCCGCTGGGAGAGGCCATTACCTCTAGACATTAACCCCAGTCAGTTCACAGCTTTTCCAGGAAAATTTCTTTGAAGAACTATTTGTTCCCCAGCCCTTGTCACCACATTTAAAAATAATGCTTTAAATATTTCCTTAGTGGAAAGTCATGGAACAGTATACTAACAATAGTTTCTTTGACAGAGGAAGAAGTCAATAGTTTCTTTGAGCTAATAAGGGAGGAAAAGCTACAAAGATCACCTGTTTTTCTGAGTTCAATCCTACATAGACAGCAACCTATCAGATGGACAGAAAAAGAGAAATGTGTTTTGTGAGTCAAAACACATTCAACGTTTCCATTGGACCTATTTTTTTAGACAGGATCTTGCTCTGTGCAGCTAGTTTTGAAGCTAACATTCTGATTTAAGTCTTTTTTTCAGGCTTGCTAACTCCCAAACACCTCCCCAGTGGAGCGTGCAGGAGTCCATGATTCTGAATTCGGATCCCCCCCCATGGGGAAATTAAAAGGAAAAAAGAATACAGTAACTATTAACCAAAGAATTCTGATTAAAATGATAATCGCACACACACGCACACACACACACATGGACACATACTTACTTTGTGCCCAATTCCCACCTAAGATCTTGGACTGTGCTGACTGGTGTAATGCTCGGCTGCCCACGAGCTGGGCGCTGCCCCACTTATTTATGTCCATCTCACAGATGAGGAATAGGGGAGCAGAGTTGGCAAAGTGCTGCCAACACTATTCGGCTGGGAAATGAAAGAAGCAAGGTCTGACGCCTTGGCAATCGGCTTCAGAGCCTATGCCTTTAACACCTATGCTCATAGGATTGAAGGAAGGAAGTGGCAACAGTTTATTCCCACTATCTATTTTTGCATTAAAATAGCCATTCCCATTCTGCGTATTATATGATACTGTTTTAAATGTCTTCAAAATGTTAATTTAGTAAGTGTTCATAATCAGGCTGTGAGATTTTACTGTCACCATCCTCAATTTAGAGAGAAGGAAATGAGGCAGGCAGAAGTAGATAATGGCCTCAGTCGTGCAGCTGAGAAACTCATGGAGAAGGGACTCACATCCCGAACGTTGCAGGGGAGGTGACCTTATTGGTGATTAAAATATTGGCACGTTCATTAATATCAAGGTACATCCCTAAGTAGGCAGAAGTTTAGCTCCCCGGCTGACGTCTTTTGGTGTCCCAAACACTCAAATCCATAACCTCCTACCCTTCTCCCACTTCTCAACTGATTCCTCGTCCTCAGTGTTGCCTCACCCACACACGAGTAAGAGAAGAGGACAGAAAAGCATTCCGGGGTACTGAAAGCACTCCCACGCAACTCACGTGCATTTATTTGTTGCAATTCTGGTGGCCCTACAATAACACAAAGGACACAGAGAGGAGCCAGGAGAAAAGAAACTGAGAAGAGAAAAAGAATACTGATAGCTGGAGTTCCAGGGAGAGAGGCAACAGCTAATGTTTATACGCTAAACCTTCCCACAATAAGCTAATGGCAGTGTGTAAGCACTTTTTTTTTTTTACCAGTGCAGATGATTGAAGCTAATCTTCATGACAACCCTTTGGGGTCAATAGTACTTGAGGTCTCATTTTACAGATAAAAATTCAGACACACAGAGGTTAAATAACTTGCCCAAGTTACCCAGCAGAGGCGGCCAGAGAGAAGATTTGAACCTAGGCATTCAGCCCTAGAGTCTATGATCTGCTGCATGATACACCTGGCTCCTAGAGACCCACTCAAGGCTCATGTCTTCCAGTAAAGCTGTTGGAACTATGGACTAATGCATGTAAGCCTGATAAAAATCAAATGTCCTCTCCAAGGCCTTTCCCTTCCAGTTTTTCTTCTGAGCTGAGCCAAGACTGACTGGGAAAATAGATGCTTTTTATGACTAGGATTGTGTTCTTATGAGAGAGAGAGAGAGAGAGAGAGAGAGAAAGAGAGAGAGAGAGAGAGAGAGAGAGAACCCAGAGGAATTCCTCACCTGTTCTACCACTTGAGGTTACAACGAGAAGACGTTCGCTTATGAGTTAGAAAGTATGCTCTTAGCAGGCATGGGATCATTGATTTTGGATTTTCAGCCCCCAGAAGTATAAGACATAATGTTTGTTGTTTATAAATCACTTAGTTTATGATATTTTCACACTTCCTGGCCATTCTCTTTTCTTTATAGATGAGAGAACATGATGGAGAGATGTGTAGCAACTATCCCAAGTTATGCCATCTTCACTTGACGGGGTATGTTTTTAAACTCAGCCCTCCTGTCTGGACATTGGGATACAAGGGTATAACATGAGTAGATTGGTTGAGAACTGTGAAATGAATAATTGTATTTACAGATATTTACATAGCATTCTCAACAGGATTTTCACATGCAAGACCCATCGAGCAGAAATGTAATCTTAGTCTTGTAATATTGCAGGGGAGCAATATTAGCAAGTTATAGGAGGGAGGACTCTTGGTATGGTGGAAGTTGCTGGTGGCTGAGAGGACTTGGTTTGTGAACAGCCCAGTCGATGCACCTAATACAACTGTTACGTAGCCCAGTGTCCCTCACCTTCCTGTGATAGCCATGGCTATATACCTTTTTACTCCAAACATAGCACGCTGAACACACACTACTTATTCACTGCATGGATTATCTGTTTCTAAGACAACTCTTAGCTTAGATGCTATTATGGGCCAAATTCATATGATGAAGCCCTAATCCAGTACTCCTGAATGTGACTGTGTTTAGAATTGGGGCCATTAATGAAGTGCAGTTAAAATGGTGTACCAGTTAACTGAATATAACTGGTGTCTTAATGAGAAGTGGTAATTTGTACCTATGCAGAGACCGGAAATGCAACACACAGAAAAATACCCATAAGAACATAGAAGGGAAACAGCTATATGGGAAACCCGGAATACATCCTTCTACAAAGAGGAAATCAAACCTACTAACATTTTTACTTTGAACTTTTGGCCCCCAGAGAATACACATAACTCTAGGTTGACCCACCCAATTTGTGATATTCTGCTATGGCAGCCCAGGCAGACCAATACAGCAAATTTAGAAGTCACAAGTTTGCTTTTTAATGTTTATCTAGAGCTTAAGCATTTTAAGTAAGCATTAAATAAATCTTGTAAACTGTTCTGATATTCCATCATTTAGTAAAAAAAATTATTTCCTGCCCTCTCTTGAAGTTCAGAGCACCCCATTTGTCTACTTGACTTCTAAAAGTTCTACGGCACTTCCTATTTCATTTCACGCGGACTAAGCCTTTCCCCTCAGGAAGGTTTTTAAATTAAATACCTTCCTAAGTTACCTGGAGTATTCCCAAATAATGTATTTGACATTTCAATGTAAATTGCAAGTGAATATTTAGTAGCAGAGCCACATCCTGGAACTCAATTACTGGCTTGTGAAGGAGGAAAGGAGACTTCTGATGTCTTAGACATATGAACTAAGATTGGATATTTGAGTCTCTGTGACGAGAGAACTTGTAGATCATCCCCTATCCTTTTTCAAGACAAAACTTTTAAACATCTAAATCAATTTCAGATCCTTTCAACAGATGTTTATTGGGCACTTAGTGACAAGAGCAGGTATAAAATATTTTACCATAATGGTCATGGCATTAGGGTCACTGAATTCCGAAAATTTTACATTGACTATTGTTTTACTTATCTTGCTGCTTTGACAAAAATCCCAACATTCACAATTTAAGAGAGAAACGATTTATTTAGCTAACAGTTTCAGAAGGTCTCTCTCACACAGTCCTTTGATGGGGCAGAAGCCAGCCATAGCGAAAGCACCCAGCAAAGGCTGGAGTGCTGCTCAGCTCACTGCAGACAGAAGCCAAGTCAAGCACCAGCCAAGGGAGTCTGGAGACTCAGGCCAGGCTAAGTAAGCCTTCTTAAGAAGAGACTGCAACCATATTTCTTCTTCCTTCCTCTACTTAGATCAAGCCGGCACTTGCCCCCACCCATCCCCCTCATGAGCGCCCTTCCCTCATTTCCTGGTCCGCAGCTCAACAACACACACCTTAAAGCACCCCCAGTCTCAACAAGTTGACACAATCTTTCCAGGTCGAACTCCAAGCATCTGGTCCTTCCAGCCACACCCTACCTCCCAGTAACACACAGTTCTGAATACATGAGGCTTTGGGGGGATATACAAGACCCACACCATAGCAACTACGGGGTCATTTTAATTAAAAATAAAACATTAAATTCTTTAAAATAATCCAATACTATTTACAATAGATATTTTATGTTTCATCTTGCCTTTTTGATAAACAGAAAGGTGAAGAGGAAGACCCCCACTAATCTAGAGGTGGGCAGATTTAAAGAATATGGGCCTAATGACAGCTCAGAATTAGAGTCAGAAGCAGTTTTTCTTGTTGCGGCTATGACTTGGTGGTAAGTAACATTTTGACTCAACCTTGTGAACACAGCCCACATCAGAAGGGCCCACTGAAGCCTGGCACTGGTGTACTAGAGATAAGCTGATGAATAAAACTGACCTGACCATTAAGACACTAAGAATTTGGTAGATACTGTCACTTGCGAGCCCACTCATTTGAAAGGGATGAATTCAATTCTAATGGAAATGGGGAAAGAAGTGACAATGAAAGAACGTGAGGTGTTTTTCAAGCCCTGACTATGAGGACCTTCATTCCTTTTCACAGTCAGGGCAGAGCCGCTGCTTTGGAAAACAGAACAGGAGTGAGGAAAAGGATAGAGGGGAGGGACCACAAAGATAACCTCCTGAGCCTGGAGCTAGTGCGGAGGGGGGACGTGTCAGCCGGGCATTCCCAACGCTCGTCCTGATGCCAGAAAAGGTCGTAAGACCAATTAGACCACAGAGAGCCTCTGTGGAAACCAGCACGGATGTACTCAGAGACATGCTTTTCAGGGGTTCTCGGAAAGGGCAGCCTTCAAGACTCCGTACAGCATTTTTTACATCACTCAGAAGCCCCGACTTACCTTCAAGAGATTTATTCCATAAAAGGTTATGGGAAAACATGGTTAACAACCTTGGTCCTCAAGAAAGAGATGCTACCCCAAAATAAGTTTCAACTTTTAGAAAGGCTATTGTCCTTCATTCTGCAAGTTTGTGATGACTTTCAAGTGTTGGAGAAGTTATAATCAAAGTTTTATGATCTCTGATGGATGAACTTAATAGCAGTCACTAATTGATTACTGGAAGTTTCCTTTACTTACAAAGCACACTAGTTAGCTTGTAAGGTGTGAATATGTCATCTCAGTCGACTGAGATGTCATAAAATTGAAACATACCTTATATAGATGTTTATTTCTCAAAAGGCATCGCAGAGCAAACATTCGATAATAATAACTTCTTAAAAAGTCAGTCATCATTGAATCAACACTGTTTTAACTTCCATTTTACAATCTGTTCCATGAAAGCTTTGAGTACTATAGAATTTTATAGAAAAGGAATGTAGTAGCATATGCTCTTTATTTCTGGATCCTTTCTTTTAGCACAATACCATTGTATGAGTAAATATAAAATATAAAGACCTCTCCTTGATTATTCAACACTTTGGGTTTCAAAAATATCCTCATAGTAGTTCCATTTGATATCAGATTTAGGATTAACACTGGCAAAGAGAATAGTGCATAAAAAATCATTTCAGCTTTATGGTCAATTCATAGGGAAAGACTCAGCCTGAGTCAGCAGTCTCATGACTTAAACCACACTGATAGTCATGAGCCAGAGTGGACTTAGGAAGAAGTTGTTTCTTTGAGTAGCTCTAGAATGCTGGGCCTTAATCGCTCTCCCCATGTGCAAAAGGTGATCCTTCTTTAGTGCAGGACTCCAATCTAAACTGGGACTAGGTATCACCTTTTAAAAAATATATATATATATATAAATGAAGTGCCGTAATACTAATGGAAGGCAGCAGGACTGAGATAACCTCCAAAGGCAGCTAATCCAAGATGTGTTCGGCTTTGGCTAAATGGAGATTTAAAATGGATAAGCTTGGGGCTGATCTGATCATAATCCCCAGCTACACAGCCCAGCATTTCTTTTTCCATTTAAAAATTATCCCTTGGTTCCAGCTAAGAAACTAAAGCAAAGCCAGTATGCTTTTAGCCTATCTGCAAAGACCTTATCATTCCTTGTTTCGCAGCTCACAGGAAGGACGCTTATCTCCATCACCAGGTATTAGATATTCTAATGGCTTCTGGTCCTCACATTCACCGCCCTTGTCCCCTCTCAAATTCTCAGAACAATTTCATCTCCTATCACCACTTAAGTAGACCAACGGCAGGGAATGCATTGTTTCCATTCTAAATAGTGTGACAAACCCGGAATACAAACTTATTCTGGCTACATGTGACTAACCCATTATAAATCTCTAACCTCCTTAGGCAGAAAAATACAGGCTTAAGTATGGCAAATAGAAATTCAGCCATGGTGAGGGAAAGCCTGTCAATATACTGAAGTGTGTAAATACCATCATTTCCACTTTGGGAACCTATTACTAACATGAACCTTAAAAGGTAATGAAGATGCTGCCTTCTAGAAAAAGAAAGTAAATGTGTGAATGAGCACAATTTATTAATCTTCTCCCTCCCAAAAGTAAGGTAGAAGCGGACACAAGCAGCATAATAATCTGACGCAGTTAGTGCTGAACAGCAAATTTGTTGGATGTATGTGTTTGGGGAGAAGAAGTCAATCCTAGGGAAAAGGCACAATTAAATGACATGCTGTTATGAAAGCTTACATTTCACACATTTTTGGAGAAGGAAGAGGAAGAAAAGTGAAGAGATGAAGGATTAAAATGGAGAACATCAACGGTATTTAACAATGAAGATATTTCATTAGAATTAGCCAAGGGCACAAGATCCGTTGCATCCTAGTTTTTTCTGGCTTGTACGTAATACTGGCTAATACTGACCTGCCATCTGCGAAGAGCCAGGACAGGCTCTGAAGTCACTTCATCCTGCCAGGACCCCAGTGAGGTGGGTGGTAGTGTCGTACCCACTCCCCAAAGGTGAGTTCAGAGGCACAGTGCACCTAAGTAGCAAGGCTAGTAAGCTGGGAAGCAAACACTAGAACCCAGAGTGGCTCCAAGGCCTCTCACGCACTTCCAAGGACAGTCTCTTCTCAGCTGATTCAGAGAAATGGAGCTTTTCGCATTTGCCTGGTACACAGTGTTTCTTTAAGCTACTGTTAATCTCGAGCATCTAAGTAAAACACCACAAAGGAGAACCAGAAGGAAAAAGCTTACAGCTCCTTAATGGCCTTTAGCATCCTAAAAGTTAGTAACACGGAGTGCAGGCTACCAAATGATTTGCATGCAAAGGTTTCTTAAGCGAAAAAGTACATGCAGATGAGTGCTGCTTAGCAAAAATCATACTTCTTGAACTGTTACTTTTACCAGGGCTATATGTGCACATAACTGAAATCAATATTAAATGACTTACAAAGCATGCCTACCTCCATCTGCCAGTTTTTAGTGTGTTAGTGGTTTCCTGGGCCATGGGCTTCCACATTTCTAAGAAAAATTCTTGTACTTCTGTTTTTGTCTGTTTTAGATCATGAGAGCTGTGTGTACCACCCATGTTCACCCTGGTGGGACTGCAGCTCTCATTCTCCCAGCTGCTGGGAGGGTTGGTGGCTATTAGCTGCCAGCTGAGCCCGACAATATACACCAGTTGTAAAACCTCCCTTGCCAAAGCCACGATCTCACCTGTCTTAGTCAGCTTGGGCTGCAGTTTCCATAGGCTGAATAGTTAACAGACACATATATTTCACCATTTAAGATCAAGGTGAGGCCACATTGAATCCCTGACAGTTCCTGGGTTGCATAGGGATACCTTGCTGCTGCGTCCTCACATGAGGGACAGGGTGAACTTTGATGCGTCTTTCTTTTTATAAGGATATTAATTCCATGATGAGGGCCCCACCCCCATGACTCCATCTAAACCTAATCACCTCCTAAAAGCAGTACATCCAAATACTATCAGACCAAAAAATAAGAGGTTCAATATACAAATTTAAGATGGTACAAAATTTTAGTCCATCATACCTGTCTTGCAGCTGCCTCGCCTCAGTGACGGGCGGATTCTGAGCCAGAATGGCCCACACCCCTTGAATTATGGCAGTGTCACTCCATGGTCACCTTGGATCCACAGTGAGGTTTTCTTTATGACTACATCACCATGGCAACTGAGCTCCCTCCCCTGCCTAGGTCCCCTTCTTCGTCTTCCACAGGTCTTGATCCTGAAGAAAAATTCCTAAAGAAACTTCCTCCACAGAGTGTATTTCCCAGGGAATCTGACCCAGGACATTGTTTATAGACTTTCTGTCATGGTAGAGAATCTAGTGTGTATACACACACGCACATAAATTTCCCTTTCTCTAATCCTCTCAATGTAGCCATATTACAACTTTTAGTTAAGTCTATAGTCTCTGTTTACATCACTATAACAATGAAATATTGCTCACTGCTAAGCCAAATTGCATCCTATGAGTGCCATTCCTTTCTCATCTAATGTTTTGTTTTGGAAGCAATAAAACTATTGTTTGTTCATCAGCTTAGTGTCTATGAACTTTGTTTTCTCCCTGTGTTTCAATGTATCCTCCAAATGTCTCTCAATAAATATTGCAAATCTTATAGTTCTTTATTAGTCCTTCTTGGTTCCTGGACCCTGCTCTCCTCCAGCCTTGCACCTGCCTTCAGCAGGTATCTGTCATTCTGTATGGACGCCATCCTGACACATACCTTTATCATTCTTCATTCAAAATTGCTAATTCGCAGACTTCATGCTTTTGTTTTTCTTGGTTAATACTTTTGTTTTGCTGGGGTCTTAGCAGCTTCCTCAAAGACAGTTGATGCTACCTTGGAGATTATTTTGGATTGACATTCACATCTGTTACTCTTTACTTAAATATGACTGGTAGTTGAACTGGGCATAAAATTCTTAGCTGAGAACCAACCCTCCCCCCCCAACCTACCCACCCTTGAGTTTTAAGTCTTCTTTGATCCAGTATTATTAGTGAAAGTCCAAAGTCATCCTGTTGTTCTTTCCTTTGTATATAAGTGACTAGCTGTTGAAACATAAGAACATTTATTTCTTTTCTTTTCTTTCTATCTTTTTTTTTTTTTTTGAGACAGGGTCTCACTTTGAGCCCAGGCTGGTCCTGAAGACACTATGGAGCCCAGGCTGGCCTTGGACTCAAGGAAATCGCCCTGCCTCAGCCTCCCAAGTGCTTGGATTACTGGCATGCATCACCACGCTCGGCTTATGAGGTGCTGGGGAATCAAACTTGGGGTACTTAGTGCTTGACTTGCTAAGCAAAAGCTTTAACCACTGAGCCATTCTCCAGCCCCAAGAAAATTATTTCTTATTTGTGGTATTTTGAAATGTTCTGATGCTATGGATGAACCATTTTTCTTCATTCAACTTGGTGCTTAGCAGACTTGGTTTATCTAGGTTATTGTGTTATTTTGTTATACAAAGAATGTTTATTCATTATTTCTATGATAATTTTCTCCTTATTGATTTCTGTTACCTTTCAGAAATTCTCTGTAGAGGAGATAAATGATTTCTTAGGTTATTACACAATTTTATTATCTATTTCTGTTCTGTGTTTTTTCTTACTCTCTAGATTATTTCATTCATCAATTCACATTTCAAGCCTTTTTTTCTTGCTGATTACCATATTTTTAACTATCAAATATTTTTAGGCTGTGTTTCTCTTCAGAGCTTCCTTTACAGAGATTATCCTCATGGATATAGATTTCTATTTCCTTCTGCAATCTCTCTCTCTCTCTCTCTCTCTCTCTCTCTCTCTCTCTCTCTCTCTTCCTACTTCCCTCTCTCACTGTTGGAGGCTTTCCCAAAATACTAGATGATTCTTGATTTGTATCTTAATAATATCTTTATCTTTTGGTCTCACTTAAGTCTTCGATGCCCCTGGTTTTCTCTGGGAAACAAACAAACAAAAAGTCACAGTATCTTCCTGGGAGAGTGGGTTGGGAGCAAGGACTGATGATCACTGGTTGTGCATCCTTCTACCAAGGCTGCTGTGCCAGTACCATGTGCCACCTGGGCCTTCAGTAGCCCCTGGCATCCTACTGCAGGGTTCTGTGAACCAGCCAACCCATGCATTGAAGTATCCTTTGTAGGCTAAGAAAACTTTATTCTTGCTCTGATAAATTAACTTTCATTTGCTTTCTTGCATCAGCAACATTTGTTAAAATTTTTGTACTATTGCTTTCCTGTGCTTGTTTCTGGGAATTAATGTCTTTCTCATTTTCTTAGTGCACCTCAGTTGAGTGTGAGGAGTTTAAAAAATGCCTGTGTTGGCACACTGTCACTTCATGTATAATCCCTATAGTATATCTTATTTTTAAATATGTGTTTATCATTTCACAGGTATTTATAATGAAATAACAACAGATTTGAGCGCAAAATTTTAACCTCTCCATGAGTTGAGAGTCTTTATTCACTGAACTTTGAGTAAACAATTTCTTTATTGTACAGAGCCAACAAAGAGTTTAGGCTTTCAAAACCAAGGGGTGCGAGAAGAAACAGGTTTTCAAAGGGATAGTGCCATAGATTTATTGTAAACTTCAGTACTAATTTAGAATGTTTTCTTAAACATATCTTTCTTTATAGAGCCATTTGGTAAAATAAAATATATCAGCCAAAAGCTACATTGTCTATTTTGCCTAAGACAGTTGATCCTTGCAAGAAATCCTGACAGGTACTGTTTTTATTAGGCAGATCTCTCCAGGGAGATGTAGTCTTAACCAAAAATGTTACTTTTGTGTATAAACTTTACAGTGGAAATTTGGATGATGATATCAAACCATTATGCACACAAAGAGAAGGCAGAAGTCCAATTTCAATATCAAAGGTAATCATCAAATAATTTAATGGACATGATCACATGATTAAAGTATAGCACGTACAAGGCGTATAGACAGAAAAGAAGAAATTAGGCTGTGTGATGAAATAGGGCTTTTACTTCCAAATTTTGCTCAAGTATTGCTGCTGTATATATGACAAAAATGGTACAAGAGAAACTCAGATGGCAGTGTGAAGGAAAAAGGGATGTAGGTAGGACATTTAAGTCATCTCTGGCAGAGTTACTATTCTCTTAGTACAGATAACTTCTGTAAATTATTGAAACTTCCAGTCTGGTGGTAATGACTTGGTAAATAAGTCCTCATGCACTGGGGCGTGAGAGGTCACAGAAACATTACATTAAGTGTCAAATATTATTGTCTGCTCCAGGAAGTATTGTAGTACATAACAGCTGATAAAAATAAGTATCCTTCATTAAAGTTGCAAAATGATGAGATATTTAGAGAAGAATAAGTGCAGACTTCATTATTATTATTATTATTATTATTATTATTATTATTATTGTTGTTTTTGTTGTTGTTATAAGGTTTCAAGCACAATCTATAAGGTAGAAATGAGGTGCTATTATACCGGCTGTAATGAAGGGCAGGCCCACCACAGGCTTCTGGCTCTCAGATTTATGTCTTCACTTATCACTTTGATATGCACTCTCACTTGACAGCTTAGATAATACACTACAATGTCCGGTCAGCTACAGTCAGAAAATGGCAGCTTCCTCCCTAAATACTGCTTCCCATACCTGAGTTATTTATAAAATATGTTTTTACTCACATTATATCCTAGGATCGCATTTTATCTAAAAGGGCTTTCTTTTAGATAAAAGCAGTTAAATAAACATCTCCCCCCTCTCTTTCTCTGTGTGTGTGTGTGTGTGCGTGCACATGTATTCACCCAAGTCAGGTCTAAGGGAAGGCACGCAAAGTAGTCATTCCAGGTGTAAATCCAAATAAATGTCATAAAAAGCTCAGCAATTAAGGTCAAAATATTTTAAATATAATACTTTAAATATTAAAAGAAGTATGTTTATGTGGTATACCAAGTAAAGGTACTGTTTTTTGGACAGGATCCCGAAATATAAGAAAATATTAGATAAACAGTATGAGAACATAATTATGAACTTTATTTAATAAAAAAATCCACAATTAACAAAATACCAAAATTTTAAATAAAGATACTCAATATCACCAATGCGTGTTTTTACAAAAATGTCCATATGCCTTAGCATGGCACCAGTATATGGTTGTATATTCACTTGTCAGTACTTTTTGGTTTTTTGTATGTCTTCAAAATAAACCAAAAGGAAGCATGATGACTGTCTATATAACACAAAAGTCATGAAATTCTATCAAAGCATTTTATAAATTCCTCAGCTAATCATAGCATTTGCTTCCTTAGCCTTTTCTTCAAAGTCTGAAATTCTGTCCTCACAATGTTCAAGTCAACTTCCCTAGCTTTCAAATGTTATTTTTTCATATTCTGAATTTCAGCTAGATTTCTTTTCAAAATTTCCGCTTCTTGATGAAAACATTCCTTCGTATCTTTCATTTCCTTATTTACCTCAGCCAAATATTTACTTGGCTTCTATACGTTCAGTAAGCTTTGTCTCTGTTAGGACCACTATTTGATTAGTAAGCTTCTCTTTAGCCCACTGGTCATTGCTTGCTTTTTTTTTTTTTTTTTTTTTTTTTTTTTTTTTTTTTTTTTTTTTTTTTTTTTTTTTTTTTTTTTTTTTTTTTTTTTTTTTTGAGAATATCTTGTTTGAACTGGTTGTTTAACTTATTTCTTTGCTTCTTGATTTCCTTCCCTATGAGTTCTGCTATTTCAGGGTCCATAACATTAGTTTCTGGGGTATCAGGCATCTCTGTGGGTGTCCTGTTGCCTGTATTTTTCTCATGTTTCTGTCGTTGAGGCACAACACCAAATTTAGAAATGAGCAAAGTAGTTGGATACAACAGCTACTGGATGATTCAAAGAGAACCAACCTCAGAATTATGGGTGTAGGAGAAAGAGCAGAAGACAGCACCAAAGATGTAAAGAATTTATTCACTGAAATAATGCAAGAAAATTTCCCGAATCTAGAAAAAGAAATTAATTTCCAGGTACAAGAAGCTTATAGAATACCAAATAACCTCAACTAGTAACAAGACTTACCATGGCATATCATAATCAAAACCTCAGAAATACAACATAAAGTGAGAATATTAAAAGCAGCAAGAGAAAAACAGGCATTATTCTCTCAAGGCAAACTCATTTGAATTACTCTAGATGTCTCAATGCAAACTTTAAAGGCCAGGAGAGCCTCGAGCAGGATCCTTTAAGCTTTAAAAGACAGAAAGTGTCAATCCAGGTTGTTGTATCCAGCAAAATTATCCCTGAAAATTGAAGGAGATGAAATTTGTGACCACTAGCCTGGCATTGCAGAAAATACTTGAAGAAATTTTTGAGAGAGACAGAGAAACAAGCAGCACCAAAAAACATGGAGAAAAGGAAACACCTAAAGAGAAAGTGTAACAAAAATGATTGATATTTGAAGCGTTTCATTATGATCCTTCAAAACACTACCATCAGTCTCATAAATTCTATGAAACTTCCCCCATATTTATTATTTTAATGCTATATTAGTTTATAAAACATAATAATTATATTCAACATGGGGAATTTGTATAAAACCTTTAAATATGTAAGTATGAATTTATGGGTGGCTAGGGAGATAAAATTATAAACCAAAGCTGGCAAAACATTAGTAATTAGTGACGTGATTAAATTATTTATGAAAGTTTAAAAAAATCTGAAATAACTAAGTATGACATTATATCTATTGCTGTAAGTATAATATACCTATGTGATATAGATTTAAGTTCATTTAATGTAGTATTTTGATATAGTCTTAAGTTTGTTTAATGTAGCAGTTCACTTTATCAGTTTACCCTAAGAAAACTGATTGATGCAATGTAACCTGGAGTACAAACATTTATCTTTAAGTACTCAACTAAAGAATTTGAAATTTTCTAGCCTTATGAATTCCATTGTTATAGTTATTTCTATGTGGAGTATTGGGTGAGGCCATTTTAAAGAATCTCAACAAAGATAAAATAAGATACAGAAAAAAAGAACTTTCAACAAAGCATCCTAATGAAGAGTTATGCCGAACCCAGAGAAGAAGCATCAAGATTTGACCACTGCAGCCCATTCTAGGAGTGGGAAGCTGAGCGAAAGCGCAGTGATTTGAGTGGTGAAGTGAGTCAGATGCAGAAGATTAAATATGATAAATATCGCATGGTTTTTCTGATTCGGGAAACCAAGAACACAGGTGTTCTATAGAACCAAATGGGTGGGATAGTGGGAGTTGGGAGAGATGGGAGGGGGTGGGAGGGCCAAAAATAGGGAGGGGAAGGGATTGTAATATTGATGCCATACAGGTGTGTACAAAATATTCAACTGTATTACAAACATTATGTATCATATATATTAACAAAACGGGGGAAACAAATTCCTCAACGGTGAGTCACATTCTTCATATAAAGGAAATATCTTTCGATTTTATTGTTACCACAGTAGTCTCTAAAACTTCAGTGTTCGCATGAACTACTAAATACATTTTTGTCTGGTGTGGGAGTTAAAGAACACCCAGGTAGAAACAAGGAGCCCTGAATGC
This sequence comes from Ctenodactylus gundi, assembly GCA_004027205.1. Lineage (NCBI taxonomy): Eukaryota > Metazoa > Chordata > Mammalia > Rodentia > Ctenodactylidae > Ctenodactylus > Ctenodactylus gundi. Next base: position 14,419 of record PVKB01001234.1, on the reverse strand, counting down.
TGCCTCTGTTTGGACTTCTATTCCAGAGAAGACACCTGACGACACCAGAACTGGGGGCTCTCATTTGTTAAATTAGTTGAACTATATTATTTTATATGCTCACTATTCTTAAAAGTTTATGGACTTGTGATTTTTTTACTTTATTTTTCACCTAACTGCAAATAATTAGAAAATAATTTTCAACAAAACATTACTGCATAAAACTATACAGAAATTAGTTTCCCTTGCCATTCATTTGATATCATCAAAAAAGAGATTAAAAGCAATCTATTATAGAATTGATTGACTGGTTTTCAATGAGCAAAAAAGTAAAATATTATACTGTGGCAATAAATAAAATTAAGAATTGTATATGATATATGAACTCAATAATTGACATGGACAGATGATATATACCCAGCACCCTAAAATCATACTATAAATGAAAGTTTCTATTTAAAATGTAAAAATATGGGAGAGCATAAATTGAGCATGTCCAAGGCTTGAGTTTAATACCCAGAAGTCCCAAAAATTTAAAACTAAAATTGATGTATTACTAAGTAGTTTACAAAAGCATGACTTCTTAAAGTAACTGATCTTGTACAAATAGTCTAATAGAATTTGGCACATCTGTAAAACTTTATATTTCCAACTTACAATGGGTTTAGGGGATTTAACCTACATGTCAAAGAACATCTGTGTGATCACTCACAATTTTTCTGGAAACGGGAGACAACTAAGGACAAAATTAAATAGAATATTTAAGTTACAAAAGTCTAATAATTTTATTTTTCCACAAAGGTACAAAAGTTCTAAAGGATTTTATTTAGAGGACTATTAAGAAACTATTTATAAATACAATGAAATTTAAAGAAGTTTTAAATATATTATTAATTTTTCCTATAAATAGAACACATGCCATTTTTGGACTTAGAGTTCAAATTAATTGTCAAACTATCTCCTCCAACAGAAAGTGAAATTTATCTCTACCCATTTTGAAAGAATTTTTCACAATTCTGTTTGGGTAGAAGTGAAGAGAGGATTATAGAAATCGTGAAGGATGGAGAAGAATGTAAAAATTCAAGGAAAGCCATTCACGAATCATTGTAGATATTAGCATGATTGCCTAGGCTACCTACATCCATGTGATTGTATGAAGAGTGAAAAGCAGTCACCAAAAGCTTTTGAAAGAAAATGGGGCCACCTTGAGTGAATAAAGCGCAGTGAAATGGACCAAACGCAAAAGACTGAGTGTTGACAGGTGTCCCTCCTATGAAATTCACAAAAACAATTACATAAAAGACTCCAACATGAGAGAGAGAGAGAGAGAGAGAGAGAGAGAGAGAGAGAGAGAGAGAGAGAGATGATCCCCATTATTAACAAATGGGATCTTTTCAAAATAAAGTTTCCACACAGCAAAGGAAACTATCAACATTGTAAAAAGAGAACCAACAGACTGAAGAAAAATATTCACCACCAACATCTCAAATAGGAAGCTCACAACTAAAATATGCAGGGAGCTGAAGAAAAGTAAGCCTACCAAAATAAAGGATCCTGTTGAAAAGTGGGCAAATGAAATGAAGAGTCATTCACTCACAAAGAGGTTCAAATGGCCAATAGATACATGATGCTCAACATGTCTAGCTATAAGAGAGATGCAAATCAAAACAACGCTAAGATACCATCTCACTCCAGAGAGAACGGCCTATATCAACAAGTCAAATAGTTTTAGTTTTGAGTGGTTCTCGTTCATGTTGGCTTGATTTGTTAATTTTTTTGCCTTAAATTTAATAAGTTATTATATTACCAGACATTAATATGATGCCATTTTTCCAAGACCTTCATAAAAATATTAAAATAAGTCCTATGTGCTTGTGGGCAGTTCTAGCTGAGATACACTCTCATCTAAAGCTATTATGAGACATCCAGTCACACACTTTAAATGTCCATCCCAACTAGGCAGGCGGTGGTGGAAAGGAGCCTGGTCATCTAAATGAGGGACAATTTTAATCAGTATGTTCGCTGGGAACGAGACAAAGCCGAGCTACAGCTGAGTCATTAATTTCTGGCCTTGGATGTGAAAAACTGATTCATTAATTTATATGGCTATACCTCTAGTTCTTTTTTCTAATTCTGGTTGCTTACCTGAAAAGCTGAATTGTTTGTCTTGTAACTAAGCTGTGCAGAAATTAGGTACGGTTTTAGGGTGTTTTTGTGCAATTTTTGAGCTATATTTAACATGATCCACTCATAGAGAAGAGTGTAGAAATGGAATTTTCATGAGGCTGTAACTCCATTCAAGAAGAATGATGCTTTGATAATCCATTTACTTGGTATATTGTATTATTAGAGGAAAAAATGAAATTGCATTTGTTTGTTCCAAAATTCATTTGTGCTTTGACCCTAAAGATTGCACTGGAGTCTTAGAAATAATCCACACAGCATACACTGATTACTCCATTTTGAAAATATACTGCCAAGCAGTGACTTCCCTTCATTGACTCCAGATAATTCTCTCATTACTCCTGACTTGGGAACCTAGTCATTGAGAAAAAGTTGGCAGTTTGTATTTTGTGTGTGTGTGGGGGGGGGGGGGGGGGGGGGGGGGGGGGGGGGGGAAGGGGAGGGTTGGTTAAAAATTGTCTACCACTCAGGACCATATATATATATATATATATATACACATATATATATATATATCCCATCACAACATTGTCGAAACTAAACAAGAGTCATTAGCCAAAAAACGTGTGACCGGGACTGCACGAGGCACAGCTGCAGCTCCGCTGGCGCTGTAGCGAGGCCCCATCTGTAAGGGTTGGATGCTGGTGACACTGGCCGGTTGAAGCCTATTTAAAGAAGCTGGAGAAAGCTAAGCAGACAGATGGCAAAGCTACAGAGTAATGAGCAAATTTTAGCTTATGTTGATGGGGTATTTTGCCTTCCAAGAGGATGTTGCAGCTACCAGGTAACACTGCATAATGCGGCATCTATCACTCCCAAGCGGGCAAACAGTTGGGCTCAACCTAAAAACATCCACTAAGGGGCTCATAAATTACACCATAAGTAAACAGAGCACAACATCCAGCTAATATGACAGCAACACACACTGCATCACACAATTATTAAGTGAGTGATTCCAATTCCCCTGGCTTAGCATCCACCTCGTTCCTCTCAGAAGGGTTTGGCTTGAGTTTTTGCTAGGTAACTCACCTCAAGTGAAACTAAACATCTTAGAAGTAAAGGGCTATACCAAGTGCAGAAGAACATCAGTGTGGCCCCCATACTGTAAGGTAGGGAAGGCGCCCGGGAAGGCCAGCATGCTGATGCATGGGGCCCTGGGTGAGGGAGGACTTGGACTACATCCTAACTGCAACTGGAAGTCACTAATGGCTTTTAATTAGGAGGGATGTCATGACTTCATTTGTATTCCAATGCGATCCTTCTACTTGCTAGGTAGAGAATGGATAGGAAGGGACTACAAAGGCAACTGTAGCCAAACATTAGGACAGTATTGTATTTTGCTGCAAAATGAATAGTCTAGTTTGGAGCTGAAATATTACAACCGTTGCAGCCCAGCTAACAGGCGGACGGACAGGAGGGCATCACTGGCTGCTGGCTGGCCCTGGCATGCTTCATTTCTTTATGAAGTTGCTTTTTGTGCCTTTAATCTTGATCCTATTATGATTTATGACTGCATGGAATCTTTTAAATTAAGATTTGTTTGATTGTCTGTTTCTATTAAGGTGACCATAATAGCAATTTTCCTTTTCCAAACAAATGTTTTGCAGAGCACTGCAACTCAGACCCTATGTATAGATGATGACAGTGATTAATTTCTGTCGCTAAATTCTTTATTTTCTATAACTAATTTAAGATAGCTGCCACTTTTTAATAACTAAAGGATATAAATCCAGTGGGGCATGTTTTCTTAGGTAATTGATACAACATCTTCATATTAGTGACTATAAATTATGACTTTCTTACCCCATTCTGTCACCCGGCAAGGCTGCTGAAAGGAGGCACAAAGCAGGCTGCTGCTGTGCAGTGGTGCATACAATTTATCCTAAACTAAACAACAAATCATACAGCTAAACACTGTCTAAACCAATAATTTACTTAAGATTTCATTCAGGCGAATGGAAAGCTTACTGGTCTTCCAATGCTGCTTTGTTTAGTAATTTTCTCTTTTTTTCTTTAGCTCTAAAGGTTAGCATAAACCAAACTAAATAATGTACACCCTTAGTAGAATCAATATCCAGGTTGGGAAGAGGGATTTCATTTTCTTACAGTATTTTACAAAGAAAAAAATAAGTAAATTAGAAAATAAAATCAGTGAATAAGGAAATAAAGTTCTTTATAATTTCCAAGCTCTAAAACACGTCCAACCCTAAATGACCTGTATCTTCTAGTTAGATCCAATTCCTTCCAGTAGATTCAGACCCACTTCTCTAAAGATACAGCCACAGACATTTCTGACTCTTAAACAGAAACCACTTCTATGACACAGACCCCATCCGAAAGCTGAAGTACCAGAACCAATGCCCAATGTATAGACAACTTTTGGATTACACGGCGTTGGCTTCTCTGCAATGCGATTCTATCTCTTAACCAAATAGGGGGAGGGAAAGGATTCTAACCCACTACGAAATGGCATCTGAACCACTCAGAGAGAATAAGGACATCTGCGGGTATTTATACCCATAAAAACATGTAGTACATTCTTAGATCAAGGAATCCCAGCTGCAAAGGAATGAAGGTCCGTGATCTGATGCTATGAACTCCTCTTAGCCATCAGCAGCAAGGACACCCTAACAGCAGCACCCTGAATACTTATATACAACTGTAATTGGTTACATTGAACGTCATAGGATTTGTAGATAGATGATGACTACGTGTTTATGCAAAGTGTCTCTGTGAAGAAATGAAGCTAATTTTCTTCTTGAATCACTCGGGACGGCAGAAGAGCAATCACTTTGTGGCGAGAATCTATGGCAACTTGTTCCAAGTTCAGCCAGTGAACTGTCATACGCTAACAGCTGCAGTGAATACTGTTTGATGTCAGGACAAAAATGGGTGATCACTTGAAGCAAACAAACAAAAAAAATGAACGTTGAGTTTGTATGATAAATGTGTGGCATATTCACCTCACATAATAAAATATGATTCTGGGAATAGAAGAACACTGAAAGCCATGATTTTAAGAGTCAAAAAATGTTTTAAGGTGGTAGAAATGTTTATATTACTATGAAATAATTTTCTATCTGGTCAGTATCTGGCATTCACTCATAAAAATGTTGATAATGTCCATGATTTAGCTCATGTAATAAAGAGAATTAGTAAATAAATACAGTTAAGGAAAGGAGAAACAACTGTACAATATTGAGGTGGAAAAGAATTAAATAATGAGCCCAATTTCCTCACTTTATCAGTAAAAAGACTAAGGGCCCTAGTCACAGGACCCTTAAATGATAGAATTAAAGCTAATTTTATTTATTTGGAAATCAAATGCAGCACAAAAATGTTCTGGAAAGGATACGTTGTATATTTTGGGTAGAAAATGAAAATAATTAAAGTTGTTCATTTGCTTCATCCTCAACAAAACAAATAAAACCTAAATTTCAACTTAAATTTTTTCTTTTAATATAACCCACGTACAAAAATATTTATTGGCTTTATTAAGAAACACCCAAACTTCGAACATCCAGGAAGTACATGTATCAAAATTGCAATCTAACACCAAGATTTCTTTTTTGATAACTAATTTCCTTTAAGTAGTAAATCTTATGAATTGTCTGGTGTTATGGTTTGGATCTGGAATGTTCCTTGTGTATTTGGATGCTGAGAAAAGGGTATGGGACCATGTTTTCTTAAAAGGCGGGGCTTGGTCAGGAGGGACAGATTACAGGTTACAGGATTAGAAGCGCGTAATATATCATGGGTCTGTGGCACATTACTGGGCACAGAACCTGGAAGGGGTGGATCACTCATGTTTAACTCAGAAGGGGTGGATTATGGGAACAGGACCTGGAAGGGTTTCTTGAAATTCTGCTTTCTCCCTCACTTGGCTTCCTGTCCTCCATGCTGTGGGCAGAAGCTGGGCCTCCGCCATGTGCCTTCACCATTACAAGCCACCCATGAATGGACTGAGACCTTCTGAACTGTGATGTAAAATAAATCTTTTCTCCCTTAAATTGCGGATGTCTGGTATTACGTTTCAGCAACAAAAAAGTAACTCAGACCTTCAGCTTTCGCATAGCTAGGACAAAACACCTGCCATCCACAATTTAAAGCAATAGAGGGTTCGTTTGGCTTTAGGTTTCAGAGATTTCAGCCCATATTCTACTAGCTTCAAGACAGGAACATCGTGGCAGAAGAGTAAAGCTGTGTTTTTCGTGGTAGCCGGGAAGCAGAGCTTGGAGAAGAGCACTGTTAAGAAACACACGACACAGGCACATGCTTGTGACCCACCTCCGACTGGGCCTCACTCCCATAGGCCCATTCAGCTGTACGCAAGGATCACATTCCCATGGTCCAGGCACCTCTTTAGGAATCTCTTAGTTCAGACAAGTTCCTAAGATTGAAAGGTACCACCTGCCGTCGACATACGCTGCATGGCCTAAATCAGCCTTAATGGTACAGAAAATGGGAAGACTATCTTCCAAAGGATTCTATATCACACAAATATACTGCCTAGGACAGTGGTTACCATCTTTATCACAGCAACTCTTTGACCACAATTTTTTTTTAAATTCAAATCCAGTATTAGTCCCTGTGATTGTAGATCTTATCACTAAGACTTGGCTCCAAATGATTTTTGGTTATTTACAAAATTCCGACAAATGACATTTGATTTCCTCCTTTGAGATTACTGAAAATGTGACAAAGATTTCAAAACTGAATTGAGAAATAGCCCCATTATTAATTACCTACGCAAGGAGACCATTTTGAGATAAAAAGCATTCACTGAAAAAGGTTCTAAAATTTTTGTTTTATTTATTTAGAAACAGGGTCTCATTTTCGTAGTTCAGGCTGGTCCTGAACTCACTACGTAACACAGGCTGGCCTTGAGCTCACAGCAATGCTCCTGCTTCAGCCTTCCAAGTGCTGGGATTACAGGCATGTGCCACCTCACTTGGTTTAAGTGGTTCTAGGGAACTGAACTCAGGGCCTCGTGTTTGCTAGGCAAGCACCCCAAGTGCTGTGCTACATCTCAAGCTCCCAAATTTTTGTTTTAGAAGTTGATAACACAATTTCTCTCTTATGATTAAACGTATTCATTTATATTCGCCCCATTTCCACAATTTGATTATAATTGAGAAGGACTGTGCTTCCTTTTCTGGCTCCCATCGTCTCTGGCAAAATTAGGTGTTTGGTATACAGTCTGCACTAGCTACAGGTTACTGACACTTCATCTAAAACTCCTCTATGGTAACCTCTGTTCCCAAAGCCTGCAACTGCACGGAATTAACACTGGACTGAGAAGTACTCTATGTAACAATCACTGTTCCGAAGGCCCTCTTCAGTGCCAAGGAGAAGTGTACGTTAGAGGATTGGATTTGACTGTTATATCTGCAACGGAAAATTCATTCTGTTTCAGAGAAGAAATTTTGCTACTTTGTCTTACTGTATAAAGAAAAGATACATAAAAACTAATACCAAGGACCCAATGATTACATGTTAATCCTTTATGCCAAAGATTAGTTTCAGCCTTAGTCATATTCTCGAGCACTAGAAATGGCATACTAGGCCAGGTGTGGTGGTACACATGCCTATAATCTCAACACTCTGGGAGACTGAGGTAAAAGGATTGTAGGTCCCAATTGACACAACGTAGTAGGACCCTGTGTCAAAAAGAAAAAAAAATTAAGGAAAGCTCTGGGTTCAATTTTTAGTACTAATAATGGTAACAATAAAATACCATATATCATACTAATAAAATCAAAGCAGCCATCACTCTAGAGGAGTGTGTGCGTGTATACGTGTGTGTGTCCCTGTGTGTGCACATGTGTGTGCGTGTGAGATTTCTCATTCAATGTATGCCTCTGATGGATTAAGTCCAGAAACTTCCCTCTGCTCCCGTCCAGGCCTGCCTTGTGTGAACACCGCATGTTTACATCATGCTGTAGTCAAGGACTGAAGCCTTGGCTTTCTGGATGTCAGCGTCAACACTGGTAACAGTAATGTTTAAGCAAATGCACTGAATGGTATGTTTCTCTTCCAAAGTTAAATCGGTCATCCTCGTTGTAAAATCAAATGAAACATGCATCACATTCCAATTCTGTTGTGTTCTGACAGCTTACTGCTACAGGGCAGTAAGGCAAAAATAAATGCAGAACCCACAAATTGCTTCCAATTGTCTGCGAACTCCTTAAGTACACAGTAAGCAGCTCTAAAAGCAGAAATCTGGATTCCAAACAAATTCCAACATGCTTCAAATTGCCTCTTAACAGATTTCTTTTGGGAAATGCGTAAGTGCAGAGTGCTGAGCTCTCCTCTGGTTAGCAGAGCTTCCCTTGTTCCTTCCTGCCCAAACTGAGCCACCGTGAGGTCAGATCCCACAAGCGCGTCACCAGAGGACCCTCCGCAGTGTCATCCCCAGCGCAAGCATATGTAATATGATATGATTTCAGGGAAATAGGACACAATTAGAGACTATTATGAGGCAGCCCTTCATGAGCCCTAATTTGCATGTTTCCAATAAAAGTACACAGCTTACAGTTAGCACACACAAGATGTCATTTTTTCAATACTATAATTATTGCTTGCAAGGCTTGAAAAATATCTCTATCAGTTCCAGAAAAGGGTTTGAGATAGATTACTGCAAATGATGATGGAGTCATTAACATTTCCCTCTGCTTTCCAAAAAAAAAATTTCTATCATGGTGCTATACTGAAAACTTCCTAAATTTATAAATCCTGGATTTAAAAAAAATCATGTTACGAGGCTTAAGCTGCAGGAGCTAAAAAGATGCCTAAGAAAGGCTGAGAGACAATATCACGGTGAAGATGACTGCCTTATGAAAGGCTCGGTGGCTGTGTCTGCATTTGCCGTTAAGGTGTGGGATTATGTGAGAAGGCAGAGGCGATTGCGTGTCCACTTCTCAGCAGGACACACCAAGAAGATCTGGCACCCAGACAAGAGGAAGGCGCTGTCCCTGCTCTGCCACAATGCAATGAGGAGTAAGACATAGACAGAGCCTTGCACTCGAAGCACATTTTATCAACAAATTAGAGCACACATCCAAGAGGAGGCAGGTTTTCAAATTATGATCTAATACCTCAACGAGATCTAACCAATTGGCACTTCACATATAAGGATGCCTTCCACCACTACTGATCGGTACCTTTCTGTTGCATTAATTATTCATTTACCCTCCTCTACCTATATATTATATTTATATTTACTATAAGTCAACTCAGATGTTGTCTTGGGAAAAACAGTAAGAGTATTGTCCCTTAGTTCAAAGAAAAAAGAGGAAAGTCCTCCTAAAGGAGGAGCTAGTTTCTCACCAGCAGGGATCTTAATTTTTTGGCACCCAGCAGGAAACCAGTGTTCAGAGGCATCTCATTTGTTAAGTTTCTTTGTAGGAGTTAAAAATCTCATGGCTTTCAGGATCTAATCTCTTGAAAAGTAAAGATTTCCTCCAAACTCATAAAGGGATTCATTAATTATAAGGACTACCGACTGAAACTTTTTTTGTGGTTTTAATACTTCTTTTAGGGCCTTGTTTTTACATAATTCATAAAGCAAACTTTCAATGAGGCTTACTATATATCAGGAATCATTCAAAGTACTGAGGAGGTAACAGGAAACCAACATAGTAAACACCAAGAGTTTCCGTACTTTGTGAGTCAAATGAAAAAAATAACACTATCATTAAGTAAACTGTTATATGTTAAATGTGTGAAATATAAAGCAGGAAAATGTATTCCAGGGAAGGACATGAAAATTATGGAACAGAGGATGTTGCAATTTTATAGATTAGGGGAGGTTGCAAGTTTAATCCAGTGGCCAAGAAACCCTCCAGAGAAAAAAATATTTAAGTAAATGTCTGAAGAATATCTGGGACAGAGCTTTCCAAGCAGAGGAGGCAGCGAGTACAAAGGCCCTGGGGTGGAAACAAGTTTGTTTGCTCTAGAAATAGAAGAAAAGTAAGCTGGAGCAGGGACAAGGTCTCCTGCAAAACAGCAGCAATATTTGAAAGTTAGTCAGAGATACAAATTCTCCGACCTTCTTTGTCATAACCCAGGCTGCGGAGTGGGCGCCCGTCACCTGTATTTTAGTGGCATCCTCTCTCCTCCCTTACTCTGGTCCTTGCCTTTGTCAGAAGGCACACGGACAGAGGAAGAGGTCACAGAGGGAAAATGTCAGAAGGGAAAGGCCTGTGCGTGTCTACACTGAAGAAGGAAGGCAGTGCGCCAGCGGGATGACAATTAACAAGCAAATAAATAAGGGTGACTGAGATAGCTTAACGATACAATCACCCTGGCTGGGGGCACACAGCCAAATCAATGAAATGCACTGTTTTTCAGAAAGTTAGACTTGAATTTGCATTTACCTAACACAGCTGTTCATTTTTACTTAGTATTGCTAGAGGCAGAATGCACACGCAACTTACACATATGGGAACTCAGCCATCACTCTGTGTCTGACCTCTAACAAGCAATCATTTAACTAAAAATAAAAAAATTACTCTTCCATATGTTTAAATATAACATTAGGAGGTAAACACTGTGCTTCCTGTAAGTTTTGCAAAAAGCATAATTCTCTGTCTCCATCAGGAAGGCACCGCATATGTTAGTGAACTTGATGACTTTGTTTTTATACCATATAATAAAGTGTCTGTCTAGTAAGAGATCTGATGTACAATAAGCAGGCATGGAATAAATGGACATAAAAGAAAAACTTGCCAGAAGTCTTAATGACAACAGTTTGAAACAGTGTGTGTAGTGGTGACAAGATTTGATGCCGAAACACAGTAATTTAATTGCTGTTTGTCTACATACACTTAGAAACACAGACACACCCATAAAAACTAGTTAAGTAATAGAACAAAAAAAAAAAATCAATCACTTTTCTGTCTTCAGAGATTAGAATTTCCTCACATTAATCATGGAAAATAGATACCAAGATGCCCTCTTAGCTCCTTTTCACCTTCGACCTTGGGGTCAAGACATTCCTTTGCACCCAGCTCCAAGAGCCTCTGGCTTCTGCGTCCTTCATGCCTGTCACACACTTTTTATCTATCATATTGAATTAACCAGCTTGGCATGAGCTGCATAGAGCAATTATCATTTATTGATTCCACCTATAATTACTCAAAACTTAAAAGATGCCCTATAGGTTTTTTATCTCCTAACCAAATCTATCTGCACATTAATAGTATTTTTTCTATTAATCCAAATTATTCATCAATAGACACTATTTTTCTCAAAAAGTCAGATAGCAAAGACAGTTTTAATCCAAAGCCAAAGAGATGCATCTAAAGATGTCAACCAGTTAAAGTCATTAGCATTAAAATGCCATTAAGTAAAATCCAGCTTAGACGGATAGGAGGCTGATAGCCTTTAAATCAACCATAGTCAATAAATGGAGACTAGCTTCGTAGCCATCCATTGCCAGACCAAACTGCTGATCGTCTGGGCAGTCGAGGTTGGGGCAGTCCCGAGATGAACGATACTTCAGATTTTCAATTTATAATGAATCGATGGCTATTTGGACAATGTCAAGAGTCTGTTTTCCTAGGAAAATTGTTGTCTATCGATGTGCCCACGTCATCCTCCCCTGGCAGAGGTGAAAACCAGCCTGGCCCAAGCTGTCTTCTCTTTCCCCTCTTTCTCCCTCTGCCTGCTTCCCTTGGTCACATGGCAAAGGGGCATGGCTCCACTGGCTCGGCAGGAGAGGGAAGCCTGGGGGAAGTAGCATGATTAACTTCTCTTCGCTATCTCACCAAGGTAATATCGTCTATCCGGCAAGCCTTGTGAGTAACCGCGTGGAAACCATCTACACAATTCTCGCCACCTGGCACTGCTCTCAGCGTCTATTTATACATAAGAAATCACTTAAACCTCACAACCACCACATGGGATGGGCACTGTCACTATTTCCACTGTACAGGGAAGGAACTGAGGCACAGAGATTTCACAGAACCTGCCCAAAGATCTCATAGGTAATTCATGGTAGAATCAGATTCCAATCCCATTGCCTGTGCTCTCGAAAAACAAAGAAGCCACACCCCATCTCTGGAGACTGGTCTCCTGGTGACATGGACATCTCGTTCCCCATCACTTGGGCCTCTCCACTTCTAAGGCTCCTTACATTGAGACCTTATAACTGGGACACAGCTGTATTTCTTAAACACTGTGGTAGGAAAGCCATACTCCTCATTACTTGTTAAATTCAGTTGAGTTGGTGGGAAACGTTGGATTGATGAAGGAGGCATGTAAAAGGCACAGAATCTTTGTCCCATGTACACTGAACACAATCTGTTATGCCTAAGTTAAAAGAGGCCGGAACTGTTCCTGCCTACGTGCGAAGAGAAATATTTTCCAAACTCCGGGCATTCTTCCTTTGATCTTTGTCTTCTCAGAAAAAAGAATTCTACCCTGTAAATTTAGTAGTGGTTTGAAAACTATAGAAGGTGGTGTTAAAAAATATTTATCAACAACCAACTCAGTAGCTACAAGAATATGAGGACAGATGGAGCAGCCTTCCTATATTCAATAGAGTTATATTAATAGAGATGACTGAGTAGGCTAAAAAAATAATACCAGGCAAAATACTACCATAGTGGTATCAATCGACAGTTAGAAGGGAAGAACGTATCACTTAGATGAAATAAAAAAAGAATTTCCCCTATCTCTGCCCTGCACTTTTAATTCACCAGCAATCTTGTAGGCTTCGTGCCCTGCACAGCATGTCTCTCATGCAGAAGCGTGGCCTGTCACTCAGGGCAGACCCCTTTGCAGGGCTGGACCACTAGGGCTTTCAGTTCCCAGCATTCTCCACCAGGTCATAGTGAGCACTGGGGTAGCATTTCCAAAAATCCTGCAGGTAAGGAAACTCTTGTCCTCCTCCTGGTGTTCATGTGTTGTGTCACACTGCGCACGTAGCCCACAGCCCACTGGAATCTTTTGTTTAAAATAAACATCCCTGACCCCTTCCATTACCTCATGAATCAGAACTTTCATACTTGACATCATCTTCAGTGTCAGCAGCCCTCTACAACACTGAGCGGAGCAGCCCTTTATTTTGGCATAATATCTAACAGGCTGAAAATATCATGACACATGGTCTATCAGGGGGTATTACTGGAGCCACTGAGATCTCGATAAGGTCACGTGTGTTGCACCCTACTTCTTAGTCTGGTAAGCCCATAATTAAAAAAAAATTGTTTCAATTTTGGATGTTCATGTGAATCCAGGGAATTTCCTTTAGAAAGTTAGAAAAACACACTAGTCCTTGATTCTACTGTGAATGCCGAGTGCTAAGCTAGCTTCTAATATCCACCCTGGCCCATTTTTGATCATTAGAAATCTTCTGAGGCTTCTACCACACTTTGTTAAAGATATCAAACTGAGTACAAAAACACTTCAGCAAATTCCATTTTTTGGCATCATGTGATTAAATCTGTGTCCTCTCTCATATTATTTTCTCATCACAGACATCGTGAATTTGTTCCTTAGCCATTCTGGTTTCAGTATGTCCAAGCTAGAGATCACTCTACTGATAAAAGATGTGAAATTAGAACAGGAAGTGAAGGTCACAAAACCTAGACTTGAACCACCGGGGCCTTAGAAATCATCTAGTGGTGTGTGTGTGTGTGTGTGTGTGTGTGTGTGTGTGTGTACATGTGGTCGACACACAGTAGGAGAGCAAAGCGGCCCCAGGTAATTTTCACCTATCCTTCAATCATCCATCACCATCTTCCTAGAAGAGAGAAAGTTGGGCTTGGGGGAGCCTGAGAGCCAAGGGGACCACTTCAAAGTTTTTCAACAGACCAAGGAGGGAGGGATGGAGGCAGCCAGGAGAACTTCATTCTTCGCATTCATCCTGTGCTGAGTTCTGAGGATGCAGAACACGGTGCTTCCCATCCAGTCCCTTTAAAAGTCTCACAAATTTTGAGTTATTCATCATCACAATACCAGTGAGATTTATGTTCAAATAGTAGATGTTGCAGGTGAGTAAAGTCAACCTAGATGAAGAAAGCAAACTCAAAGGCACCGAGCTAGCACACAGGCTTTTCACAACACCTGACCTACTATTCTAAGTCACTAGTGACAATCCAGGTGGCTGTAATTGACCTACAGCACTGTGTATTCTCAAGAATAATACTTAAGAAGGACAGTCTAAGCCAGGCACACATCTTCATGAGAAGACAGACTCCCAAAGTGCAAAGATGGTGTCCAGTTTATGATCTCCTCAATGAGTATGATA